>JAHSUH010005207.1:0-443513 GCA_025388415.1 Cynanchum wilfordii
ATAGAATTGTAATATTTCCAATTTCTATTCGAATTCAATATATGATATATAATTAGTATAAATCTAATAACATCTATCAACTTAAAATTTTGTTAATTTTGATATTAAAAGTATAAATTATCAAATAATTAACCAAGAAATGTTGCTTTTATAATATGGTCCATCCCTTGTTGGTAGTTGGCTGAGTATTGACATCGAATATGATATGATATTAATGTAGATAAATTCTTCTCTCCTTTCTTAAAAGACAAAATTAAGAAAAAATAATTTTTCCAATACTTATGTCAATAAAATAAAATAAAAAATCTATAAAAGAGTCAAGTCAGTTAATTAATTTGTACAATTTTAGCATATTAAAATCAATTTAATATAATCAAATCTATAATCTTATCAAGAAGAATTCAAGTGTTTGAGAGAAAAGTCCATAAGAAATAATATAACTGAGATACAATACAAAATAATGACTTCATTACTACATTACTCTTTTGGTATCTGGCGATGCCTGATATCATATTCTCGTCCCATAAAATGGATCTTATAATAAGACTGGTTTTCTATTCCTTCATCTACTCATTCTGCAAGTAATCCCAACATATTGTTTCTTTCATGTAATTTTATAATTATGTTTGTTTCATCATTTAATCACTGCATGCAATTTCTTAGAGCAATCTCCACAGAAACATCTTGATTTTTATTGGACCGTATAGCTTTAGAATGCTAAACAAAATAGAAAATTAAATTAAAATCTTAGTTAGGTAATTCTTTTCCCAAAACAATTCAGGAATAAAAGCATATGAGAGTAATTGATTATTTCTTTTCTTCTCCATTTTTTTTTATAAAAAAAAAAAAACCTGGCAACCATGGGGTTGAACGAAATGATATGTCTTTCCATGCATTCTGGAAGACAATTTTCATTTATTCATGACATGAAAAAATTAAAGTAAATTTGGTGAAACTGCTGAGAATCAAACTCAAACTGTTCTGCTTCTGGTACATTATTTCACAAAGAATTTGGAAGGTCAAATGTTCAGTGAACTTCTGCACTGTTCATCAAATTGTTTGTTTTTAAATTTATTATTAGTTTAATTGTTGTAATTTGAAGTGCCTAATGTAAGCCTATAAATAGTGGTCTTGTATTTCATTGTGAAGTCACGTTAAAAAGGAAATTCATCCAAGAAAATTCAGTTTGTGTCCAATCTTCTAGTTCCTTTTTTCTTCTCTAAATATTTTGAATACTCTTTTTTGTCATTTGAAACAAGATAATTTAATAAAACTCAACAAACTTTTTTAATTTATTACAACTTACAATACACTTAAAATATAGAATCGTTCATCTCTAGAATGATACAACTTTAATGTACGGTAATTATAACCATAATGATGTCTCATGCACACATTTTTATTGCACATACAATATAGATTATGCAACCAACAACAGATCAAAAGTACCATTACTTGGGCAATACGGGTAATCCATTTTTATTGAGACATATTAATTAATTCCTATATAAAAGAAAATTAGGTTCAGCAGGATCAAAATCTTTCCCCAATTCTTTCACTGTCTCGGCATTGTATGGATAACCATCGAGCTTAGCCTTGTCGGTGGAACCAAACATACCGTTCTTCTGGTCATTACACCGTTTGTGTGGAAATTCTTTATATTATTCTTGACGGAGAAAGAAGTCGATCCTTCTTGCTGCATAAGCTGGTCGATTGCTTCCACCACCTCCGTCACATCTTTCTCAACTAAACTTTGCAAATTTTTGTACTCACCGGGGGGTCCAACTCTTGCTGCCGTGATGCCTGAAACCTAAATTAAAAGACGAGATATAATTATTCATATATATTATATAGCTTCAATTCACGTTGAAATATAATACATAGAAATATAAAAAGCTAACCATGGCCAGTGAGAAGAGTGTCATGAGAAGTATGAAATTAGCAGAAGGAGCCATATCGTGAAGCTTGATTAATTTCGGAAAGTATCAAAAATCCACTGATGAGTGACTATCCAAACACGTAACAATGCATACTATTTATAATATTTTGGGATGAGTAGAGTTACAATTTCTAACTATGGTTAAAAACTATAGTTAAAGTTTTAAATAATTTAATAATTCTTATATATATATATATATATATATATATATATATATATATATTTAAGGAATATGTCTCAACAGATTTTGCAACAATACTAGTAGTTTCGGTTTTATATATTAGTTTTGATTATTTTTCCTAACCACATAGTTTTCTTCCCTCTGGTGTTCATCTTTTGATTGACAAACTTGGTCCACCAACTTATGTTCATCAGAAACCTCCTCCTTCACATGTTTTGATGACATTATTTTTTTTTTTTGGTAAACAATTTTGATGACATTTAATAAAAGGAAAGTTTTTTACTTGTTAATTTATAATGAATAATTGTTTGCGGGTGTGTACTAAAAATGAATATTTAATATATTTATTCTAACAAGACTTATTTGACATATAATCCTCTGAAACCCTTTATATATATATATATATATATATATATATAACTGTTGGAATTGGGTAAAATCATGCTTGGCTAAAATATAAGAATTTCACCTACTCCATTGTATGAGGCTTTTCGGAAAGGTATCAAAAAAAAAAAACCGTGAGGGTTTAGACTCAAAGCGGACAATATTATACTAATGTGAGAGTTAGATGAGGTGGCAGCTCAAACAACTTGGAGGAAGGGGCCCAACAACAGGTATCGGAGGCCAAGGTTTAGGAGTTGTCTAGTGGGCCGCATGTGTGCGATGTGGGGAGAAGCCCTTAATGTAATGACCGACGATGGTGGTGCCTTGTGTCGAAAGTCTTTTTGACAATGTTGAAGGTCAGACGGTAGGTTCCGGAGGGGAGGTCACGGGTATGTAGTGGTCCAACGGTGCAAAAAGATATTTCACTTGAGGAGAGGCCATTGGGCAAATGGTCCTTGGTTTGAGGGAGAATTGTTGGGTTGGATGTCAACTCAATTCCCACATCCGAAAATCACATAGGAATTGGTTAAAATATAAAAATTTTACCTACTTCATTAATATGAAACGTTCTAAAAAGATGTCTAAAAACAAAACCGTGACGTCTTAGTCCCAAAGCGGACAATATCAATAGTAAATTATTGTCTCCACAACCGAATCTAAATAACGATAAGGTCAAAAAGTAATATTATTCTTTTTATATATTTTATATTTTATATATATACATACATATATATATATATATATATATCTATATGTATAGTCCTTTTATGATATAGAAATATGCAGAAAAATCACGTGTAACTATTGAATATAAAGTGGAGTAGTCAGAAATAAAGATGATTAATTATGCATGACCATCACCACTTCTGTTTGTTTCATATCACAGAAGAATACTTTAATCGAAGTCCAGGAACCACAACCTAAAAGACTAGGGCCATTAACAATTATTGAGAATTTGATTCACGGTATGAATCGCTGTGGTAATGTTAAAGTTAAAAAAAAATGGTTTGTGTTTGTTTTAAGAGTCACTGATGTATTTATATCTCTTTATTGCTAATAGATAATTATATACATATATATATATATATATCTGATAATTAAATGCTCGACCTAACATTTTTAGCTAATTGTATTTTGATGAGTGGTTCAGTTTAGTTTTAATTAATGTACATGTCTCGAGTTAATGTTGAGTTTTACTATGAAAAATTTGTTACCATAAAATACACTTGTGCGTTGTAGAGTGAGGTAAAAAAATGTCCAGAGATACGTATGCGTGAACCTGATAATATATAATATAACAACTAACATGATAGATAGTGTTAACTCTGGTTCAAAAAAAATAAAAAATAAAAACTATTTACGCTGCCAAAATGGATTTCATGAATATACGAGTGGTTTTCTTCCTTCCACTACTCCTCTTGATGATTCTGCAACAGGTAATTAATCCAGTCGGACATAATTAATTATACTGCTTTCCTTTTCTTTTTCTCTTCAGTAACTGCTCACTAACCAAGTATTTTCAGGTTGCAGGTGAAATAGATGGAGAAAGAAGGTGGAGCAAGATGAAACTTGATGATCAGATACATACCACAGATGATCATTCCAATATTAATAGTATTCCCAGCACCGGCACGGGCAACGGCAAGGCTAATGTATTACGACTTCACAGTATGGACATGATGGATTCTCATCAAGATGATCAGAAGAATGGTACTGGAGAAAGAATCCATCGTACAGACATCCACCACCACGATGATGATGATGATGATGATGATGACTAGTACTGATTCACCGTTGTCAAATCTTGTGTTTTTGAAACTGGAAGATCTTAAGATAGGCAAAACCATGCTCCTCTATTTTCCCTACACACTTTTTTCATCCTCTAAATTCTTGCGTAAAGAGGTAGCAGACCAAATCCCATTTTCTTCAAAACAACTCCCGACTATTCTTCACTACTTTTCCATCCCTCAGGGGTCTCCTCGAGCTGCAGCCATGGAAGATACACTGACAGCATGCGAAGCAAAGCCCATCGAGGGAGAGACAAAGGTGTGTGCAACTTGTTGGGGTTAGATTTCAACCCAAAGTCCCACGTGGAAAAAATAGGCAAAGGATTGGCTACATATAAAAAATTCTCACATACTTCATTAGTATGAGGCCTTTTGGGAAAGTCTCAAGAACAAAACCGTGAGGGCTTAGGCCCAAAGTGGACAATATCATACTAATGTGGAGTTAGGTGAGGTGGCAGCCCAATCCGATGCGAAACGGGCCTAACAAGACATTGTTGGGGTTGGATTTCAACCCAAAGTCCCACATGGAAAAAATAGGCAAAAGATTGGCTACATATAAGAAATTCTTATCTACTTCATTAGTATGAGGCATTTTGGGAAAGTCCCAAGAACAAAACCGTGAGGGCTTAGGCCCAAAGTAGACAATATCATACTAATGTGGAGTTAGGTGAGGTGGCAGCCCAATCCGATGCGAAACGAGGGGAAGCCTATGTTACCCGTGGTGGTTGGTCTTTGGTTTGAGGGGAGGATTGTTGGGGTTGGATTTCAACTCAAAGTCCCACATGGAAAAAATAGGCAAAGGATTGGCTACATATAAGAAATTTCCACATGTTGGATTTCAACTCAAAGTCCCACATAGAAAAAATAGGCAAAGGATTGGCTACATATAAGAAATTCTCACCTACTTCATTAGTATAAGGCTTTTTGGGAAAGTCTCAAGAACAAAACCGTGAGGGCTTAGGCCCAAAGTGGACAATATCATACTAATATAGAGTTAGGTGAGGTGACAGCCCAATCCGATGCGAAACGGGCCTAACACAACTTCCATAGCCTCCATGCTTGATTTTGCTAAGCATATCTTCGGAAACGACGACAGCCAAAAAATCCAAATTATATCCACCATTTACAAAACAAATCTAACTGCCCAGCTACAGAATTACACCATTACTGAAGTTCCCAAAGAAATTTCGCCTCCCAAGATGGTTGCCTGCCATACCATGCGTTATCCGTACGGAGTTCTTTTCTGTCATCACCAAGAGAAGGGTAAGGTGTATAAGGTTCAATTAGTAAGTCTTGAGCATGGCGACGAGATTGAAGCCATTGTCGTTTGTCACATGGATACTTCTCAATGGAACCCTAGCCATATTTCATTCCGCGCGCTGGGAATCGAACCCGGGACCCAACCAGTTTGCCATTTCTTTCCCCCAGACAAGAACCTATTACTGCTCCCATCTACTTAATTCGACCCTGTGAAAGAATTTTATATATCATGTGCTTTTAGTACTTGCACATATGACCTATTAATTTGAAGCTCTAGATGTCTAGTTTCTGATGGTTCAAAGTTTAGATGCATTGGAATCTTCTAGAATAAAGTTATAACAGTTTTAGTAACAAATGTTCAGTGAATTTCTGTACTGTTCATCAAATTGTTTGTTTTAAAATTTATTATTAGTTTAATTGTTGTAATTTGAAGTGCCTAATGTAAGACTATAAATAGTGGTCTTGTATTTCATCCAAGAAAATTCAGTTTGTGTCCAATCTTCTAGTTGTTTTTCTCTTCTCTAAATATTTTGAAAACTTTTGTTTGTCATCAGAAATAAGATAAATTAATAAAACTCAACAAACGTTTTTTATTTATTACAACTTACAATACACTTAAGACAGAATCATTATCTCTAAAATGATACAACATTAATGTACGTATTTATAAACCCAATGATGTCTTATCACAGACATTTTTATTGCATATATATATATATATATATATAGATTTTGCAACCAACAACAGATCAAAAGTATCATTACTTGGGCAATACGTGTAGTCCACTTTTATTGAGACATGTTAATTAATACCATAAGGGAAAGCAAAAGGATTAGGTTCAGCAGGATAAAAATCTTTCCCCAATTCTTTCACTGTCTCGGCATTGTATGGATAACCATCGAGCTTAGCCTTGTCGGTGGAACCAAACACTTGTACCTTACCGCTCTTCTGGTCATTACCGTTTGTGTAGAAATTCTTTATATTATTTTTGCCGGAGAGAGAAGTCGATTCTTCTTGCTGCATAAGCTGGTCGATTGCTTCCACCACCTCCGTCACATCTATCTCAACTAAACTTTGCAAATTTTTGTACTCACTGGGGGGTCCAACTCTTGCTGCCGTGATGCCTGAAACCTAAATTAAAAGACGAGATATAATTATTCATATATATTATATAGCTTCAATTCACGTTGAAATATAATACATATAAATATAAAAAGCTTACCATGGCCAGTGAGAAGAGTGTCATGAGAAGTATGAAATTAGCAGAAGGAGCCATATCGTGAAGCTTGATTAATTTCGGAAAGTATCAAAAATCCACTGATGAGTGAGTCTCCAAACACATAAACCATGCATACTATTTATAATATTTTGGGATGAGTAGAGTTACAAATATTTCTAACTATGGTTAAAAACTACTATAGTTAAAGTTTTAAATAATTTAATAATTCTTTCATTTTTATAGTCTTATATATAAAATCCTATAGTCTTCATCTTTTGAATAATTGTCTGTGGGTGGGGTACTAAAAGTAAATATTTAATATATTTATTATAACAACACTTAGTTGACATATAATTCTCCACAACACAATCTTAAAAATGCTAAGGTCAAAAAGAAATATTATTCATTTTTTCTTTTAATGCAATATTGTCATACGCACAGTCTTTTTTTTTTTATATATAATAAAATTAAATAATAAAAAATTAATGCTCATAATTTGATATGGAAAATATGCAGAAAAATCAGGTGTTATTACACAGAAAATATTAATAAACCATTGAATATAAAGTGGATTAGTTAGAAATCAAGATGATTAATTCATGACCATCACCACTTGAGTTTGTTTCTTATCTTGGAGATAAAATCATGCTAGAAGGGGTGTCGTATGGTTATTTCATACCAATTATTGAGAATTACAAAAGTTTAGATTAATTATGTAATAACAATTACAAATAAATCTTTTAGAAGATCTTATATAATATAGATAAGTATTTTCTTATAATTTATTTTAAAAAATTAAATTGGAAAATATTAATATAAATTAAGGAAAGAATATTTTACAAAATTTTAAGCTTAATATCTTTGCTCATCTTCCAGAAAAGATTATAATTTGGAAGAAAAAAAAATCTTTAAATATCATCATAATTACATCTTTTGAATACAAAATATAATAATAAAAAATTAGAATTTTTTTTTAAAAAAATAAAAATAAAGAGGTCATAATAACAATAAAAAATATTATTAGATATAAATATTTAATTAAAAAAGACTTTTAAACATCATAATAATAAAGAATTTGAACGTGAAACCCATGGAAACAAAATCATGCAGAAGGGGTACAATTATTTAACCTTTATTATCATCACCTAAAAAGAAAAAGAGGAAAATTTTAATAAAGTATTTGCAACGTGAAACCAGTGGATACAAAATGTGCTAGAAAAAAGGGAGGTATAAGTGGACAAAGCTTCACTATACCAAGAACATATAAAACATAAAAATTGAATATAATAATCATGAAATTATTATTAAATAGAAGAGAGAGGGAGATAGTTATTTGAGGTTTGTATTGGACACAATTTCTTTAAAACAGATTCGCCTCCTTCGGTAGATGTGCTCGAGATTCAATAAGCGTCTATTTCCCAAGATACAATGGATACGATGAAGTATATAATGGATACAATGGATACAATTATTTAACCTTTATTATCATCACCTAAAGTATCTGAAACGTGAAACCAGTGGATACAAAATCTGTTAGAAAAAAAGGGATGTAAGTAGACAAAGCTTCACTATAACAAGAACATATAAAACATAAAAATTGAATATAATAATCATGAAATTATTATTACATAGAAGAGAGAGGGAGATAGTTATTCGAGGCTTGTGTTGGACACAATTTCCTTAAAACAGATTCGCCTCCTCCGGTAGATATGCTCGAGGTTCAATAGACGTCTATTTCCAAAGATACAATGGATACGATGAAGTAGCTAGCACACATTATTTCACCAAAAGAACTTGAACTTCACTTGTGAACATATCAAGAGTAGCAAGATTAAAAGCGTTGGAGGACTTGTAAAAGTCACATATTTCATATTCATTTACTTATACAAAGAATATTTGAATGTATTTGATGATTCATGGTACATCCCACTAAATATTTTTCATACCATGAACTTTAAATATATGAAACATGATTCATCTCATCAAGTTGTTGTTATACTATGAACATCACAAGTGTTCATCTAGATAATGCATGATTTATCTTATCAAAATGTTGTCATACCATGAACATTACAAGTGTTCAATGAATGAGATTAAGAAACAATTTTCTCATTCATATTATTCATGCTATATTTCCAACCAAATCATGTAGAAGGTACAATTATTTAACTTTTATTATCTCACCTAAAAAAGAAAATGAGGGTTCCCCGGGCCACAAACTTAAAGATATATAGGACTTCAAAAAAAAAAAAAAAAAAAAAAAAAAGATATATAGGACCATTATCTATTATTGTGAATTTGACGGTATTAACCGCCGCGGTAACGTTAAAGTAAAAAAATTATAATTTAATTTTATATTTATAATTCTTATGCATGTCGAGTTAATTAATGTTGAGTTTTATTATGAAAAAATTGTTATCACAGAATTAATTGTTGGATTTATTTTAATAAATCATGTGGGCTTATGTGTCAATTATGTATTTAAGGCTATCATATTTTATTAAGCCATATTAAAGTGATCTAATAAAGTTTATTGAGTTAATACGCATCGAGAATAAGTATGGGCCCACATATGTAGAAACCCCGATTCTTAGATTGTGATGGGTTAGCTAGGAATAAAATATATTATATGGTTATGGTCCCCGGGAGACTACCGAGAGTTGTCTATTCTATATCTCGTCAGTAGAACGGATCCCTAGACTCCGATAGAACTCTTGGAAGATCATAGCCCTTATTCTTCATACAGGATTCCAAGAATATCAAGAACATCAAGATTACTAAAGATTTAGATCTTGAAGATTAATTCATGTACGCTTCCGCAAACTTATTGGTTGATTAATTTCTTGATAATCTAACATATTGGGTCTTGGATTTGTGTAAGGAATAGATTTGTAATCTATATATTATTTCCAACAAGTGGTATCAGAGCCTACTTATGTTGGGTTATTAAGGAATTATTGAGGAATCAAATTACTTTGGTTAAAGATGAAAACTTTTTAGTTTTCAATTTGATTCGGGTTTGATAAAGTCAATTTATAAAATTGATTTTTTGAGATCTTTCCTCTTCTTGAAAATTCAGAATTAAAGAATTCAGTTTTGATCAAGAATTTGCCTCTTAAAGTGTAAAAAGATAAAGTTATACGGTGACTGTTATTTCTATGATTTTTCATGTGGAAATTTTTGTTATATATATATACAGTTGTTTATTTATTACAATGGCAGTAGCCATGACCATGGTGGATATTGTAGAAAATATACCAGTATTGGCTATCCTCTTCGTTACAATTTAATGGAGGTTTTTTCGTTTTTTATGAATATCAATTTATATACCGTATATAATAAAAAATATTATGGGACCTTGGTTAAATTCAATTTTGGTTAGATTACTTATATTTTATATTGATTGATTGATTGAAACTTAATGTCGCCAAAGTGACTTATGTGAAAATTGATTAGTCATTTAAATATAAGGATAGTTATTTGTGGATAATTTCTCATGCGGATAATGATTGGCCCAAAGGAAAGTTGTTATTTGGCAGAGATTTTAGACACACTTTGGTAATAAATATGTGACAATTATTGGGTTGTTCTTCCATGTGAATAATTAGTCGGTCCAAAGAAAGGCTTATTATTCGCACGGAATTTATTGTCAGTATTTGATTACTACGTTGAGAGTACCACTTACAAATTGACATTTCCGTCCAAAGACTAAATCTCAATGTTGTGTTAGGTATCTTGTGATGGGTTTTACCATTTTTTGAATTACCTTGGTCAATTTTATTTGGATAAGTATTGTGAGTTTAATTTTATTTTTAATGTTTGTTCTCTATTTAGTTAATGTTTTTGTTGCTTCAGTATCCGCCAATATTAATTTTGTGTTTGTACTAAATGATACAAATTTTATTTAAAGATTTGGAAAGAAATATTTCCATATATCGTAATTGCATAAATCATAACCATGATATTCGGATTGAGAAACCACTTATTGTTATAGATTTTAATTTCTCCGGTAATAGGAGAAATTGGGAAAGCGTGGGAGTATTCAAATTGCATGAGTTTATGGTCATATAATATGCAATTTCAAAATACATTTGGGGTATTATGTTTAAAGAATTTATTCTACACAATTATTTGGTGACAAATGAAGTCCAAGTGGGAGAATTATTGGATTTATTTATTAAATAAATAAATTATGTGGACTTATTTGTCAATTATTGTGTACTGAAAACTTAAAGACTACAATAATGTGATATCAATTATTGTGTACTAAATGGATTTCTTTGAATCTCAAGTTTCTATGGGAGATAAATGTATCTCAATGAATGCCCCAATAAAGTGATTTCTTTAAAGCTAAAGAAATTTGAAAGATTTCTTATGCTTTAGTTACAGAAAGTTTTATGTATACTTAAGTTTGTATGCGTTTGGATATTGCATACATTATTAAAGTATATGGCAGATATTTAAGAGATCATTGAATGGATTCCGAAAACACTTAAACATTTATGTGATATTTTAAGAGAACAAGATATTATACACTCACATACACGAAATCGAATCGGTGGGAGATCATCGGTATTTGATTCCGATTTCATGGGATGCCAAGATAGTTATAGATTTAGACTAAATCTATCTTATTTATTGGAAGAGTAATTTCTTCAGAGAGTGTTAAGCAAAACACCCATAACTCGTTCACTATGGTAATTAAGTATAACATATTGTATGGCATCCAATCATGAAATATAGCTAAGGACTATTGTCACTAAATTGAGGAATTGAGAATTTTGGATAGTATCTAAAGACCATTAAAGTTATTTTGTGACAATAATTTGGTTGTGCTATATTCTAATATATATTAGAGTGGTTTGATGTTTATAGTATATATATTGAGACAAACTCTATGGTTGTGGATCCATTAATTAAAGTCTTACCACCCAAGGTCTTTTATGAGTATATTACTCATGTGAGTGTTATATGCTGTTTGGATATGATATATCATTTCAGTGGGAGTTTGTGTAATAACTATAGACATGTATTACAGATTTGGTGTATATTACTGCAGTATTTAAAGAATTAAGTAAGTTTTTTACACTCTATTTCTATTCAATATGATCTCATTAAAGAATAAGAAAGAGACCAGTTGAAAATTGGCATGTGGAGATCACATTGCATGTAATTTTCATGCTACATACCATACTTGATCCATGTCGTTCGGTTACATTGATGTATGTGATCATTGCCGGGTTTAGTTACGTTTTTGTAATGAATGCCCCTTTGGTCCTATGTTGATGTGATTGATGGACCGGATTGGTTAAGGATGCATATAGTAATGATAGCAAAATATTGAGTACTCATAAAGATTAATGATGCATAATTGTTTGTGACACATTACGCCCAAGTGGGAGATTGTTGGATTTATTTTAATAAATCATGTGGGCTTATGTGTCAATTATGTATTTAAGACTATCATATTTTATTAAGCCCTATTAAAGTGATCTAATAAAGTTTATTGAGTTAATATGCATCAAGAATAAGTATGAGCCCACATATGTAGAAACCCCGATTCTTAGACTGTGATGGGTTAGCTAGGAATAATATATATTATATGGTTATGGTCCCCGGGAGACTACCGAGAGTTGTCTATTCTATATCTCGTCAAGAGAAACGGATCCCTAGACTCCGATAGAACTCTTGGAAGATCATAGCCCTTATTCTTCATACAGGATTCCAAGAATATCAAGAACATCAAAATTACTAAAGATTTAGATCTTGAAGATTAATTCGGGTACGCTTCCGCAAACTTATTGGTTGATTAATTTCTTGATAATCTAACATATTGGGTCTTGGATTTGTGTAAGGAATAGATTTGTAATCTATATATTATTTCCAACATTAATTGTATGCTAATACGTATGCATGCGCCTGATATATATATATATAATATAACAAACTCACATGAGTGATAGTTCAACCAAAAAAAACTATTTGCGCTGGCAAGAATGGATCTCATAAATATACGAGTGGTTTTCTTCCTTCTTCCTATACTCCTCGTGATGACTCTGCAGCAGGTAATTAATCCGGTCGGACATCTTTGTTTTCTTTCAATTAATTATACTGTTTTCCTTTTTCTTTTTCTCTTCAGTAACTTCTCACTAACCAAATATTTTCAGGCTGCAAGTGAAATAGATGATCATTCCAATATTAATAATATTCCCAGCACCGGCAACGGCAACGGCAAGGCTAATGTATTACGACTTCACAGTATGGACATGATGGATTCTCATCAAGATGATCAGAAGAATGGTAGTGGAGAAAGAATCCATCGTACAGACCACCACATGATGATGATGATGACTAGTACTGATTCACCCTCTGCTCTTGCGTTTTTGAAACCGGAAGATCTTAAGAAAGGCAAAACTATGCTGCTCTATTTTCCCAAGACACTTTTTTCATTCTCTAAATTCTTGCCTAGAGAAGCTGCCGACGAAATCCCATTTTCTTCACAACAACTCCCCACCATTCTTCACTACTTTTCCATCCCTCAGGGGTCTCCTCGAGCTGCAGCCATGAAACATACACTGACAGGATGCGAAGCAAAGCCCATCGAGGGAGAGACAAAGGTGTGTGCAACTTCCATAGCCTCCATGCTTGATTTTGCTAAACATATCTTCGGAAACGACGACAGCAAAAAAATCCAAATTATATCCACCATTTACAAAACAAATCTAACTGCCCAGCTACAGAATTACACCATTACTGAAGTTCCCAAAGAAATTTCGCCTCCCAAAATGGTTGCCTGCCATACCATGCGTTATCCGTACGGAGTTCTTTTCTGTCATCACCAAGAGAAGAGTAAGTTGTATAAGGTTCAATTAGTAAGTCTTGAGCATGGCGACGAGATTGAAGCCATTGTCGTTTGTCACATGGATACTTCTCAATGGGACCCTAACCATATTTCCTTCCACGCGCTGGGAATCGAACCCGGGACCCAACCAGTTTGCCATTTCTTTCCCCCAGACAAGAACCTTTTACTGGTTCCATCTACTTAATTGGACCCTGTGAAAGAATTTTATATATCATCTGGTTTTAGTACTTGCACATGATTAATTAGTAAAAATAATGTGTAAAGTTGTATAATTGTGTAATATTCATAAAAAATAAAATAAAATGTGTGGAATAATAATATTAGTATCAATTTTTATATATATATATATATATATATTTTTTTTTTTTATGACTTGAGTTTATAATTTTTTCTGAGATTGCTACCAATATCTTCTTGTCTCTTCTCACCCTTCACCTATATATCTTTTAAGTTTCTGATGTCACTATTCATCAAAAAAAAAAAAAAAAAGGTTTTTGATGGCACATAATTTGTAATTTTGTGCCATTTTAAAGGGTACAATTGGTTTTACACATTTTTTTTTTTTTTTTTTTTTTTTTTTTTTTTGGTAAATGCATACATGCTTTTGATAAAATATTCGGGGTAAGAGATTTAGGTTTGAGTTGAATTTATTTGACTTTTTTTTTGTAATGTATTTGGGTTGGAGCTAAAAACATATGAGGTTTTTATCTTGGTATGTCCTTTGGGTTTTATATTTAGTTTTTTTTTTTTTAACCCACTTGGGGCCCGGTGTCCCACCTTTTCGGTGAGACTAATTTGGACTCCGTACCCCAAGCGCCGCAGTTCAACTCTTACTCGATGGTTAGGGCCTAGCCCGGAGCTTTTAACATGACGCTAACCACCCCATGGGATTCAAACCCTTGATCATCCGCCCTGGAGGAAGCATTAAGAGTTCGCTTACCAATTCCCCCAAGCTACCGAGTTATATATTTAGTATTTTATTTGGTCTTGTGTGTAACTTGTTTAGGTTTCTTGACAGATTTTAAAATTTTAATTAATAGTTTAATGCAAATTTTTAAATAGTATTTTTAATAATGATTAATAATAATATATATTCAAAATTGAAAGTTAATAAATTAATAAAATAAAATTTTAAAAAGAAAATTTGAAAGATATTAAGCATTAAAGGTAAAAAAAAAAAAAATTACAATTATACATTTCTTTTTAGAAAATAGTAATAAAAAATCAGTATTAAGATTAAAATTGGTTTAAGATAGTAAAAAATTTCAAAATAAAGATAAAAATGATTAAGAATAAAATTATTAAAAAAATATAAATTTGTGATATAAAATAGAAGAATTGAAACATGGTTCACATAAATTTTAACAAAATTACTCAACATCCACACATATATTTCTTAAACTCAAATTGTTTTAGCCCAATATCATACTTCTTACCCAAAACTAAATGCCAAATATTTTTAGATCCTACTGGAATTGTAAGCCCAAATAGTTTAGCCCAATATTATAACTTCTTCCAAATCATAATTCCAAATAGTTTCAGCCCAAATCTATATGTGCTGCCCAAATCCAAAGCTCAAATAATTTTAATCCTATTAAATATCTCCTACCCAAATTATTAGCCCACATTTTATTAGCCAATGCCACATTTTCTGCCCAAATCTTAAGCCCAAATATTTTTATCTTAATGCCCAAATCTTTGTAAGCCCACATATTTTTTGCCCAATGTCATATCTCTTGTACAAATCTTAAGCCCAAATAGTTTTAGACTAATAGCAATTCTTCAGCTTAAATTATAAGTCTAGATGATTTTAGCCCAATTTCATATATTCTGCCCAAAAAATAATGTCAACTATTTTTAGTCAATATCATATTAAAATATACTATTGACTACTTAGAGTCTAGTTTCCTATCAACAAGATCACAACTTTGCCTGAAGGAAAAGTTGGCATAAAGCTTTATGTAGTTTCTCCACATCTTGAATCAAAACGGAAGCATGAAGAGAAGAATTTTATACATCAATCAAAAATTTCGGATACTATAAAGAAAAAGGATAAATGTTTATCATCAAAACAAAGTCTTTGCCATCAAATGAAATCCTCTCAAAAGAATGATGAACAGAAATGAAACATTAAACGATGATGAAACAACCTCAAATGGAAATACAAGCATGAATTCAGTAGAGGAAGAGAACGATTCTAATGAGATGCAAGAAATGAAATAGAAATTGCTTTACCTAATCTATTCATATCACTAAACTATCTCTCTTAAGTCATTCTTTAATTTAAATATTTATTTTAAAAAAAAATGTTATTTTTTAAAATTAATTTAGTTTCATAAATTTAAATAAATTAAAATATATATAATATATGCATCCCGCACCTGGGGCGGGATGTATATACTAGTATATATATAAGATTACAATTTTTTATGATATAGAGTGTAATTTTTTGAAGTTTTAGAGGTTTTATTATCTTTTTCTTTTTTATGTTCATAATGGTATTTTATTTAATTTAAATTGTGATAACATTATTGTAATTGTTTCAATCTTTTAAATCTTTTAGTCTTATTGTATAGTTAATGACTTTTGTATGTTTTTTTTAATTTATAAATTTATTTTTTGATGTTTGACTTTCTCTTTATTTATCTAAATTTGCATTAATTTTTTTTATGTCTCCTTTTATATTTAAATAAATATTAATTTTTTTTTTATACTTTTTACTTTTGATTTCCTCTTTATTTATCTCAATTTGTATTAATTTTTTATTTTAAAAAGTATTTTATCTAACAAAAAATTTAAAGAACTTAATTTTTTTTTTTTTTTTTTTTCACATCTCACTTTCTTTTTGTTTATCTCAATTTTATTAAATTTTTTTATGACTTAATGACTTTTAGCTTTTTTTATTCTTGACTTCTAAGTATTTTTTCATTTTTTTTTTAACTTTTCACTTCTTTTTGTATTCTTGACTTTTTGGTTATTTTAAATAACTTATATTTTTTTGAGAAAATTACTTTAATTTCAAATATTTTAGAACCATACATATATATATCTATATATATATATATATATATTTTTTTTTTTTCCTCTCTCCATTTGCTAAAATTTTCACAATTATTTTACTTTAGGTATGATCATAGTGCTACTCAATTATTATTTTTTGCCGTTATTCATGATGAGGAAAACGAGATCCATACAATTTATTGGGTCCATATAATAATTCAGTGGGACTAAACAATTGATGTCTTTTTTTTTTTTTTGTTTTCTTTAATCTAGGATCATTATCTAAAATAAAGAATGCAGACAAGGTTATTTTAAACTTAAATTAAATTCAAAATATATCCTTGATAAATTAAGTATAAATATTTAAATATCTCTATACCAATTTAATCTGGAAAATAATTTTCATTTATCCATGATAATAAAAAATTAAAAAAAACAAGCTTAAATTGGGCCAATTATGAAAACCAAGGAAGATTTATTATTTATTACAATTTATAACACACTAAAAGAAGAATCATTCATCTTTACAATGATACAACATCAATATACGTAATTATAACCTGAATAATGTCTCATAACATCACACAATTGCATATATATATATATAATGCAACCAATAAGGGAAACGTGGATTCAAGAATTAATCCACTTTTATTCTGATCCTTTCTGCTGATTTAATTTGACTTGACAAACACACACACACATATATATTATTTTATTTATATATTAATATATATATTAATCCTGATACACAGAAATATTAGGTCTGGGTTCAAAATCTTTAATCAATTCTTTCTGTGTTTTGGCATTCTTGAAAGTTGTGTTGTAATCTTCAACCTTGTCGTTGTTCTGAAGGTTATTACTGGTTGTGTGGCAATCCTTAATATTCTCGCCGGAGAAAGAATTTATCGATTCTTCATGCATGAGGTGGTCGATTTCTTCCACCACTGCCACTTCTTTGTCAACACCTTCCAAATTTTTGTACTCACCGATCAGTGCCATTCTTGCCCCCGTCATGCCTGTAACCTAGTAGACGATATAATATATAATGCATGCATTATATGTTATAGCTTCAGTTGATCATATCTTGAAATATATACATATATATATAGAGAGAGAGAGAAAGAAAAAGCTTACCATGGTCATTGAGAAGAGTGTCATGAGAATGAAAGCAGAAGGAGCCATATTATCTAAGTTTCTGGAAGTATATAATCTTAATTGTTAATGACGAATTACTGATCAGTGAGCCTCCAAACACCTGAGAATGCACGCTATTTATAATGTTTTGGGACCAGTAGGATACTAGGGTTAAAGATTTGTAACTATATATAGTCAAAATTAAAAGTTTTAGAAAGATAAAATAATTTAATGATTTATTCTTTTTTTAAAAAAAAAATAATAATAAAAAATTTATAGATCCATTATTTGATGTTGATCATTGTATATAGCTTATATATAACATTACCACTATTCAAAGACATGGTGTAGTTTAATTGGTTTTTTTGGATTATAACGTCTTTTTTTTTCTTTATTTTATGAAATGTTAACGTTTTTTATTTTTTTTTTTTTTTTTTTAATTAAACATTTATATCTAATAACTTTCATATTCTTTATTATAATGTTTAGGATTTTTTTAATTAAATATTTATGTATCATTTTATATTTTTATTATAATTTTTTATTTTTAATTTTAAAATTTTTTTCCTAATTTTGTTTTTATTATATTATATTTTGTATTATTGTTAGTATTACCATTCAATCGTAAAAGGATATGAATACATCACCATCACCATGTCGGGTGTCGTTTTTTAAACCTTTATTATTATATAAAAATAAATATATAAATGTAAATTAAAAAAAAAAAAAACTTTATGAAACTCCAGGAACGACTAAACTAAAAGACAAGAATATTATCAATTATTTGGGAATTTGACATTATTAACAACTGCACCTTTTGTTTGTTTAAAAAAAAAAAAAAACAACTGCACCGTAATGCGAAAAGAAAAAAATAAAATAAAATAAAAAAGAAAGAAAAGATTGTGTTTGTTTTAATAGAAATGAATATCTGCTTATAAATAATAAATTTATCATGAATATTAAGAAATTGGATATGATAAACACATTTGATCATAATTGATGAAGTTTGTTGTCATAAGAGCCTTTTGTTTTAAGTACATTAAATTGATCAAATTGTATTCATCTTGGGTTTTAATTATTTTCTTTGAAGCTATTACTTAATTAATAATTATAAAATTGATGTTTCAAATCTCTTTTCTATCCCTTATGTGGAAAAGAACACTGTTTGTTTCATGTTGTTTTTTTTTTTTTTTTTTTACTGATATTTCCAAAATTATTAGAGATATCGGTGGGTGCATAAAAAAACCACTACAACAAACTGATAAGAAAGGGGATAAGGAGAACAAAAATGTGTTGGATTTGCTTTTAATTTTTCTCCATCCCACATCGGATTAGGAAGGAAAAGAGAGAATGAGACTTCTCTTATAATAGAGGGGTGAACCTCCTTAGGTTACATGTACGATTGAGTGTCATGTGCACTAATTGGAAAGAGTTTTGGAATTAGTTATTCTTAATTTAGATAAAATTTTCATTGGATGAGAGTTAATTGTTTTAAATATAGTTAAAAATTTGAGTGTTTAAATTCCTAACAAAATGTTTGCAATATGATTATTGGTTAATTCTTAAAATAGAATTGTATTATTTCCAATTTCTATTCAAATTCTACTTATGATTAAAATTAGTATGAATCTAATAATATCTATTAACTTAAAATTTTGTTATAAGAAGTATAAATTGTCAAATAATTAACAAAGAAATGTTGCTATAATAATATGGTCCATCCCTTGTTGGTAGTTGGCTGAGTGTTTTCACATCGAATATGATATGATTTGAAAACCGATCTGATATGTCAAATTCATAGTCTTATCAAGAATTCAAGTGTTTGAGAGAAGTCCAAAAGAAATAATTCAACTGATACACTATAAAATAATGAATTCATTACTGCAGTACTCTTTGGTGTCTGGTGATGCCTGTTTTTTTTTATTGATATCATATTCTTGTCGCATAAGATTGGTTTTCCTCCTTCATCTACTCATTCTGTTTTTAATCCCAACATCTTGTTTCTTTCAAGTAATTTATAATAATGGTTGTTTCATCATTTAATCACTGCATGCAATTTCTTAGAGCACATACAAGTCCGTACACACACACACTCTCTCTCTCTCTCTTCTTCTTCTTCTTCTTCATAATGGTTGATCACTGGAATGTATATATATATATCTGGTAGCTTGGCATAGTAGTGTTGAGAAATGGATGGAGAAATCCGGAGCAAGATGAAACTTGATGACCAAGTAATTAATGATCAGATACATATAATAGATGATCATTCCAAGTTGACCGGCGACGATGGTTCCCATATTCTTGGGGATGTTTCATTTCCGAAGGAGGCTAATGTATATGGATACTTCTCAGTGGAGTCGCAAACAGTTTCCTTCCGCGTGCAAGGAATCGTATGTGGAAGTCAACCAGTTTGCCATTTCTTTCCTGCAGACAACCTTGTACTGCTTCCATCTACTTAATTCGAGCCAGTGAAAGCATATTATTATACGTAGCATCAAAATATATATATATATATATATATATATATATATATATATATATATATATATATATATATATATATCATTCATATGTTAGTTATATATGGCTTCAGTCGTTCATGTTGAAAAGTGGAAACCAATTCTACCATTTATTAGGATTATATATATATTTAATTTGTTGAAGTATTTAATTAAATGTCCTAAATTTTTTAACATTTACTTAATTCAAATAATTTTTTAAAGAATAAAAATTTCAGACCTACAAATTATCCCTCCAAACCTGTTCTAAGGAAATTATATAACATGAGCATTTACGGGTGAATCCAATAGAGTATTTAAATTAGATGAAACTCGAGTTTTAGTAAGAAAAATTCTTCACTACCATCTTATCATTATTTTATTTTATTGAATTAGATCTTATGTTTTATGTTTATTTGTATTATACGAAATCTTACAACTATTTATCATTACTTGACTCTTGATTTTCATCTTTCATCTTATAATTATTTATATCTCTCTTAAATTAGATCTATATTTTATTTTTATTTGTATGATACTAGATTCCACAACTATTTAGGATTACTTGACTTTTTCCTTCTAACTATATTTTTTAAAATAATCTAACCATTTTGTTCATGTGTGTTCATCATATGAAAAAAAAAAATTAGGGTATTTTTAGTACTTCATATTCGACCGAACATCTCAATACCGTTGAAAACACTTGGACAAAAATGGAGGTAAAATTTGACACTCGCTTATTGGAAGTAAGTTAGTTTTTTTAAAATGGTTATGTTTATGTTTGGAATAGATGTTTAACATTTATGTGTTAAAACCAAAAATTCCTAAAAAATACTCACACTTAAGACCGGGCCAATTAAGAAAAACCCAACAAACATTTATTATTTATGACAACACACTTTAAGCAGAACCAATCCTCACTACAATGATACAACATTAATGTAATTACAAGCAAAATGTCTCACCACAGATATTTAATTGGATACAAATGCAGCCAACAAAAGAAAACTAATTAATTGGGAAATGTAGATTCAAGAATTAATCTAGTCATATTGAGGCCCTTTCTGGTAATTTAATTTTCTTTGACATATATATATCAAAGAAATTAAAATCGTTTTTTGAAAGCTAACTGATAACCTTCAAGCTTAGCATCATTGGGATACGCAGTGACATCAGGCCTTGGCTCAAAATCTTTCTTGAAAGCTGTCGGATAACCTGTAATCTTAGCATCGTCTGGATAAGTAGAGGCACTAGGCCTTGGTTAAACCCCCCCCCCCCCCCCCCCCCCCCCCCCCCCCCCCCCCCCCCCCCCCCCCCCCCCCCCCCCCCCCCCCCCCCCCCCCCCCCCCCCCCCCCCCCCCCCCCCCCCCCCCCCCCCCCCCCCCCCCCCCCCCCCCCCCCCCCCCCCCCCCCCCCCCCCCCCCCCCCCCCCCCCCCCCAAAATCCCTCACAAACACCTTACCGTTATTCTGGTTATAATTACTACTTGTATGGCAATCCCTAGTATTCTCGCCAGAGAAAGAATTGGATTCTCCTCCATGCATGAGGTTCTTGATTGCTTTCGCCACTGCCACATCTTTGTCGTCAACACCTACCACATTTTTGTACTCGCTGGCCGGTCCCATTCTTGCCTCCGTGATGCCCGAAACCTAATTAAAAGAGACGACATAATTCACGCAAATGTTATAGCTTCAGTTCATGTTGAAATATAATATATATATATATATATGTATAATGCATACCATGGCCAGAGAGAAGAGTGTGATGAAAATGAGAGCAGAAGGAGCCATACTATCAACGTTTCCGGAAGAACCTTTAACTCTTAGAAATGAACTGTGTGAGTCTCCAAAGACCAGCATACATGCTATTTATAATGTTTTGGGACCAGTAGAGTAAGATTTCTATCAATAGTCAAAAGTTAAAAAAGTTTTAAATTGAAAGAAAAAATAATTTATCAATTTATTATTATTATTATATATATATATATATATATATATATATATATATAGAATCATCAGTTTATTAAAAGGATATTTTTTGGTTGAGTTTATAAAGTAATTATCATTATTTTTTAAAAAAAAAAAAAATTATGCATAATTTTTTACTAAAATTAAGAACCCTAACTCCAATAGTAATCCCTCCTTCATATCCGCCGATTGCTATGCATTGATTCTTCGAGACAACATTATCCCACCAATTAATCGTATATTTTTATTTTTGGAGGTCAAACTTTCATACTGAAATTTAAAATAATATATATAATATTTGTGTACACAAAATTCATGTATGCAAAAACGTTAAATAGCAATAAAAAAACAAAACTCTTTTGGTAATTGTATTTTTTTTTTTTTATTATTTAGTAAATTATTACGGCATGAAACTACTAGATGTAACTCAAAATTTAAAATAAATATAAAAAATTAAAAAGAGTATTACAATATCTATTCTTTCTACAAATTCTCCTCTGGTCTGATGACTAAACCTCGTTCCTTCACTTGATTTTGGAACTTGATATCTTAGTATTTGATTGAAGTTTTCTTAAATATTTAGGAGTTATACAAAGTTTAATGCCTGAAAATTTTTGTAATTTATCTCTTTTTTTAAAAAAAAAATAAATAAAATTTACCTTTTTAATTAATTTGTAGAAAAAAAAAAAATTTATTCAAACACTTAGATGACATGATTTGATTGATGAAACCAAATTTTCAGCTTTTATTCGTTGAGCTTCAAATTCTTGACACATGTCAATATGTAATTGGTTAAGGTACTTAATTAAATGTTATAAATATTTGAACATTTTTTCTTTTTGGAGTAGGAAAGAAATGCTTTTATTAACTTTGCAAATGAGCTAAACAAGCTTTGTGAGAATATCATAAGGAAAATAACCAAAACGACTCCTTCATAAAGTTGCCCTTCCCATATATTTGGACATTTAATTTAATTCAAATAATTTACGAAGAAATATAAATCCAATTCTTAAGATCTAGGTAAATATGTAATATATTTTCTAATTATATATGAATTTGAAGTTAATTACAATTTCTCCCCCCCCCTTTTTTCCCTTCTTCTTTATAATGGGGTTAGCTACTTTCTTAAATGCAAACACCCATTTGAAGTTAAATTTATAAAAATAAAAATAAAAATAAAATGTAATTTGTGAAAAACATATGAAGAGTCCTTTTAAAAAAAGAAAAACAGTACCATTTGATAAAAGAAAAGTTGCAGAAATCAGATGGAACGCCATAAATAACAGTACCTGTCATAATTATTGTTAGTATTACTATTCAATCGTAAAGGAGAGAATTGATGCATCAACATCACCACGTCGGTTTGTTTCTTTTTCTGTAAACTCCCTGGAGGCAAAGCATATGGGGGTTGTCGTTTTTTCTCCTTTATTATTGTTCAAAAAAAAAAAAAAAAAAAAAAAACTTTAAGTAACTCCAGGAACGAAGACTAAGAGACATGATATGAATTATTGCCAATTCCACGGTAAAGTATAAAAATAAAAAATAAAAACATCCCAGGGAATTAAGCATATGTGATGTCATAATGAAACGACAAACTAAAACTATAAGACACGAGTATTATCAATTAGTGAGAATTTTAACTTGAAAAAATAAGTGTATTTTATTATTTGCCATAAATAAAAATATTAAGATAGTACTATTTTGGCATATATGGATATGATGATATCTATAATCTTGTCAAGAATTCAGGAGTGTAAGAGAAAGTCCAAAAGAAATAATAGAACAGATACATTATTTACAAATAATGAATTCACTACTAACCGTACTGTTAATTGGTTTCTGGTGATACCTCTGATAATTTTTGCACTGATATCATATTCTCGTTGCATATTAACAACTCTGTGATAACTCTTGTTGTTCAACTACAACTCTTCAAGAATGGATCTTAAATAACATTGGTCTTCTTCCTCCATTTACTGATTCTGCAGGTAATCTCAACTTCTTGATTCCTTTCTCAGTTAATTTATAATATTTTTTGTTTAATCACTGCATATTATTGCACATATAATTATAATTATAAATAATTTATCATATCATTATATATTCAGGTTGCTCAGCTTAGTGTTGCGGGAGAAATGAATGGAGATAACCGAAGATTTGATGAACAAGTAATTAATGTATTACGACTTCACAGTATGGATATGGATTTACAAGACAAGAATGGTAGAGAAGGAATCCATGAAGATCATCATCATACACACATCCACATGAGTCATGATTCCTCGTCCCACATTGATCCATCATCCCTTGTGTTTTTCAATTTAGAAGATCTTAAGATAGGCAAAACCATGATCGTACACTTTCCCGACAGATTTCTTTCTTCCTCTAATTTCTTGCCTAAAGAAGCTGCCGATAAAATCCCATTTTCGTCAAAAATTCTCCCAACCCTTCTTCAGTCTTTTTCTTTCCCTCAAGGGTCTCCTCAAGCGATAGCCATGGAAGATACGTTGAGAGCATGCGAAACGAAGCCAATCCAGGGAGAGACAAAGTTGTGTGCTACTTCCATTGCCTCAATGCTTGATTTTGCTAAAGATATCTTCCACAACAATGACAACAATATCCAAATTCTATCCACCATTTACAAAACAAACCTAACTACTGAGCTACAAAAGTACACCATAACTGAAGTTCCCAAAGAAATTTCGGCTCCCAAGATGATTGCGTGCCATACAATGCCTTATCCATACGGAATTCTTTACTGCCACTATCAAGACACGGAGAGTAGGGTTTATAGGGTTCAATTAGTAAGTCATGAGCATGACGACGTGGTTGAAGCCATTGCCGTTTGTCATATGGATACTTCTCAATGGAGCCGTAACCATGTTTCCTTCCGAGTGTTGGGAATCGAGCCGGGGAGCCAACCAGTTTGCCATTTCTTTCCTGCAGACAACCTTGTATTACTTCCATCTACTTAATTCGACCCATCAAAAGCATATCACATATAATATTCGTGCAAGATTATTAATGTTGTACAAGTGCAAAAATTTTTATATTATTAATTTTTTTTTTTTTTTTTTTTATTGCTGGGTTTAAATAGTCAGGCTGATTAATTAACGCGATAATAGTCAAGCAATTGACATCTTTACTGTCTTCTATATATATATAAATATTACTGTAACGCATTTATAATCTTAAAAAATAAGGAAAATAATGTAGAATTTAACTATGAAATTCTTGGGGTAAGTTAGTGTTGATAATGATATATATCATAAAATCATTAAGATAATAATATTTACCAATAATACACTAATTATATTATAAATCAATTAGATTATATTGAACTATAAAACAAAATTGATGAAATCAAACTACATAGAACATCGATTGAGTAATTATTTTTTATATATAATATATATATATAGTTAATAAACAACTCATAGTTTTTTGGAAAAAAATAGTAATAATAAATAAAAGTAAAAAAAAAAGTCATTGTAGGAGAAACGTCTGCTTCGGCAGCGATTCTCATGGGATTATGGGCAACGTTGACAGTTGACCAGACTGTCTTAAGACAAAACCAAGCAAACAGAAAAATACGGAAATGAAAATTGAACCTATTGTCCAAACAAATCATAATGGTGGCAAAAATTGTGTTTCAGATAGTATAATTTTCATTGTAAATAATAAAAAGGAGAAATAAATATCTGAATTAAAATAATTAGCTTACACCTGACTACAATTAAAAATAAAATCTAATCAAATCAATTAACTCCTCTGAAACTTAGAATAATATAACGTTCATTAACATATATATATATATAAACCCCCAAAAAAAATGTAGAATGTTGTGGCATCTGTTCTCTAGCTACCTTAGTCTCAATCCCGATAATCTTCGTTCTCTAAAAAAACAAAAGTCAAACGAGTGTTGCTTAAGTCGAGAAATTGAATGAGGAAAAAAACCAAAAAGACTAGAGTTTAAAGAAGAATTTCACTTATCATTCTTGTCGAATAACCTTGTATTTATAAGGGTCTTTGATTACCAGAAAAAGGCAATTTCTATATAATTTGGGAGTTGTTTAATTAAATAGATTTTTTTATAATATTTCGGAGGTCTTTGAGTATGTATAAGATATATGCAGAGATATTAAATATCTATCATAATGCCTTTTAAAAAAACAAAATAAATAAATATTGAATATTTACCATAATACCTTTTAAAAAATAAAATAAATAAATATTGAATATCTACGTAATACCTTTTAAAAAATAAAATAAATAAAATATTGAATATCTAATGGTATCCCATCAAAAAAAAAAAAGAATATCTAATGGTAAAATAATTTTCAAGTAATCGTAGTGATCGAAGAACTAGGAAATGATTTGGTCACCAAAAAGTTTGAAAAAGATGAGAGATCAATTAAGGTTGTTCAACAAAGACAAATCTTTTACCTTAAAAATGAGTAATAAATAAACTTCTTCTCTTCTTTCTTTTTTTTTTTTTTTTTTTTACACCTGAAAATTGTTTGGAACAAAAGTTCAATACTCTTAATCTTGGATGATGTAATCTAACCTGTATTTTCCTAAATATCAAAGTTCTCTTTATCTCTCCCCCCAATATTGAAGTTGAGATTGTATTTATAAGGCTAATTATAAATCCTAATTTGAATCAAATTATAATTCTAAAAAGAGACATATATATCTTAATATTTATTATATTATTTATAAAAGAGTATCATTCATTTTATGCTCTTAGTTAATTAATATCTCTATACACCATATATGCCGCCTCTCTTTTTTTTTTGTAAAAATTGAGCTTTATATTATAAAATATAAATATTTGTAAGCACAAGGCTTTATGTTATAAATAAGATTCATAGTTGAATCTCTTAGATTTGTAAGTACAATATTTTATATGATATTTGTAAGCACGGAGCATTCTATGATAAAATATAAATATTTGTAAGCACGAGGTTTTATATGATATTTGTAAGCACGGAGTTTTGTATGATAAAATATAAATATTTGTAAGCAAAAGGCTAAATATAAATATTTGTAACCACACTAAATATAATAAAATAGAACTATAAAGATGAAATGTTTAATGAGTTTGGGAAAGTACATGTAATGAAGGACATACGAGATGTTCCTTGATATACCAAGATCAGACTGGTTAGGACTTGGGAGTACATGATTTCGTGATGAACGAAATCCACGGCGAGCGTCATTATGATGTAGTCTAACCTGTATTTTCCTAAGTATCAAAGTTCTCTTATCTCTCCCTTCAATACTGAAGTTGTGATTCTATTTATAAGGCTAATTATAAATCCTAATTGGAATCAAATTATAATTCTAAATATATATTTATATATATATATATCTTAATATTTATTATATTATTCATAAAAGAGTAACATTCATTTTATACCTTAGTTAATTAACATACCAATACACCAATGGAGGTCGACGAAATGTGTTTTCATGAATTGTGGAGAAAATTTCCATTCATCCATGACATCAAAATAAAGAAAACTAGGTACGTAAAATAAACTCAACAAATTAAGATTCATTATTTATTACAACAGGTGAATTATTAATTCCACTCTTTTTTTTTTTTTTTTAAAATCCACTCTTTATTGATACAACATTATTAATGTAATTATACATAAGTAATAAAATGTCTCATCACACACTAATAAATTTCACATATAATGCAGCCATGCATCAGCGGAGAACTATTACTTGGGAAATGTGTCTTGATAATGTAAATTTTGCCTTAACATAGATATATTTGTGCGTTTTAACCCTGGTACACAGAAACATTTGGTCTGGGTTCAAAATCTTTCACTGTATCAGGGTAAGAACTAACATTGGGCCTTGGTTCAAAATCTTTCTTGAAAGTTGTCTGAGAGTCGTCTGGATAAGCCGAGACATTAGGCCTCGGATCAAAATCTTTCTTTAAAGCTCTCTGATACTGTCCTTCAAGCTTAGCATCATCGTCATTGGGGTAAGCCGTGGCACTAGGCCTCGGTTCAAAATCCCTCACAAAAACCTTACCTTTGTTCTCGTTATTACTACTGGTTGTGTGGCAATCCTTAGTATTCTCACCTGAGAAAGAGGCTGATTCTCCGTGCATGAGGTTTTCGATTGCTTCCGCCACTGCCACGTCTTTGCCAACACCTTGCAAATTTTTGTACTCACCGGCAGGTGCCATTCTTGCCTCCGTGATGCCTGTAATCTAATAAAATTGATGTGTCATATGTTATATATATATATATATATAGCTTTAATTCATGTTGAAAAGTGGAAATAAATTACCAATATTTATTAGGAAACCATATAAATATATATGTATAAAGGGCTTACCATGGCCAGTGAGAGGAGTGTGATGAGAATGAAAGAAGAAGGAGCCATATATATTATCAACGTTTCAGGAAGTATAAAAACTCTCCTAATTAATTATCCACTGAGTGAGTGACCAAATACTTCATGCATGCTATTTATAATCTCCAAATTATACTATTTCGACCCAGGGTGTTAAAGTTTATATAATTTAACGATTTGTTAATATTTTTTAAAAAGAAAATAGTTTATTATTATTTTATTGAGGTTATAAAATTATTAATTATCATGATATGTTAATGCCAAAAAAAAAAAAAATATGTGTATAAACAATTTAATTCTTATGTGTGTATATATATATATATATATATATATATATATATATATATATAGAGCACTTTTAATCTTAAAAAAAATATAGTTCAATTAATAGTAATCTCACTTATTTTAATTTAAATAAGTATAAAATCATAATCATTTAGTGGATGATGAGGTATGGAAAGCCATCACTGCCCACGGCACTTTCTTGTCAATCAATAATACGCAGTACTGTGTTTCTTTCTGCGGAAATCACATGTAACATGACATAAATATCAAAATCTTTCTTAAAATATTAGTATTATTACGTTAAGGTTCATTAAGCATATAAAAAAATCATGACATTGAATGAAGCATCTCTAGAAACTTCTTGAAGACAGCAGATAGGCTGCCTTGTCGATCTTTAATTCAATTGGATATATAACATTAAAAAAAACTTCAATGTTTTCTTGTACTCTTCTTCTCTCACAAGACAGTTGTATTAATTTATCTGCATTCCTCATGCTATATAATTTGATGCTAATTATACTTGATATATATATATATATATATAAATATAAAGATAGATTTCAAATCTTTGTTCTACTTAAAGTGGAAAACAATCCAAATTAAAAAATTCCACTACACATAAACACTGTTTCTTTCACGTTATCTTTTGTTTTTTTTTTTGGCTTATAGTTCGAATATGATTATATATATAGAGAGAGAGAGATATCTAATAATGTGCCATCTGGGGTTGTTAAAACAACCACAACAGGAAATTGATAAGGGAGAAAAAACCAAAAAGCTGTGTAAAATGATTATTGGTTGATTCTTAAAATGTAATTTGTAAAATATCTCATCCCATCTTAAGATATAATCTATTTATATATAATATGATATATATCATTCATTATCAATTTCGGATTTGATGAGATTTTAATATGAAGTGATTGTCAACTAATTAATCATAGATATAGTTACTTAGGTTACATAAATTTTTCAACTCGAAATATTATTGTTTATGAATTTGGAATATGATATGCAAAATAATAATAACTATCACACTCTTAGGTGGAACATGATATTTTTAATTGATATGATATATTATTATCCTTGCATAATAACAACTCTTCTTTAAGTAATTCAACAATAATTCTAGACATAGGAATAAATGGATCTTACGAGAAAATTAGTCTTCTTCCTTCATCTATTGATCATGATTCTGCAGGTAATAATCCCCCCAAATCGAGTGCTTGTTTTCTTTCATATTGTTAATTTTAGAAAATGAGTATTTTTTACAAGTATATATACTGATTGCCAAAATTACTTTACTCGGGTAATTAACTACTTGTTCATATATAGCATTTTAATGGAAAGTATTTCTGCAGGTTGTTCAGCAAAGTGCTGCAAGTGAAATGGATGGAGAAAGAAAATGGAGCAAGATAAAACTTGATGATCAGATACATACCACAGATGATCGTTCCAATATTAATAATATTCCCAGCACCAGCTGGGCTAATGTATTACGACTTCACAGTATGGACATGGATTCTCAAGATCAGAAGAATGGTGGAGAGAGAATCCATGTAGAGCCACATGTCAATCATGACCATCATCAGCATCATACACACGTTGATGATGGTGCTGACATGGATCCCTCAGTTCTTGTGTTTTTCAATTTGGAAGATCTTAAGATAGGCAAAACCATGCTCGTCCACTTTCCGGACAGGCATCTTTCATCCTCTAATTTCTTGCCTAAAGAAGCAGCCGATGAAATCCCATTTTCGTCAAAAAATCTCCCAGCCCTACTTCAGTCTTTTTTCATTCCCTCAGGGGTCTCCTCAAGCAACAGCCATGGAAAATACACTAAGAGAATGCGAAGCGAAGCCCATCGAGGGAGAGATAAAGTTGTGTGCAACTTCCATAGCCTCCATGCTTGATTTTGCTCGAGACATCTTCAACAACAACGACAACAAAATTCAACTTCTATCCACTATTTACAAAACAAACATAACTGCTGAGCTACAAAAGTACACCGTAACTGAAGTTCCCATAGAAATTTCGGCTCCCAAGATGATTGCCTGTCATACAATGCCTTATCCATACGGAGTTCTTTACTGCCACTATCAAGACACTGAAAGTAGGGTTTATAGAGTTCAATTAGTAAGTCACGAGCATGGCGACGAGGTTGAAGCCATTGCCGTTTGTCATATGGATACTTCTCAGTGGAGCCGCAACCATGTTTCCTTCCGCGTGTTGGGAATCGAGCCCGGTAGCCAACCAGTTTGTCATTTCTTTCCTGCAGACAACCTTGTACTGCTATCCATTTCGACCCAGTAAAAGCATATTATCATTATATGTAGCATGAAAATATCAATATGTAATAATAAATCTGTGCACTAGTGTTTCTTTTCTTCTCATTGTTTATGGGTAAACAAATAGATTTTCATATTTTTGTGATAATCAAATTTAAGTAAAAAATATATCTAAGATATATTATAAATTAAATATTGCATAATTTGATTTAATCTATATCAAATTTAAATGACTTCTACAATATTCTATTATATAATTAATTTTTTTCTTTAAAATAACTAAAATTTCATAATTGAGTTAAATCATGTAACAGAATGTTGTAAAAAAATTGCATTCATTTTGCTAAAAATAACACAATTATAAATAATGTTCAATATTAGGGAAATTAAAGAAAAAAATAATGTTCAATATAAGTTAGACAAGACCGATTATCTTGGGTGACCCAACAGAGCCCAACTCTTAAATGGGCCTCTTACAGAAACCCACATAGAGTTGACCCATAGTTCCTTTTATTATTATTAATTTTTTTAATTTATATTTTTTTTAAATAAGCTATTTTTTATTATCTGGAATTTAATCCAGATTTTAAATTTAAATAAGCTTTTTTTAATTTTTTTTAAATTGATCATTCTAATCAAATTTTAACATGTATATAATACATTCATTAAACTTGAATAGTTTTTTTTTTGTTATTTAATATCCTTCAGTGTATATAAAAAGGATATAAAAATACTGGGACTGAAGATGCGGTTTTTTTTTTTATATATATATGGGAAAAAAACAAAAATGGTGACAGAAGAGAATGGAGAAGTTGTCCCATCTGTAAATTTTTGGGACCTAATTTAGTGACTTTCATTAATTAGTGTAGGTGGATCGAAAAGTACACCACCTTATACGTCAAATTCAAATTTTAAAACTATTCCTTCTCCAAATATTTTTATTTTATTTTTTTTAATTTTTTAAAAAAAAAAAAAAAAAAAAAACTCATAATCTTGAATCATAATTTATGTATATTTTATTCGTGAGATATTAATTTTAGAAAAATATAGATGTGAAAGAGTCTAGGCCATGAAATTAAGCAGGCCGCTAAAGTTGTTACAGAATTAATCATCAAACGCCACCCCGCCATCCCTAGTTCCTACTTGCTTTTTAATGACCCCAATAAATGGTTCATTTACTTTGATTTAGTCGTTTCTTTTCTTCTTTTAATGGAAATTTGCATGGAATATGTGTAGTCACGTATTATTGTGATAACAACCTCTTATCCAAATTCTTGGGTTCAATATAATTCACATATATATATATATATATATATATATATATATATATATATATGTATGTATGTAGTTATAATACTATTGTGGGAATTTATTGATGATGCCAATTTTTGTGCTGTGTTTTGTCTGACTCTAAAGAGAGATCATCATTTACGTCTAAATAGTGAAGAAAAGAAAAAGGATTCATAAAAGCTAATTGTTAAACACTCGTTGTCACTTGGTGTATATAAACACGTCTTCCTCCATTTATTTTATTTATTATAAAGATGATCATATCATATTTAATGAGTCGTGATTATCTTGAACATTATTTCCTCCGTTTTTTATCTGTGACACTATGAAAGAAAACATGTTTTTTTTATTTATTATATTAAAAAAAATTTAATTACATTTATTGAGGTTGCTACCAACTAAATTAGACTTCTCTTGGTTAAAAAATTAATATATTTTTTGATTCTACTGTTTAAAACAAGAATAATTAATAAATATGAGTTATATAATATTTAATTATATTACCGGAAGAGAAAAAATAAAATCTAATTGTAACATAGTAACATACTTTTTTTTATTATTACTATCTCATTGTAACATAGTCCCACAAATATTAATTAACCATTAAAAAAAATAAGGCAAATCCCTGGCCAAATTCATCCCTTAAATTATAAATTTTTGCGATTTCATCATCTCTTTTTTTTTTTTTGGGAAAATTTCATCCCTTATCTTATAAATTTTGGCCAATTTCATCCTTTTCCGTTAATTTTTGTTGGTCAACATCAAGCAACGTTACTCAATCTGTAATTTAATAAAAATTATTTTTTCAAGGGTAAAAATGTCAATTCACTTATTTTTTTTTTAAAAAAAAATCCAAAAATTATTTCCACATTCCCCTCCTCCACCATCTCCCCCGCCTCCATCTCCGCCACCGCCACCGCCATCTCCCCTCCCCATCTATTATCATTTTCATAATCTTCTGCAAGAACTATTTTTGCATTTCTTTGATTTAGATGGGACTTAGGAGATTGAGAGTTCCCAAAGCTACACAGATTTTTTTCCAACCAATCAAACGCCCTATTAAGCTACACGCATTTTGATTCGTTTGCTGATTCTTTCAAATCAAGATTCGGCTGCCCGGTTGCTTTTGATAAGGTTAATAGATGGAAGGGTGAATATGTTATCAGAAAGTTTAAAGAATGAGAACGGTGACCAAACTAAGCATTTAGAATTCGCCTCTCTGTTTGCAGATTTAAATTTGGTCTCACGAGACCCTAATGTCAGTATTAGAACATTTGATATGTTGATTCATGTGTATGCTCTCTCAATTCAAGAATTTTGGGGGCTTAAGTGCTGCAGTAGATGGTGCTTGGTTTATTGGCAAGAGAGGTGTTTTTTTCTTTTTAAGAACTGGTATTTTTTTGTCTTGAGTTCTCTTGTGAAGGCAAATGAGCTTCAAAGATGTTATGAAGTCTTTGATATGATAACCCAGGGATTGAAACCCTTGACTCCGATGTTTATCCTGTATAGCATTGCAATTGATGCCTTCTCAAAAGGGAGAAGAATCGAAGAGGCAATGAAACTGTTTAAAGTCATGGAGAAGAATGGTGATGGCGGTGGCAGTGGCGGAGGCGGGGGAGATGGTGGAGGAGGGGAATGAGAAAATAATTTTGGTTGGTTTTTTTTAAAATAAAAAGTGAATTGACATTTTTACCCTGTAAAGATAATATTTTTATTAATATATAAATGAGGGTAATATACCGGTTATCCACTTAAAAAATTAACGGGAGGGAATGAAATACTTAAGCCAAAATTTATAAAATAAGGGATGAAATTTTTCCAAAAAAAAAAAAAATGGATATAATATAAAATTATAATTTAAGGGATGAATTTTGGCCTTTTGTCTTAAAATTATATTATTTTTCTTAAATTCTTCCCACCTCCGAATTCTGTCATAGAAACAAATCCAGAAATGAAATTATTCTGTAGCAGCTAGCTATATATATATATATATATATATATATATATATATATATATATATATATATCCATCCTTCTGTAACATATTACATAGATATATTAATTAGATAGGCAGAGAAACATTACACGTACGTACATTATAAATTATATATTAATTGTCACTATTACAGTGAGAAGAACCATTATTTCTGTTTCCCTTTAATCCTTGAGAGGGAAAAAAAAAAAAAAAGTAGACAAAGAAACAATTTAATAGAGGATTTAATTATTTCTGCTCTTGAATCTTCTTGGTTTCAACTCGACCGTCAGTTCCAGCCATCATTGCATACTTATCTTTCCTTGTCAAATTAGTGCACTCAAATCCCAAAGTCCCAGCCAACACCCTCTGAATATAATTCGCAACTTCAATAGCAGATTTTCCTCCTTTACAAGTAAGTTCCGGTGGAAGTTGATTCAAGAACGTGATTTCGTACGTAGGTCTTGGATTCATGAACACAAAATAAGGGTCCAAAAATTTGTACCCTCGAACTGTTGTACCGTAAAACACACTTTGTTTTGTGTTAATAGCCACCGGGACAATCCTATCCGTGAGCTCCGCAAATAGTGCACTAAATCGTAGTAGAAATTGTTCTCTACACGTAGTTCCTTCTGGACATATGACCAAATCACCTTCTTGAAGCAAACGTTTAATGTTTTCCGCATCTTTTTCTCTTTCTCTTGATAATGCAACGGCTTTGATGGGTGAAATGAGTTCCGAGAATTTACTAATGCTGTAAGTGACACAACTGATTTTTCTACCCAATGCTACAGCCATAACAACCGGATCAAGAACCGTCCGATGGTTGCAGATGAAGAGTACACCGCTGTGACCGTTTTTAGGCGGTGGTGGTGGGTTGCCCTTTACGACCAGCTTGATTCCTAGGATCATGTAGTTGTAACGTACGATTCTTTCGGGCAAGGGAATGTTGAAATAGACACGAATTATTGAGAGAAAAATCCCAATCGGCATCCATAGGAAAGTCAAGAGTGCTACAAGTGGAGTTGGCCTTTGTACCAAACGGCCTTCGTGAAAAATTACTGGGCTTAGAAGTTTGTTTCTTGGGAGTGGCTCTACTTTTGTTCTTGGCACCATGTACCCTTCCTGCACCGTAACCATACATGATCAAACATTTATAGCAATAAATAAAAAAAAAAATTAAAAAAAGGATGGAAAATTTTTAGGTACGCTGTGTATACACCGCACATTTATGTGTATGCATTAATGGTATAGTGCGGGACAACTAGTGCAAATAACAAATTCTTTTAATTAATATTAGTAATTAATATTAATTAATTATAAAATATTATCTAAAATGGGATTGAAGATGATTAGTTTTTTTAAAAAATAATAATAATTGAAAAATAAAATAAAATAGAATAAATGAGAGGAAGTACAATTATCTGGACCGGACAGTCTGACAGCTGGAGCATTCAATGTGGCGGTTTCAAACAAAAAGAAGCAGCAAAGAGAGTTTACAGTTATTATGAAAAAATAATAATAATAAAATAAAAATTGTTGTGAGGTCTGAATTTAATTGTTCACGTAAAAAGTAATAAAAGTTCAGGTATGCGACAGTTTCTAAATAAGAAGATTACATTATAATTTTTATGACCTGAATAATGATGAAGGGAGAGGAAAAGATCTCGTTTCAAGCAGGCTTTCCAAGAACGCATTTTTTAAAATTAGAAACCTTTGGTGGCGGTGGAATGACCATAGAGATACATAAATATATATATATTGGTGTGTATATGTGTGGGGGGGTTGGTGGTTTCTGCTGAACTGAATGCGTTATTTTGGGTTAGGTGCCATAGTAATATCTAGTGTACAAAAAAATAGGGACAAAAGAACAAAAAAAATTAAGAATGAGAACGTGGTAAGAACTAATACTAAAGGACATAAGGGAAAGAGACTTGAAATATACAAATAGTGTTTATTCTTGCTAAACTGCTAGCTCAAAATGGAACCCCTGTGAGTTTTGCATAAAAAAAGAAAATTAATTTAGCTATAATATCATCAAAATGGTAAAAAGAAAAGAGTGACTAGCTAGCATACATATTAATGAAATTAATTAATGGTGTGGAGTACTAGTGTTTAATTTTGAGATTGAAATTAAATTGTGTGTATATATATATATATATATATTACCTTGCAAAGGGACATGAAGTCGTGGTCTGTCTCTCTATCGCCTAGACCAACATCCGGATTGGTACCACCAAATTCCTTAACAATGGCAGTTTTCTTGTGCTGGCCAACAAGAACACCAGGTTTCTTCAAGAACCCCGTTGCACGTCCAGATTTGGATATTTCCAACTCCGTTCCAAGTACTTTATCAGCTCCCAAGAAGTTCTTAGCAAAATGATCCACCATGACCGTGGGATTAGCCGTGACGACGTACCTCTTGCCAAAGGAATTGAAAACTCTCCACGCGTCCGGGTGCACGTCTTCGGCATAGAACTTTGGTAGCACGGACCTTGAAACAAGTTCTATGTCACGTAATCTTAATCCAGCAAAGGAAATGAAAATGAACGTCTGGATTGCTGCTGATTCCGATACGAAAAGGTACGTAAAATACACAAAAGGAACCGACAGCAGAAGGACCATTGCCCTTATCAGACTTCCGGCTTCAAGTGCAACAAGCAAGAAGTAAGGAAAAGCACTTCTTGACACTAAAAGTGTGCCGTCTAGGTCAGCTGCCACCGTCTGGTTCGATCTCCCTTCCCAACTACATTTGGAAATTGGTTCGAAATTATGTCGTCTATGTTGGGATTGAGCACCCATATCATCCGACTCTTGATTAAAGAAAAAAAAACACACACACACACAGTGGTGAGAGAAGGATATATGTATATATATATAGGAGAAGAGTTTTAGGAGGAAGTGTGAATGAGTGCCTGCTTATTGTCTTATGTTGAAGGTCATGGGAATGAGGAGGTGATGAGGGCTTTAAAAAGAAGTGAGGATATTAATTTAGATGGATGGACAAATTTTCTTTCTTGTTGTTATTGCTTTAATTAGAGACTTCTTTAGCAAAAAAAAAAAAAAAGACTTCTTTAGCATGAAAAGTTTGTGGTCGGAAAGAAGTGTGTGTGTGTGTGTGTGTGTGTGTGAGAGAGAGAGAGAGGGGGTGAAATTCACAATAATAATAATAAAAAAGAAAAGATAGGGAAAAAAAGTGGGCAGTTGTGAAGAAGGGTGTCTTGAGTAGTTGAAAGTCCACCCAATGCCAACATTTAACATTCAATTAGCCTACTTTTTAGCTTTTCAGCTTCCCCCGGTCCCTCCCCCAGAACCTTTATAATTGTTACCAAAGCAGCTTCAGTTATCTCTACAACTCTACGTTTTTATATACATTTCAATTTACGCAATAATCTTGTGTTATATTTTCTATTAGGATAACATAAATATGTTATTCAATTTATTAAATAAACTTATATTAATGTAATGCAAGAGAATTTATCAAGAACCCTTCTAGTATTTCCCCAAAGAATTACCGGACAAAATCCAAGATAACAATAGTGTGTTTTTATTGGAGCAAAGAAATTCACTATTGGAGCAATGAAGGACAGTAACATTAACAGAAATTCAGTATTGGAGCAAAGAAATTCAGAAAATGAAAGTGACTAAAGATGAAATTGTGATTTCATTATTGCCGTATTCTTATTTTGTTTTCTCTCTCTTTTCCCTTTTTATTGCTAGGGTTTTTTTGGGAGGGAGACTGGGGAGATGGGGGTTGGGGGTTGTAGACCAGAATCAGCTGGCCTACGATATCCGTTACCACCTTTAGTTTGATCGTCAGTTTTTTTACTAGAAATTAAATAATTAGGTCAATTCCTTTGAGGAATTGGTTAGAAACTGAGAGGTAACTTTAATAAATAAAAGTTTGACCAACGTTCACAAAACTAAAGAATATCATCATAAAACTGCCAAATTGATGATGTAAAAATAAAATTATAAATTAACTATATTGTCCAGATTTAATAAATTAATTAAGGGGCGACCCAAATATTGATCTGAAGTTAAGTATTTTGGAAATAGGGTTATGTAATTTAATTATATAGACTGACATGAAACTATGCATTAACTTATCGTCTTCCTCTCCTGTAGGTGTGTGTATATTGGAGGGTAAGTCGGGGCATGCAGTTTGTTTTTTTCGTACAGCTGTTTGTACCAATGGCGAACGTGGTTTTCATTTAAAGAACTGACAGATGGTAACGAAAATTATACAAAGAAAGGGCAATATCATACCATGTGCCATAGCACTGGTGAGGAATCTCTATCTAGCCATTCCGTCTATGGATTAACTTCTTTTTTTTTTTTTTTTTTTTTTTTTAAATATTATAAACTCTTGCTAATAGAGCTCACAAATTAATTACTATATATATATATATATATATATATATATATACTTACAAAAAAAAAAATATATATATCTTACTAAAAATTATTGGCCGAATAATAAGGATCGGAATTTAGTTCTTGAATTAGGTATTGAGTTATTGTGACTCATAAAATAGATGTTGAAAGAGCTTAAAAAGGAGTTTAATACTATTTGATTTAAACTGATTAATCGATGTAGAGAGTTTAGAAGTAGCATAAAAGTCTATGTAGTTCGGGCAATCTGAGGTGGACTCCACGAAGGACCGACTGGGTTCCAGATAGGTTTCCCCCGAGGTCCGGCCAGCGACTAGAGTACGTCATCACACTGAGGGCATAATCTCTAATGCACCTGACCCGACACGTACTGTTTGGAGCCACCATTTACTGACCTAATCGTCGGAAAGCTATCGTCGGGAATACACCTCCGACTCCCTTGCAAGACACATAGGCGGGAAGCGGGGCCCAACAATCGTGTTTGGCAGGACCGGAGATTCGTGTCCTCGATCAATATGCAAGAGTTAGATTTTGTAATTTTGTTAGTAGAATTGCATGTCATTCTTCAACGTCTACAATACGACTATGAATCTAGTAATATTTGGATTAATTATTTAGTAACTATTCTACTAGTAATAAAAGATATATGAAATTAATAATAAATATCAAAAACTTATCTTATATTCTAAATAATATTTCGACGTATTTTATTCCTGGAGTTAGGGTTTCACATGAAATTTGTAAAAGTCGACTTACACTGAATTTGTATGTTATCGGGGACAATATTTGTGTGGTGTGGTTGTTTACGAGAAAATCATGCGTTTACGAGATGAATTAGGGTATGAATCTCATTGGAAACTCATCAATAATGGAGGAAAATTGCAATAGATAACCATTTTTTTTTTATAGTGATGGTGTCCGGTTTTTACTCGATTAATCTAATACCACTATAGTTGAAATTGGGTGTCGAACTCTCTCCCTTTGGACAAGGAGAGTGTTTGGGGACAGTCTTGCTGTCAACTTAGCCACAAACATTTAACAGATAACCAAAATTTAGGGATAAAAGGGAAGAGAAAAATTAGGAATTAGATTTATTTTAAATTGTGAAAACCATACTTTTTTTTCTTTTTTTTTTTTTTAATTATTTTTTAATCCGGTTTGTGCCAACTAATTCCTAAAACCATATTTCAAGAACAACCCCAAGAAATTGGTGGCAAAAACCGCTTAAAAACTTAAAACAAGGGAATGTCGTTTGGAAGTTTTGAACCCCTTTTGACTAAAGAATAATGCATGCGTGCAACTTCTTATTTACAAACAATATTCTGTAATAATAATATATATAAAAAAAAAAATTAAAATGTTAAGGATTAAAATAATTGTAATTAGTGTATAGAGTAAGTTTCAAAGCAGTAAGACACCAATATCAACCACCCTGTGAGAAAACTGAGGTTGTCTTGGTTGTAAAGAAAGGGTTAACTTGAAAGTAATCTATGCCATAATCCCCCCGACAAACTACATTTTGGATCCTGAAAATTCTCAAATTACCTAATAATAATATTTGTATGATGAACTTAGGAACTTACCGTCCAGATGAATGCATTTTTCCACTCTTTCACGTCAAAACTTATCTTGTTTGACCCTTATTTAATAGACATTATCATTTCCAACGTCAAGAACAAACTAGAATCTTTAAAATAAACCCCATATATATATACATATTTAATTTTGACCTCAATAACAATTTTTTAACCTATTTAACAAAGTGAGTTCTAGTTTGAATCGAACTTAAAAACTCTTATTTGAAAAGTTAGTAGAGACACACTTACATAAAAAGAGAGTCACATCAACTGAATTATATATATCATCTTTTTTCTCGAAAAGGCTATATAGTTAATTTGGTACTAACTAGTTCAATTTATTATATAAAGGATATTACATAAATATATGAGTACTCTAATATTGTATTGATATTCTTTGGAAATCTTTACTACTAATATTAAATATGTTTTTCCCCTACAAATTTTTTTTTTTCATGAAATATATAATTATTGAGATTGATATTTTTATGAAATGTTCACATTGATCATAAAACCATGCATAATTAACCCTTCAGAGGTCGACCAAAATTTGCTGCGGTCCATAAAAGCCATTGAATATATATATATATATATATATATATATATTGTTAATTACATTAATAGGAGTTGTAAAAGATTGAGGTTGATGTGATTGTTAAGTCTGAAGATATATATAGCGATAATTATATGATTTATATGACACGATGAAAATGATGGATTTAGGTTTATAAACAAAATGGATTTCTCACCTACTTAGCCGGTCTACTTCGCCATCAAATTTGCTCTAACACTGCTTCTCCAATATTTATCACTTCATTTAGGATATACATCATTTTTCTTGTTTTCTTTTCCAAAAACAAAATTATAATCTTATGATTTTTAAATTATTAAAAATGCTTTTATCTAAGTTTTAAGAATTATAGAAACAAACCATTGCATTAGTTCTAATCGTATTCGATGTAAAGTTCTCGATAATTTTTTTTTTTTTTTTTAAAAAAAAAAAAACACCTTGATATAGATGGTTTTGTTAGTAGAGAAAATACAAAAAATAATAATATACGAATTAAATTAGAAAAAGTATAACAAGAGAATATAGTAAAATTCCAAGCACTTATTAGGTACTATTATTGTATAATATCAAGTTTAACATTGTAATTAATTTTAATAAAACAAATATATCTCATTAATTACCCAAGATAATAGGGTAGTTAGTTATAAGGGTTGCCTTGCAAATAATTCAAAATGCAACCCTAATTTAGAAACTTAATAAACAAAGTAAAAAAAAAAAAAAAAAAAAACACTTAGTAATTTTTTAATTCAAAAGGTTAGCACACGGATTTGAAAATTAGTTAATTTCAGTTGGAAACTAAGTTGAAATAAAAATCAATATATATATATATATATATATATATAATAATAATAATAATATTACACTAAAAGAGAGATTTTTATTAAAATCATATAAAGATAATAAGAAGCATCAAGAATTTTTATTTTTTTAATAAAATAAAAAATAATAATAATATGTACATAGGCAGGCAAGGGAAGAAAATGATAAAGACTTAAAATTAAGTAAATGGGGGGACCTAAAATAATTGACTGGAAATATAAATATATTAGTGATTGGATAATACGGCTAATAAATAACCGACTTCCAATCGACAATTATTTGGTGAGACTAATTTGGACACGGCATGCAGATCACTTGTAGAGTTTAACTCTTTTTTAAGATGGCGTTAACCACCCTAGGAGATTCAAAACCTCGATCATCCGTCCTGGAGGAAGCATTAGATGTCCGCGCACCAACTCCCCCAAACTACCGGGTTTATAAACATAACTTTCAATTTGTTGTTATGAGATGCGAATTTGGGAATGGGATGATATTTACTTTCTCTACACATACATACACATATGTTTGTTAATTTTCAGGTTTTATGTTTATATATTATAATATTACTCTCAGAAAATTATTCTTCTTCTTTTTTTCATGTTCATTTAAAATCACATGTCATTCACAAACAAAGTGAAACTAAAAGGGGAAAAAAAAAAATTGTATTGACTATTCATAAATGTTGCCCCAAGAATTATCCTAACAAGAGCTTTAATGCATATAACGTTTGACAGCTGCCTGCCTAATGTAATTTTTTTATCAATAAAATTCAATGTGAATTTAATTTTTTTTTTTAAAAAAAAAAAAAAAAAATCGGTATTTAATGATTCGAAATTGAGACGCTTCACACCCAAAATCATGATCTTTTCACTTTAACTAACCAAAGATATTTACCTAGCTTTTGTTGTGAATATTTTCTCATTCAATTGAAGGTAAACAGTTGCCATCCGAGTTTTTGGAACTATATCACCATTCTCACTAATTTAGATTTGGCCCACATTACGCTTGTAAAATTCAATTTTTACTTGAATGAAGTCCTTATTTTTTACATGACACTCATAACAAGTGTCAAACTTTCGACCTTATATAACATGCATTCTCGTTACGCCAAGCCGCTTTATTTTTTTATTGGTGTGGTCCCCCCTTATAATCCCCCCACCCAATTTTCTTTTCTCAAAGCCGAGTGAAATCTAACTCACTTTTAGGTTGTGTGTGCGTTACGTCAAGTCAAAGCCTTAGTTGGTCACACCTTGTTGTTTGAAGTTTGGGACTTAAATGAACTAGTTGGGCACAAATTAAAAGAACTATGGATGAGAATAGGAAGGACCGGCCCAATATTTATTTCAACCAACGGCAGAATTGAAAGCAAATTAATTCATGCATAATATTTCTTGGCCCGATGTGAGTCAATTAGGCCCATTATCTTAGTGGACCATTATGTTATATTTAGAATTGCTGGGGGTGGATGAATGAGTTTAATTTATACAATTTTTCCTCCTCTTTATCAAAAATAATTTACAAAATTAAAATTAACATAATTTTTCCTTCAAAATATATATATATATATATATATATATATATATATATATAATTTTATCAGGTTTTTTTGAATATCGAATGTTTTCATTTTGTTTTTTCGAATGTCTAATCATAAAATATAATAAATGTTTACACGTAGACTTGTTTATGGTATGCATGCAATGGACTTTATAGAGAGTAGTAGTAATAGATTCATATGTCATTTCAAATGAATATATACTTATATATACACCTCAAAAAAAAAAAATAAATAAATAAAAGTGCAAGAACTACAAAAGTACGTAATTTTACAATAAAGATTCTCCTTCCCTTTTTTTTTTTTTTCTTTTTTTTTTTTTTTTTTGCATGCAATGAACTTAATTATGCATGTACTCTTGAGGAGTACTTATCAGTTACGACCTCTTCCATCATCGGATAATTAAATTTAATAATATATATATATATATATATATTGAAAAAGTACAAATATTGTAATAAGTGATTAGTAACCCTTCTTTCATAAAATAATTTAAATGATAGAAAATGTTCTTTAACATCTCATTAGTCTAAATAAATAAAAAAAATTTAAAAAAAAAATTTAATTTGAAAAATTAGTAACATTTCATGTATTTTTAGACTTAATTTCATATATTTGTTAAATATCTTGAATTCAAAATTTAATAAAATAAAATCTTAAATCATGATAATTGTATCATGAGAGATATAACAAAATAAATTTTTTTTTTTAAGTTTAATAGATTTATTATGCCAAAAAATGATTGAATAGTAGCTAATTTTGATAGGAATGACCAATTCAAGAAAATTTTAAAAAAAAAAAAAAAAAAAAAAAAAATTCATTTATCTTAAATTAAAAATTTATGACCAATCAAAAAAAATATATATAATAGTAAAGGGATTGAATCCGATAATTTACCAATATATATAATCAAAAGTATGTATATATAAAAATGGGGAATCAATAATAATTGTACCCCTTACTTTGAAAAAGGAGGAACCCTCACAACTTTGAGCTACCCTCTTGTCATGTCATGGAACTTCATGAGAAATCACATGCTATATATACATTTCCTTTCTTCCAAGTTCAGTCATATCTATTATATATATATATATATATATATATCTCTGTGTGTGTGCGAGGAAAAAATATATATATGACTTGACTTGACTTGACTTGACATATATAGTAGCACTGGAAAGAAAAGGGAAAAAAAAAAGGCATTCCACCCACGGAATCTATAAGGTTTGTACACGAAGATATTTGAAGAGGAATGGAAAGAAGAGAGAAGAAGAAGAAGAAGAAGAGAAGAAGAATCCCACTAAGGAAATCTCTGTGTTGACTTTGTTTGGAATCTCCATAAAGCACTTATAATGGAGTTTCGTGTGGATTTCTTCATGTCTGCCACCATCTATACATATACCATGCAATCCATCGTGTTCATGAAAAAACATTAATAAAAACTAAAAACAAAGAACCTTTTTGTAAGAAGAAGAAGAACAACAACAACAAGACCTAAGTTGGGGAAATAAACGACAAAATAATTAAAAAAAAATGAAAATCTGATCAGTTCTTGAGAATAAAGAACAACGACTAATTCTGGTTTGAAAACATATGTATCAATTATAATTTAACTCACTTTTATTTTTCAATTGAATTAATTAAATATTTTTATTATTACTTTCCCCACGCCCCTCCTCCTCCTTATCCATTTATTATTTTTCTAATAATAATAGTAATGGTAAATAATAATGTGTTGTCTAGGAATGAAGTATTAAGCGCTCTCAATTGCGACAAGATCACGCGGCCTTAAGAAGTAATTTTGTTCGTCGGCATGACAACCTTAATTTTTAAGACCACTTATTAAAGTACACACTACTATATATATATATGTATGATGCTCCAAATTTCATGGTTCCAATTTGTTGTGGCGATCATAATTATTATATATGTTTCTCTAACTGCCATGCAACTCATAAAACTCATAAAACTTGCCTGCCCTCTCCTTCTACACACACATATATATATATATATATACACACACCAATTTGATCACTACTTTTTATAATGTGTTTAGTCTTTTCTAGCTTTAGGTCTGGTTTTATTAGTTGATGATAAAATACTCCAAGATGTTGTCTACTTAACAATGTATTAGAATCAATTTTCTTATATATATATATATATATATATATATATATATATATATATATTGTGTAAGGATTTCATATTGTTTGTTTCACAGACATCTTTTGTTTAATCATACATTTGAAATGTGTTATAATTATTATTTTTTTATGAATTCGGGTCAATGGTGAAAAAATCTTTTTTGACCATTTATAATTATTAATTTTGAAAATTTGTATGATTGTTTGTAATCAAATCTAATGCTACCAAACCAACCTGCTCGGTTAGAAATATTACACAAAAACTTCTCAACTTTTCTTCATGCTTCCTACGACCCTATATATGCCTATGACACCAACTACCAAACATTGTAGAAAATAAATCCATGCTACCATTTCCTATTTCATGTCCCACCAATATAATCTTTAAAAAATCCTTTTTTTTTTCTTTTTTTTTTTTTTTTTTGAAAACTCCGTATATCCTCCTTCTTCAAATATCTACTTTTTACCCAAATAATAAAAAAAAAAATTCATTTAATGTATTCTTTTATATATATGGAGAGAGAAGTGAATGATGCAAAAATTCTTCACAAGTAATGATTGTTTAATTAGTATGGTATCACGTGGTTGGGCCTCTTCATAGGCCCAATACAAGAAAATATAATAAATAATAAATTAAGTTTTTTGCTGGCAAGATCAGATTATGTTTTGTTTTAGAATAAATATAAATAAATAAATATCCACCAATCATCTTTGATCCAAGTAGATGGAATTTAATTCTTTTTAAACAAATTGAAAATTTAAATTTTTTGTATAAAAAATATATAGATCTTCAAGAAAAAAATTTCTCAAAAAAAACTACATAATCTATTAATTGAAATGTAAAATAACAATCAAATATTCACTGAAAAAGTCAAGAAAGCGTAACTCAGTTGATAACACACTCACTTATGACATAGGAAATCATGAGTTCAAGACATATAAAAAAAAAAAATATTTTTTAAAAAAAAAAAAGGGCCACGAGACATGCACGAGAGGTCCCCACTCACCATTGGCCAACTCGAATGTCTGTCTCCGGTGCTTTTCCTTCTTCGCCCTTTATCTTCTCCCGTCACCCTCCCCAAATAAATGCTCTGATAATGCATTAGAACTGCCTGCCTACCTCAGAAATTATAGCTTCCCCATTAATGTCTTTGGATGTAATATAATTTGGTGTGATAGGGATAGCAATGTAATTTTGGGGGTTTACCGCCATACTGAGATGGATTTTTTAACTTTGGACATTAACTAATTCGAAATCTAGTTGTGTTAGAGCTCTATTGGAAAAAAATGCATCTTACATTTATATTTTCTTAGACAAGATTTGAGTTCGAAATCTAGTGTAAAAGTCTAGTGTAAAAGAAATTAAGTTCTTCCTCTTGCACCAACACATGTTGGTACATATTGAGATGAGTTACAAAAGGGAAGTTAAATAAGTCTTTGGCTTAACACAATAAGAAAAAAGTATTGTAAATGTTACACGAGATCGAGGGTTTAACACTCATTGTGGGTACCATATAACAGTCATGGTGAAACCTTCCATCGAGTAAGATTTAAATTCTAGGGGTGCAACTCACGCCGAATGAATTAATCGGATTCATAAAAAAAAAAAAAAAAAAAAAAAAAAAAAGGAGTAAAATGGTGGGCCGTGGGCTTCTGATTAATCACACAATAAAATGGGCCAGATAAAGCTGGATATGAAATATGAATGAGAAGAAGATGTAGTGTAGGGTTAGGGAGGCATTTATACTCTCAATAAAAATGTCCTTTCATCATTCATATCAATTTATATGGGCCCCACCGGAGTGGGTTATCTGTCCTAAATATTTGTGGGCCCCGAAGGCCATTTGGGTCCTTCCTTGACAACGCCTCCTTTACTTTTTCTTTGACTAATCATCCAACTATAGAAATTTGTGATGTGGACTTCTTTATGGTGGTTGTCTATATAAAGTATGTATATATACATACATCCTTTTGCATCTCTATATAAAATATAGATAAAAATTAAATTTGTTGTCTCTCTAATATCTTTTTAGATAAAATTTTCTTATATCCGATTGACTTACAAGCATTTCACTCTTTGTTAAATGTGGGGACGGGTCATGGTTAGTAAACTTTAAGATTTAAGTAATTCTCCATATAATAAATGTAAACCTCAAATGTCTAAATAAATATATATATATATTATAATTATCTTGAAAAATATTTTAATAATTTTTACGATTATTGTGGGCATTTATTACTTTTGATATATGTATAGTAAAGATTTGGGGGTAAAAGTGAGAGGAAAAAAAAGGGAAAAAATTAAATTAAATTAGAATTAAGGTGATGGGCCTAAAAAAATAAATCAAATGGGTCCTTTGACAACGCAAAGCCTAATAATATAGATGGTAGACAAGGGAGTACGTACGAAGCAGACAATAGACATTGGAAAGAGCTTGCCTACACCATGGCCATATGAAGCCAAACCTTTGATAGCGCTGCTAAAAACAGTGCATCATGGAAGCAGGTCCAGGATTCGGGGGGGCAAATATGGTATTTTACATATATATTATCACAATACGAGTCTGTACATGACGCATGCAATTATACATTTTTTGTATACTTATAATCAATTATTTGATAATTTTTTTATACTATGTAAAAATTATCTTCGAACTCAACAGCTTAGAGGAGTTGGTAAACGGATTCTTAAAGTTTCTCCTCGGGGCGGATGGTCGAGGGTTCGAACCCCTTGAGGTGGTTAGCGCCAGCTTAAAAAGCTCTGGATCGGACCATCACCCTTGAGTAAGAGTTAGACTCTGCGAGCGCACCCCAAGCTGAATCCGGATTAGTCGTCTTGTGTGGGTTCGGATATCGGATGCATAAAAAAAAAAAATTATCTTCGAATTGAAACTAGACATATGAATCTATTTTATATTAGTTGATAGATTGTTTTATGTATTTCAAATGTAAGATTGGTAATATATAAGTATTGAACATATTGATGGGATATTATTTGTATATATATATATATATATATATATATATATGATTATAGAGATCTGTATATATATATATATATATATATATTATATTTGGGAAAGTAATAATAGGAGAAATAGAAAGAGAGAAGAGTGATGAGTTGTGGATGATCAGGGCATTGAAGGCCACTTGTTTAGCTGTTGTTGCTAGGTTATACGGACAGCGATGTACAATGCAATGAATTCTCCCCCAATCGAACAGCTGAATGACAACCCCTCTTCTGTTTCCCATTCCATTTCTTATATATATATATATATATATATATATATATATATATATATATATATATATATATTATTATCATAATTTTCACTATTTACACTATTAATCTTTATTCGATTTGACTTAACTCTTATTTAAGAAAGATTTCATCTTGACTCGTATATAATGATCACAATAAGTATCAAAGATAATCTTGTACGACATAATAACAATTTGATGTGACCTCCTTTTTTGATTGTTCCTGCTCCATCTTGAAATTCGGCTAAATGGGAATTGTTCCCCCCAAAATGTTTATCTAATACTTAATTCATTCAGAGATAGAGAAGTAGTCAGGAAAACGTAAAAGAAATACTGGAGAGTTTTAGAGACAGTATTTCACTTACTTATATTATTTATATAAATAATTATTATATAAGAAATTGGTAGTTTTTATATTCTTAAAATAGAATGGTGATTTGGAAATATTCTAATTTATTTCAAGATTTTTAAAAGATTTAAATATTAATATATGACAAAGATTTTAAGAGATTTGTGAATATTTTTAATTGACTAATTGATAATAAAATCAAGAATGATATAAATGATAGATTGCATATCTACCACAATATTTTTTTTTCTTATGGTAATTCAAATATTACGATCCATAATTATAGTAAACAATTAAATTACACTTACTTATTACAAAATATAAATATATTTAACGAGTAAAAATATTAACTCACTCTATAAAATCTATATACATACACTTCAAAATCAAACTTTAATAAAATGCCATCCTTTTTTCTTAAGAGAAAACAAAATATTTCATTATCAATTATATAAATATTTATAAAACGATATTTTCAGTATTCTATATATATATATATATATATATATATATATATATATATATATATATATACCAATCTTATATAATTGAATAAAAACAGAAATAGTTAGGCAAACATGGTTTTCAATTTTGTTTTAACATTGAACAATGATGGAGTTAAAACCGTGAAAAAAGTTCAAATAATTTAAAGATGTTCAAGAAAAATGCGCATTCCAATCATGCTACCATTATTAATACCTTGTACATACATTCCAACTCAACTAGAACAAATTTAAATAAAAATAAAATAAAATTTTAATCGGTAATTTGTTGAATAAATTAAGGTTTGTGCACGTTACACATAATTACGTAACCTGCAAAAATATAATTAGATAATTTTTTTTATCGAAGATTGGTAAAACAAAATTTTAAAAGAAATAATTAATTAAGGAATGGTGCAGTTAGACGTTAATAATAGTTAGGATTTGTGTCAGAAATCCCATGAATATATATATATATATTTGTTTGATTTAGGCATCTTTCAACTGAAAACGAACTCTGCAAATCACTATATATATATTATAAAAGTGTCCTTTTCTTTCCTTCGAAGTGACGTTAAAATATTCCAATCCCAAGAATGGGATGGATCGACTTTGATTTAACTGGAAACTACCGAAGGTGGAAAATTAGTGACTATCTTCTTTGAATTATTATTAGTAGTCTCTTTTATTATTGTCTCAAATATTAATCTATTTTTCTTAACAGTTTTGAAAATTTCTTAAGAAAAATATTGCAAAAATTTAATTATCGATATAAAATACAAGAATTCTATAATTCAATCAATATAACTTTTACATAATTCATATCAGTTGCTTTTCGATAATGATATATATACATATGAAATTAGAAGGACAATATTATAAAAGGTTTGTAGATGAACTAGAATGGTGGCATTGATTACAATCGATTAAAAAGGAAAGATGAAGATTGATCGGGTTTGGTTTTAATTGTTGGAGATCCATTTTATTAATTAGAAGGCAGGAGAGTATATTTCATTTGATTTCAATTGTACGCAAAACGAGGATGAAACCCCAAGTGGGGTAGAAATTCACATGGCCATAAGAGAAAAAGATTGATCAGATCAAGATATAAGATGATCATTGACTTAGACAATCTCTGACTTTAATGCTTCCGAATCCAATCATCTTTGAATTCATACATACATTTTAGATATTCATGCATGCATGTATCATGTATGAACTCTTATATATATATATATTTATATGTGAAGAACAGCAACAAAGAACTCAGGTAAGCAGAGGCATTCCTGCAGGGCGGTCCTGTGTGTTATGTCTCAGCCCCTTTTTCGGCGTGCAGTGAGGTCCATTTCCAATGCACATTAACAACCTTCCCTGCCTCCTCTTTCTATTACACAATCACAAACTACATTAGATTCCTCTACTAATTAAATATATATACTCCCCTTCCCCTTAATCAAAAATATATTCATTAATTTAATTAAGACATTGTACGGAAAAAAAAAAAAAAAAGTTCTATATATATACTAAAATATATGAGATAAGGGAAATGAATTTTCAGGTCCCCTACTACACTTACATTATACATACTGGAAGAAGGAAAAAATCTCTCTTTCTCTCTTTCTCTCTCTCATATATATATATATATATATATATATATATGTTTATAAATGTAGCACATAATATTTGGTTAGAATCCCACGCGCAATTCGAACAAAATCCACATGCAACTGTTACCATAAAGCTAGGCAAATAACATCTACCCAAATCCCATGCTACTATTATTGTTATCCTCCCCTTCTTTTTTCTCTTTCCCAAAAGAAAACTGTAATCAGTACTGCATTTTATTTCTTGAATATTCCTAACCACAGCAGAGATTACAACTTCTCAAGTTTCGACAAGATTTCCTAATTCAAAGTCAAACACATATTTGTTTGTGTGTGAATTAAAACCTCCGGTTATGACCAATCAATCAATCCACTCGTTGTTTCATAATCATTTTTATTGTTTAATATAATATCAAAGTAAAAAAAAAAAAAATCTCGTATCCATTTATAATTGATATTATTACTTAGGGTACATGTATATATGCTGGCGGACAGGGAGAGCCTAATAGAGTGGGGATTAAGGGCGTGCTTGCCGGCCAGATGAAAAAAAAAAGATAGGAAGAAAGAGAGAGAGAGAGAGAGAGAGAGAGAGAGAGAGAGATTAATGGGAGACATCCGTGTATTGGTGTAAGCTAAGCTGATGATAATTGAGGCCGTGACCCAATGCATTTTTTTTTTTCCTTTAATATCTTTTCATTGTCGATCAATTTGGAAATGCAATTCTCTAAACTTTGAATTGCGCCACCAAATCTCTAGTTTTTCTTCAATACCCACCATCACTTTCTTCTTTTTTTTTTTTTTCTTTTTGAAATTTGTACAATGGAAAGACGTGTTTAGTTTGTGCATTCCTTGCCAGGACAAAGTTAGAAATGCTATTTCATATATATATATATATATTCGTTCAAGTGTACACAAATTATAGTACTAAGTAGTTGTTGAATGTAATATAAAGATTTATATATAAAAAAGTTAATATTTTTATTTACGTAAAAATCAAATTAACCGTATAAGAATTGTTTTTATAAAAGGGGTGAAACAACAAATTAAATTCCGAATGTGTTGTTATAATATGGAAACAATTTTTGAGGGGACAAAGAATAAATTATAGGAAGTGGTGTACAGAATACACTGTACACATCGATTGCTAAAAATGGGAGTTTGTTTGAATATCTCACTCAGTACCAGATATTTTAAATTTTCTATACGTACATTTAATATATATATATATATATATATATATATACTATAAATATCGTAATATTTAAAAAAAAAATGGTGAAAGTATTCAATATAACTTTGAGTAAAACGTTTTGAGAAAGACATAAAAATCTTTGTATAAAATTATTATTTTGTTATAAATAATAGAAATTGAATAAATATTTTTTATTTTTACAATCAAACAAAATGTGTATATATATATATATGAATGTAAAAAATATGGGAGTAATTTGCAGAGCCAAAAAAAAAAAAAAAAAATGTCAGCAATGAATCATTTAGTCAGCTGACTAAACCGAAACATTATAGAATAATACAATAATTAAAACGACAAAGTAATCAATTAGGTCAACCTTGTTCTTTCAAGAATCTTGTGGTTTAATTAAGTGCTTGGTGGAATGATATGAAACTTAAAACAAATTAATTAAACGAAAGACAAATTGAACTTAGGTTAATGCCCCAAAAATTGACCTATTCATACGTAGCTAGCTTCCTCCTCAGATATATATATTAGATTAAACTCTCGTACCCTTCCATACTTAAACCTGTGACCAAAAAGTACAATGATTGTACAATTTAAAAAATATATATTAATTTTCCCGAAATAAATAAGATTTTTTTTTTTTTTTTGGTAAATAGAGGAAAGCATTAAATCAAATCTGACGACGAGGGTTCTGTTAATTTGATACAGATACATTAAAGAGTTGGATGCTTGTGTAACCCGTAACCTACTCTTTTGTGTATCTCTGTGTGTTGTTTTTGGTGATTTCAAGAAAATTGTTGCCAGTAGGAAAGACAATGGAAACGTGTTTTAAAGATGCGCACACACGTACATATATATGTATATATATTTTCTACCAAGGTATATATATATATCTTACCAAAAAGATGGAAGTTAATTACATCAAGTTATGTATCTTATTTTTCACGACTTAATTATCTCATAAAATAATAATAATAATAATAATAACAACTAAATAAACATAGTTGCATTTAAAGCATTAAGTAAAATGGTATTCAAAGAAAAGGTAAATAAATACAATTTTAATTTTTTTTTAAAATTATAATTGAAATTAAGAGTAAAATAAGAAGAAAAATACATTTTTTTAAATTAATATTTGCGTTGTATTTGATTAAGTGGAGTTGCAATTATTTAATTTTTTAGAAAAAATAAAAATTAATTTTTCTTTTCTCGACAAGAACATCTATTATTGGATAAATAAATGTAAAGAAGAATCCTAAAAAAGGTGTAATAAAAATTAAAATAAGCTTGACTATTTTAATCATAACAGTAATAAAGATTAATGATAAAAAAAAATTGATTAGAAGTGTGTGGTGATGGATGATCAGTTTGTAAATCCCCAGTAGATTGCTAGAACATGCCATGCATTTACTTATAAAGTGCTGCTATAATATATTTTCACTTTGTTGGTGTAAGTCAACCCCATTATTAGTACTATTTTCACTTTTTTTTTTTTTTTATTATTAGTCATTTAAAAATTCTAAAAATAAACTAATCAATAATATGTAAAATTTAAGAACTATTAAAAATATTTAAAATTATGTTTAGAAAATTTTTGTAACAAAATTATTAAATATTAAAAATATATTTGATTATGCTTTGGTCCATAGAGAATCTAATGTGGTAATTAGCCCTCCAACTGTCAGCACAAGTGTTACCTGCAAGGGAAGTTTGTTTAGTTTAATTACCAAAAGTATTGTGTTAGGGAAGATTTTCTGATGATTAAGTTAGAAAAATGTCTTAATTTCGGAAGAGTAAAAATGAAAGAAACTCTTTCAAGGGTAGATTTTTCACATACCTTTGTTGTCATGACAAAGGAAAGGACCTTAGTCCTAGATTGGGTTTAACTGTCCTCTAAATCTTCACATTTTTTACCCTAATTATTTTGGGTGCAGTATTATGCGTGGTATCCATTTGTCCTTTACTTTTTTTTCTTCTTTTTACTCGTATATGATAAACTCTTTTTCGTTCTCCTTTTAAAAAAGATATTCTAATAGGATTATCTACACTCTCTATCTAAATGGTGTTAAGTGAGTCAAATTTCATCGGACACGTGTCCAAGAATATTTGTCATTTAATTAACAAAGATATTTATTTACTGTTTACCCTCTATATTTCCATTCATTTTTTTTATAGATCATTCTACTAAATCTATTCATTTTTGTTCTTACTTTTCTCAACACATAATCATGGCATTGTTTCTCACTTCTAAAAATACAATTAGTAGTAATAGACAGAATAAATGAATAAATATAAATAGATTGAGAGAAGTAATAAAACGAGAGAAGATAAAATTCTTGTGGGTCGAGTTTACAAGCACCCACTTCTCCACCATCTCCATTGATTCTAAAAAAAAAAAAAAAAAGGTAAGAAAAAGAAAAGTAAGCTCAAGAAAGAAGAAGAAGCCTAAAGGGTTTCACTTTTTTTTTTTTGGCTTATAATTCTTAGTTATCCCAAAGTCATATTATTACTTTGTTGTAATCAAACTAAATTAAACACTTTATAAGAGGATGTATTTATATATATATATATATATATATATATATATATGTTGCATCCCACACAACTTTCACTTTATTCTTCCCACTTACTATTATTTCCTTTTCTTTTCTTTCTTTCTTTTTTTTTTTTATTTTTCGGAGATTATTATTGCTAGTGTAGTAATTATTGCAAAAAATGAAGTTCTACGTACGTTCTCATCTCGTCATGCTGATGCCAACCAACTACGCACCACGTAATTCATCCTTGTTCAATTCATAATGTAGAATACATAGGGCATAGTGAGGAATAAAAATTGAACATTTTAATTCATCTTTTATATATATATATATATATATATATATATATATATATATATATATATATATATATGAATTGTTGGTTTTTCTAATGAATTTTGAGGGGTTTTTTTTTTTTTGGGTCATATTACCAAAAACATTATATATAGTGACGTATAGTCATTTGGAAGATTATTTTTAATAAGACAATTATTAGTGGAAGCTTATGAAAGTACGTCAAACATGTTCTTCATTTTATTCTTACAAATTCCTGTCTCTGTTGCAAGAAAAAGGAAAAATATTAAAAAAAAAATAAAAAATAAAAAATCTTTACTAATGGAAATATCTTAAAATTAGCACTACATCACATCAATCCACGCAATGAAAAACCATAATTGTGTCAATTTTTGCCATCAGAACTATTATTGCTTGTTAGAGTAATTCACAAATAGCACCTTCTTCCCACTAACATATTTTCAACTGTTAATACAAACAGACTTCAGTAAACAACAAAATTTCCCAATAGAAGTTACCAAACTTTTCACTTCATCTTTTTATGTTAGGACCTAAATATAAGAAAATGAATCCAAATTTCCGCTACCTGCTATCTCACACGTTTTCATAAAAGTATTTACATTTTTTTTCATATTTTCATGAAATGTATTACACGTAATTGAAAAAAAAAAAACTAATATATATTAAGTCTAATTTATAGGTGAATTGGTAAGGGAGCATTTATGACTTAATTGAGGTTGTGAGATCGAACTCATTTAAAACTTGAATTTATAATTTATCTCCCACAAATAAACTACCTAATTCGAACAAAAATTAGTATGAATGTAGACATGATATAAATGTATCACTCATAGTCAGTCAGTAAACTTTTAGTATAATGTTACAAGAAAGATTATAAAAGACTTGATTTGATTTGATTTGAATTTTTTTTTTTTTTTTTTTGCCTTTCTTGAAAGAAAGTGAATATAAAAATCAAGACTAAATTAATTAGGCATAATGTGTTTAAAAGGTAAATGCAAAATATATTACATATACATACATATATTGTGTAGAAGTCTCTCTCTTTCTGTAAGTAGTTTGTGATGGTTGCTTCATAATCTTAATTTAGACTCTCCATAATTACAAGCTATGTACATACGTTTATGTGTGTCACAAGCTATGTGTAATTTGGTGAAAAAGACATATATATATATCCTTCTAGCTTGTTCTTTTCTCTTATCAAGTATGAAAGTTTTCTTATGCTTTATGCTAATTGCAGTAACAATCAAGTAGAGTTGCAAATGGAGTACTCAAGTTGGTGTATAACTATTAATAGCCATAGATGTGTAAATTGGTCCAAAGCGTATGTCTGAGCTAAAAGATTCTTAATTCCAATCAAAATTTTATATATATATATATATATGTTTAAATCTTCATAATAATATATGAACAACGACTATATATATATATATTATCAAAACAATATCATGTAAACTGTTTTTTATTAAAAATAAACACAAATAACTATATATAATTTTAATTTTATGAATTTTTTTATCAATAAATTTTAACTAGAGTTAGATACTATGATCGATCAAGAATCGGTGGGGATGAGTGAGTACTGAGGATAAGTGGGGTTGTTTGAAGGGACTGTTTGGTGCAAATAATAAATAATATTCGGGAGGTCAATTTCATGGCGGGGTCTCTCAAACTTTGCATGGGGGAGAGATGGTACTTGGTTCCCCCTTCAATTCTTACCTTCTTATCCGAATTTTTCTTCCTTTCTATCTCCATCTCATCATTTTAATCAACAATAATTATAATCAAATCCTACATATCTGTTCATCATTTGATCTTCCTAAATTGCTGCTTTTAACTTTTGTTATTTTGTAGTTCATGATATATATATATATATATGTATATAATTGTAGGAGCTTGATCGATCCATGCATGCATGGACAGCTAGCAGGGTTTGCATTATAGATCACGCATTCTTAGCTAGCTAGATTAACATAGTTGTTGATTTGGGACTTTAGTTGAAATTATTATCTTTATATTATTATTATAACAAATTGTTTATATTTCAATTGTTATAAACGCTGAATTATGATATTTTTAGTTGAAATCGTTATTTAAGCTAATTAGAATTCGATCCAAAATTACACTCATAGAGTCTAACTAATGTCAAACTCGGGACCTAATTTTAACTTTTCTTACTAGTTGTTTGTATTAAACTAGGTAATAACTTAAAAATGTAAACTTTTTTAATAAGTATGATGGGATGAAGGATGTTATAGAAAATACAATACTTGAATCGTAGATTATGCCTTGATAAGTGATCTTAAAAAAATAGATATTTACTTATAATTGTTAAGATTATATATGAGTTTAATTAATCATAAATATAATTAGATTAATCTAAATCAAATAATTCGGAAAAAGATATAAAGAAAGAAGAAGAAGAAGAATGCAGATGATCTCACTTTTGCTCATTAAACATTGGCAGCTACGTGATGGTTGATTGATTGCAGTGGCTCATTAGTGAGAATGTTTGATGGAAGTTGCTAAGTATATATTTCATTATTGTCTCGATTATTGTTATTAATTATTATTTTTCCATTCATTGTCAAAATGTCACAAACAACTATTTTATATTTTTGCATTATTATACATATATATATGTAAAATTATAAATAATCCATTTTCTTGATTAGTTAGGTAAAAGTACTAGATTATAAGTACCATCTGCAAACTATTTACCAAAAAAAAAAAAAAAAAAAAAAAAAAAAAAAAGTACCATCTGCAAACTTGTGAATTGTGAACAGAGTTGCATTAAATTCCACCTTTTTTTTTGTATTTATTTGTATTAGGTTGAAATTACCAAAAAAAAAAAAAAAAAAAAAAGATGATTAGGTTGAAATTCACCAAATATGAAGAGACATTTTCCCACTTTGAATCAAGAACCCTCTACTCCCACCTAAATTAAGTAGTCTACCATTTCTTTTTCTTCCTTTTTTTTTCTCTCCCCCACAAGTGCCGGAAAAGATGTATATAATCATTAACATATATAGCAACTTCTTTTAGTGTAAAGGAAAAATCTATCCTTTTTCCTTTTTTTTAAAAAAAAAAAAATACAAAAAAAATAATATTCGATTTGAAACAAAACCCTTGTTTGAACTGATAGATCCCAGAAATCTCAACATCACAATAAAAAAGGAAATCAAAGCATAAATAGGAACCTAAAACTGAAAACAACAATTTTAAAGATTCTTTTATTCTTATTTGAGCGTTATTAATTAATAGTAGAAAAATAAACGAAAAAAAAAACCAAAGTGTGTTGATGATTGCACGTTAAGCTGATCACTCAGTGACCTGTCTCAGATAATTCATCATCATATGATTAATAATTCAATTGGTTCGATTAATTACTGTTATTATATTAATTAATCTTAAGGATTACATAAATGGAAATGGAAGAAGCTCTCTATAAAGTAATCTTCTTTTTTTGTCATTTTCCTGTGATTCTCTCAACAAAGTTGATATTAATTATTATGATTAAACAGTAGAAGAAGAATTGCCAAATAGTACTAATTATTATTGAACATTAATAATAATAATAATAATATATGATTATGAGGAGAAATAAAAATTGGGTATTTTAACCCAAGCAGTTTGAGGGAGTTGGTAAGCGGACTCTTAAAGCTTCACCTCAGGCGGATGGTCGAGGGTTCGAATCCCCTGAGGTAGTTAGTGTCACGTTAAAAAGCTCTGGATCGGGCCTTCACCCTCGAGTAAGAGTTGGACTATGCGAGCTCACCCCAGGCCGAATCCAAAAAAAAAAATTGGGCATTTTGGTTAGTTGGTGACTGAAATCTTTCTCGTTGACTGAATCTGACAAAAAATATAAGTTTATTACTAATAAGCATCCAAGACCAACTATGATGGTTGAAATTGAATTATGGTTTTTACGTTTACGCAATTAAGACAATGTTTTCATTTTCAATTGATTCTATTCCCTTTCTCTATCAATATAATTATTTGATTTTCAAAATCATCAAAGACTCCGATTAAATTCGGATTCAATCTAAGTTGAGTATGTAAAATTTAACTCTTAATCAGTAAAAGTTGCACACTAACTTTTATACAACGAGGATTGATTGTAAAAAAACTTAAGTAAGTTCATGAAAAAAATTGTGAATTTCATCATAAATCATTTATATATAAAAAATAAATATTTTTCTTTCAATTAAAAGATATTATATATTTTAGACTTGACAAGTGAACTTATATATATCTTAAAATTTATAAAATTATATTTTAAAATTATTGTTAATTTACATTTTTTTAAAAAAAAATAAAAATTGAGGATTCTAATGTATCGCATACTCATAACTTGTAAAAGTCATACATAATGTTGATACCAACTAAGGGAATCTTGACTTTATTAATTTACAAATTGATAAGTAAATTAAATCTATTAAGGAAAAAAACATTAATAAAAATTATAGTCATTAAAAGATAATCTTTATTTTCAAAAAAAAAAAAATCTAGAACTTAGAATTGTAATTAAATAATTTTTTAAAAAATAATAATAATAATTAAGGGTGATAATAAGTGTTGAGCACATGACGCCCACTCTTTGTTAGCATAGTAAAAGTGCAAATGGAAGTGGAAGATAAACAAAATATATGTATAAAGAGACGTTTGATGGAAGTAGACTTTTTTCCTTTGCCTTTTCTTTTTTTTTTTTTTTTTTTTTTATTGAGAATTTTATTTTGTTTTGTTTTTGAGCCAATTGAGAAATTATTATTATTATTGTTATTATCTTTTAATTAAAGAAATACGTATTCTCAACTGTTAATTAATTAAAAATTATAATATATTTTTAGTATAGAATTTTATTTATTTTTTTGAACTTTTAAATTCAAACATGATATTTAAATATTTAATTATCATTTATTATTATTATAATAATAAATTTTCTTTAATTCTGATTTCAAATCTAAACAGAAATTGATTAAGAAATAACTTTTTAAAGAAGATCTCACAGCATGTCCATTAAATTTATAGTCAAAAAAATAATAATGAATAACAAATAAGACAAGGGTCACTATTTAAGTAATACCAATCTTCAATTTGAATAAACATAAAAAAAACAATTACAAATCCATTAACAAAAAAAATTTAATAATAATAATAATAATAATGCAAAAGACGTAAGTAGGGGACCCATGTGAGGGGCAAGGATGGAACATATTCCCGAATTTTAATCCTCGTGGGCTAAAATTCATGCCCTAATCATTTCTTCCCCCACTATCCCCTAAAATTCTCCTCCTAAAATTAAAAAGGCACAAATTTTATATTTAATAAAATTAAAAAGTATTATTATTTATAATAAAATACCTAATAAGTTGACAATATCTAAACGGCTCTTCACTTACCTTTTTCACTTTACTGCTATTCATTGGTCAACTTAAATAAACGACTAAAAGGAAAAGAAAAGAAGAGAAAATTTGAGGGAAAAAAAAAAAAAAAAAAGTAATAATAATAATAGGATAGGATATAATGGGAATTGAAAAATGGGGGGGAAGAATGGAAGTGGAGCTTTATTTGGGCCGAGTGGGCGGGCCAAGAATAGCCGACAAATCCCTGTTGAACGGGCAACGTGAGGATTTTGTAACGCATAATGTGTAACAAAATTTCATTTTTTACCCAATTCTTTTTTTTTTTTTTAATAATATAAAACTAATAATGTGACGGAATTTGCATGGCCAGACACCACTCCACCAGCTGCCGGCCGCTGCCATTCGCCACCACTCTTTGCCGCTATTATTATCATCACCACTATTTCTTGCTTTTGTTTCTCGTGTCGTGTTATATCCTCACCAAATAATTTTTTTTTTTTTCAAAGTTCATATACTTCTGAAATTAATATATTTTTACAAAAATTAGATTATATATATATATAAAAAAACCTATATGAAATTTGACTCATTGCATGTGAATCGTGAGTTGGAGGGTTCCAAAATCTTAATTTATAATTGTTTATTAATTTTTTTAACATAATATAAGAGTCTAAATCACAATTATCTATACGAAATGATGGATTAATAGGTTGGAAAATTTTTTAAAGTTTTAATCAACTTTATGGGCGATCTGATGTTTTCTATCTATCCAATAAATACCACGCTTAATAAGCAAATGTCCCATCGGTGGCTTCTTTCTCTCGTGCAATTTTTATTTTATTTATTTATTTTTCCTTTTGATTTAATTAGCATTTACCGCGCTGAAAGTAGAGTGTCTAAATAGTAATGTAGTGGAAGTTTGGCGAGTGGGACCCAAGCGCCGATCGATGGGCCACTATGAAGCCGTCAGATGATAATGAAAATGTCTTCTTTTTTGTTACACTATTGCGAGCCGGCGATGTGTGGGACTCTTGCTTGCTACTTACTGAGACTGTGGCTTTTTCATGCTCACACTGCGCGTGTCCATACTTTCTACCTTTTTGAGCGTGAGCGTGATTTATAGATTTGCATAATATCTCTAGCTGACTGCAGCGGCGGCTGCTGTGAAATTTTATAGTTCGGCTCGCTTTTTACCCGGTGATACTTCATTTATGTGTTTGGTTAAATCAAGCAATCAGTTACCGCACCTGTCTAAAATTAATTAGTAAATAAAATATCTGAGCATTAATTGTCAAATATTACTTTTTTTTTTTTGGGTAATATTTTATATAAATATATTTTGGAACAAATATATAAAACCAACCAATCAAATTAAAGACCATTTACTAAAAAAAAAAAAAAACCAATCAAATTAAAGACGGATAAAAAATGAAAAAAAATATATATAATAGGTTATTGTCCACCAATAATTAGGTACGCAATTAGATTCATTACACAGGATTATCAAATACAAAATTAAACTATGTCTTACGGATTACGATTGAAAAAAAAAAATTCAGTGATTAAGATAGAAGAAGAATAAAAGGTTAAAAAAAAAAAAAAAAAAAAAAAAAGGATGTAAGAGAATAATTGGAAGTGGTTTAATCCAAATCAATTATTCCCTTATTCTTTTGTCCTTTATTTCAGACACATCTTGTGACTCTCTCCCTCTACGTTAGGAACACAACTCCGTGTATACAGACAATTTTTTTAATAAATTTATGGGGTAAATAATTACAATTCTACCAACACTCTTTTTATTATTCCATTGTGAATTAGTACTATGATACTAATTTTGGCAATTTTACAAGGTCACAAAACATGTTATTCTATCTATCACGGGAAGCTTGTATATCAAAAAAAAAAAAAAAAAAAAGTTGTAATTTACAAAGAGTGATGCTTTATTTGTATAATTTTTTAATAAAATAAGATTAAAATTTAAAATATGTTATTGAATAATAAATTATATGTATCTTAAAAGTAAGGGCATTTGAATTAGCTTGGGTAAAATTTGGTTAAAAGTCGTTACTGATGAGAACGGAGTCTTTGTCGCTTAAATCTCTCGATTCTCTCTACCAAACGAAGACCACGGAATAGCATCGGAAGTGGAATACAGTAAAAAGTAGAAAGAGAAAGGAGAATTTCAAAGCCAAAACAAGGAAAACGGAAAGCCAAATATATATAAAAAAAATAAAAAACGCACATTTATAAATATATATATAAGTGTGCGTACTTGCCTAGTAGCCAGGAAAAAAAAAAGAAAAGAAAAAAAAAAAAAAAAGGACATCTTTTCTGTTTCACTAACTATACTCCAAACTCTCTCCATCCCTTCCTGCGGCTCTGTAATAACAACACACTCTACTGGTGCTGCTGCTGCTGGTGTCGTTGTTGTTGTAGTTACTTCTCTTTATCCTGCTCTGCTCTGCACTCTGAATCTTTTGCTGCTTTTGAGGTCTCTTTCGCCGCCTTTGTGTTTCGGCCACTGCTCAGAAAAATTTTGTGGAAAAGGGTTCGTTCAACAGCATTTAAGTAGGGGGGTTTTCTTTTGTTTGGTTTATTTTATTTTTTGTTCCCCAATTATTATTTCTGGGCAGCATTTAGTGTCTCACACAGTCTGTTTTAAAATGTTGTTTTTCGTTCGATTCTTGGAGTGAAGAAATCTTATTAGAACTAGAAGTCAGCGGTTTCATTTCAATTTCAAATTTTCTTCTTGCTTGCTTGCTTTGGGTGTAAGTTGAGTTGCCTTTTTCCACTTTACTTGGGCGGAACAAAGGGAACTGGTAAAAGAAATTTAAAATAAAATTAAAAGAAAAACTTGCACGTAGCTAATCAAAGGGATTGTTTTTGTAAGATCTGGGTTCGGGAAAGAGACGTCTCAAGACAAGGTATATTAGAAAGTGAAGAAATGGGCTGCTCTTTTCTTTTCTTTTCTTTTCTTTGGGTGTTTGTTTTTTTTGGATCTGGGGGGAAGAATTTCTTGTCTTTCGTTTTCTGGGGAAGAGGAGGGATTGGTTGGATTTTTAAGTATTCTTTTGTCTCATTTAGTGTCGTATTTTTATGTTTCAGATCTATTAGAATTTTAAACACACTTTATTCGTTAAGAGGAAACCGAAGACAATGTTGCCTCAGAAGCAAGCAGAGGAAGCAATTGTCTCCAACTTCAATGATGCCGAGCCCGAAGGCAAAGATGAACAGCAGAAAGAAGACGACCATTCCGGTTTCAGCGTCAGGAACCTTCTCTGGCATGGTGGCTCTGCTTGGGATGCTTGGTTCAGTTGTGCTTCAAATCAAGTATTCTAACCATATCCATATTCATAATCTCTTTTTCTCCTCCACCAATGAATTTGATTTGATGCTCAAATTACTTACTTACGTTTTTTTTTTTTTTTTTTTTTTTTTTTTTGTTTTTCTGATCAGGTTGCTCAAGTTCTTTTGACATTACCATACTCATTCTCTCAATTGGGAATGCTATCAGGAATCCTACTCCAAATATTCTATGGTCTGCTTGGTAGCTGGACAGCATACCTTATCAGTGTACTGTATATCGAATACCGGAGTCGCAAGGAGAAAGAAGGTGTTAGCTTCAAGAACCATGTCATTCAGGTTCAGTTCTTTTTTCTTTTTTCTTTTACTGATGATCGGAGACACTCATTCATTATCTACACAAATCAAATCCATCTTTGGAACGAAAACTTGATTGTTCTTTTTTGGGTGGGGGATTGAAAAAATTGCAGTGGTTTGAAGTGCTTGATGGATTACTGGGTCCTTACTGGAAAGCAGTGGGCCTTGCATTCAACTGTACTTTCCTGCTATTTGGATCTGTCATACAACTGATAGCTTGTGCAAGGTAAAAAGATCTTTAATGTTTTTTTTTTTTTTTTTTTTACCACCTTGAAATTGAATCTTTTCATCGTATTATTTATTTATTTATTTTTATTTTGTTTTTTGTTTTGATTTTGGTTTTGATGTGAACAGTAACATATACTACATCAATGATCATCTGGACAAGAGGACATGGACATACATATTTGGAGCTTGCTGTGCAACTACTGTTTTCATTCCCTCATTCCACAACTACCGGATTTGGTCTTTTCTGGGTCTCGGGATGACCACGTATACGGCATGGTACTTGGCTATAGCTGCTCTTATTCATGGCCAGGTTGGTACTAACCACCACCTTATTTACTCCAAAAATCCTCCTTTCAAAACAATCATTTCTTTCTTTTACTAAACAAAAATAATAATAATAATAATAATAATAATAATAATAATAATAATAAAAACCCCTAATTTGTTTTATCAATTATCACAGGCTGAAGGTGTTAAACACTCGGCTCCGTCAAAGCTAGTACTGTATTTCACCGGAGCCACCAATATATTATACACCTTCGGTGGCCATGCTGTTACTGTGTAAGCCTTTTTCATCTCTACTCCTTAAAAAATATATATAGGAATATTGTTGTTTTTTGTGTCTATTCAATCTTCTTCTTCTTCTCTTGTTCCTACGCGGCTTCTGTTTGCAGCTTTTGCCGGCCACCTCGGGTTTTGAGATCACAGACAGAATAATGAGAGCTACTTTTTCTCTTGTTTGCTACATAAACTACACCCTACCCACTCCTCTCGTTTCGTTTCCGTTTCCGTTTCTATTTCCATTTCACGTTAAAAGTACAGTTCAAATCGCCCATCCAATTTTACTTCCTTTCAAGTACAAATTTTCTGCTGTCTCATATGGATGCCGCGCGATATGATCTTTCTTCCTTTTCCTTTATATATATATATATATATATATATATATATATATATTCATATATTATTATTATTTTTTTTTGATTTCTTTTTTTTATTAAAGGAGCGGTACAATATTTTAATTTTACCTTTCCTATCCTATTTGCGCCTAATCCAAGGTCAATAAATCTGGACAGACAAAAAAGTTCACCAACACCTCAACCTTCTATGATTCTTGCTTTTGCCCATATACAATGAATTTCGTCCTCTTTATTTTTGCAGTTCTTGATGATATATATATATATATATATATATATATATATATATATATTGTGTAACTGATGATTCATGGTTTGTCGTGGATACAGGGAAATCATGCATGCAATGTGGAAGCCACAGAAGTTCAAGTACATATACTTAATGGCGACACTGTATGTGTTCACTCTGACACTTCCATCGGCTTCTGCCGTATACTGGGCATTCGGCGATGAACTTCTCAACCATGCCAACGCCTTCTCCCTTCTACCAAAGAACAGGTGGCGAGACGCAGCCGTCATTCTCATGCTCATTCACCAGGTTAATTTTATTATAAAAATTAATCTCAAACCTTTACGTGTGGATTTCTTCACATATACACTCACTATATATATATATTAAATGACGAAAAAAATTAAAATTTTTTGCGCAGTTCATAACATTTGGATTTGCGTGCACGCCATTGTACTTCGTTTGGGAGAAGGTGATAGGAATGCACGAAACCAAAAGCATTTGCTTGAGGGCACTCGCTAGACTGCCTGTCGTCATTCCAATTTGGTTCTTGGCCATCATCTTCCCATTCTTTGGTCCCATTAACTCCGCTGTTGGTGCTCTTTTGGTTACCTTCACAGTCTACGTTATCCCAGCTCTTGCTCATATGCTCACTTACAGAAAAGCCTCTGCTCGCCAGGTTAATTTCATTCCCACCCCCTGTTTTCTTGGTTACAATTTTTTTCCCTTTTTTTTTTTTAAAAAAAAAATTTATAAGTAAGTAAATTAATGATCTTAATGGCACACCTTCAACTTTTTACAAACATGTTCAAGAATTGATGGTAATGCACAAGGGCTGTTTGGTCATTTTACAAAAAAAAAAAAGTGTGGGGGCGACTGGGGAATCCTTTCCCATTATTGGGAGAGAGAGAGAGAGAGAAAGCAGAAAGTTACAAACAGGGCATTTAAGGCTTGGATTTGGAAATATTGCCAGACGAGACGATATAGGTGGCTAGTCTTTTTCATTTAGTTATATTCTACAGTGTTGTATTATGTCCCCAAATGAGCTGTCCCCAAATCTCTTGCTCCCTCCTATTATAGGCGAACTACTACTTAAGACTTTATATATATATATATATAAATATATTTCACTAAAAATCCATATATATATAAATATATTTCACTAAAAATCCCGAAATAGCCACCGCAAGGGTTAAAACTGACTTGAAATTGTGTTTTGATGATGGCAGAATGCGGCAGAGAAACCTCCATTCTTTTTGCCAAGTTGGACAGCCATGTATGCACTGAACATATTCGTAGTGGTTTGGGTTTTTGTAGTCGGGTTTGGGTTCGGAGGATGGGCTAGCATGACCAACTTTGTGAACCAAGTTGACACGTTCGGCCTCTTTGCCAAGTGTTACCAGTGCAAGCCACCGCAACCACAGCCCGGCCATCACAATATCACCGCCGCCCCGGCCTTACATCACTGAACTATTATTATTAACAATTCTCACACCCATCCACAAATCTCGCCCAAACAGAAAAACAAAACAAAACCCAGAAAAAAAAAAAAAGGAATACAAAAAGTCTATTTAGTAGATCGCCCCTCCATATTTTGTATTATACTAGGAGTGGCACAAATATTTTCACCCCCAGCATGTGATGACGTGTGCTCCATTTCTTTTTTCTTTTTTCTTTTTCTTTTTTTTCAAATTGCAATTGTTTTAGGGAAAAAAATATTAGATTTAATAGTGTGCTGTATTGTGATGATTACTTTGATATTGAAGCATAGCCTAATTAAATCATATATTGGGTTTTTTTTTTTTTTTTTTTTTTTGTTTTTTTGAATATTTTGAATATAATATATATTAAAGCTTGGTATTACGGGTAAACTCTTTTTGCCTGTTTCTATTTTTATTCTTAATTTTTTTTTTGGCTGTCCTAGAATTCATTACAGATATATATATATATATATATATATTATAGGATGAAAAAGGTAATTATTACATTGCATGTTTCCCAAGAATATTGTAATGATATTTTAATTATGTAGGGAGCAAGCAGTAATAATAATAATTTAACGGGAAAAGAAAAGAAAATGGAATGGGTCGGGAGCTGAGGAAGTTTTGTTAATAAATGCAAAGTGGGCTTTGTTCCTAAAGTAGGATATAGACATAAGTTTAAATAAGTGAAAGAACGCTTTTGATCTTAAGATTCCTATTTTTTATTTATTTAAAAAAAAAAAAAAAAGGGAGCGTGGGCCGTGGACCCAAAGAAAAACCCAATCACATGGCTTGCACGTTTGTTCTCCCTACTTATCACGTGCCAATCCATGCTTACATCTCTCCATCTTCACACTTGCTTACATGTGCAACTGCTATACTACTACTATCTGGTGGTCTATCAACACATGCATTGAACCCTTTCCCATGGTTTTCCACCCTTCCAATTTATTTATTTTATTTTATATATTGCTTTTGATTCAATTCATGAATTTTGACCAAATCTTTTCTTAATTACAGCTACTTAATTAATAATCTTTAATATATATATATATATAGTTTGTCCCCGAATTAAACCGTCGTTTTGCTGTTTCTTTTGGCTTAATTGGTTCTATGTCGGTTCCCCTCCCCCCTTATATCATTTTAATCCTTTTTTTTAGTACACATTTATTATTACTATTATGATTAACAGAATGGTCCAAAAAAATGGTCAATAAATATATATATATATATATATATATATATATTTTGTTTTTGTTTGGCGTGGGATGGGGATGGGGAGGGGAACGGGACTATTCCTTATAATACGTACACTGTTTCTTTTTTCTAGCCTTCCATGTTTTAAGGATTCCAAGATTGGAACAACTACTTTGTTAGTAATAATTAATAAAATTTTCTTTATTAAATAATAATAAAGAAAAAAAACAAAAACCAGTTGAGGAAGAGGAGGAGGAATCATGATTTTACTACATTTTAGGATAAGAAAGGGGATGAGAACGCATGTGCAAACCTCGGTTTTGAAAGAAATATGGCATGTTAGCGTGTTGAGAGGATCTCCATTCTCCTGTCATCAGTCATCAGTCATCAGTCTCCACTTTTATTTCCCGATAAGTTTGGACTTTCGGTTCATTCAATTTCAAGATTCATTAGGGAGGCTTCCACATCAAGAAAATTTGAATCTATGGCTCTTATTATTTTATGAGATTTTTTTTTTTTTTTTTTTTTTTTTTAAATAATTTTCTTTTAATAAAAATGTAGATTTTTTTTTTACCTTATCCTCAATGTGTTTTTAATCCATTTAGTGATTTGTTTTAATATATATATATATATATATATTTTAATGTCAGATTGTAATTAAGCTTGCAGAAAGGCTGACAGGATATTAATGATAGTTTTAAAGTTTTAAATCTAAAGCAACAGCGGATCCAAGAACATTAATCATGAGCCCAGATTCCATTCAATGCCCTGCTTTTTCTACCACTCTTTAATGTCAAACGATGCCGTTTTCTCCACTCTTTTTAACTTTTTTTTTTTTTTTTTTTTTATTTAAAAAAACTAAAGCTCATACCATATATTATATATGCATCTGAATTTGAACATGATTTGTTACCTCTAAGGGTACACTATAAATCCACCTATATTATATGAGTTACTCTGTTAGTATTGTATCACAATTTCGACTAATTCAAATTTCATTCAGGTTATGCTCGTAAAATCTAATTCTTGCTCAAAAAATGTTCTCATTTTGGATGGTATTCACAGTGAACATCGAATCCTCAAACTATTGTAAAAGTATTACAAAATTGATATACATAAAACCCTGAATTTAAGTTTTCTAGTTGGACTTGTATCTTTCGGAATATCATAGAGATGACTTGTGAATGAATGAATTATGTTTACCCTTTTTTTGACAATCAAATTCAATCAAAATATCCATTCTTAAGTATTGAAGTGCCATGAGTCTTTATCTGTTCATTATGGAAGAAACAGTATTACCATATTATTCTCCAAAAAAAAAAACACAAAAAACCCCCTTAATCATAATGTGACCATTCATTCACCCATGAAACATCAACATTAAACTTTCAAGATATTTTGAGGAGGGAATAGGATGTCCATTTGTCAGCTTTCATACTAAGCCTGGACTTCTCACTTTCTTCGTCGTAATGCTAGAAGAAATAGTAGGCCCAGCCCATTTAACTTCTCAGGCCTCTAAGGAGAATGAAGAACAAATTCATTGAGTAGCCCATTTAACTTCTCAGGCCTTTGATAAAAACTCCGAATCCTGATATACTTATTCTTTTATTAAACCGGCCCATGTGTACTGGATCAAATAGCCTCGTAGCAAATGATTTAACATGTACTAAATAAGATAATGGGCCACTCTATTTTTTTTTTTTTTTTTTTTTTTAAGCATCCGGAATCCTAACCCACACGGCCGACTAATCTGGATTCGGCTTGGGATGCGCTCGCAGAGTCCAACTCTTACTCGAAGGTGAGGGCTTGACCCAGATCTTTTTAACGTGACGCTAACCACCTCGGGGGGATTCGAACCATCGACCATCCGCCCCGAGGAGAAGCTTTAAGAGTCTGCTACCAACTCCCCCAAGCTGCTGGGTTGGCCACTCTAATTTTTCGAATTACGATGTTTTCTTTTTTCTTTTTAATTTAGTTCCTTTCGAGTTCAAATTTCGTAAGGAAATTTTTTCTCAAGAGAGTGAGATGTAACTCAACTCTTGATTAGTTAGGACACAAATAATTAAATAAAAAAAAACAATTATTACTCAAGAGTATATATATTCGCATGTGAGCATTAATCTATGCAATCATTACATTTTCTTGTATATTATATGAGTAATTATTACATGGTGGATCCAACGTGTTATTATTTTCCTTGTTTTGTACGACAAGTTTGTTGTTTGGAGTGATTTATGTCTAATTCCTGACTTAGACTTTTGTAGGATGAAATTATATTCAAGCATTTTAGTATAATAAATCTTAAGGCTTTTTTACATTAGTACCAAACCTGAACTTAGTAATTAAAGTCATTGTGATGAAATGATCTTGTCCAAAAAAATGTCTTTCACAAGTTTAATAATTCAACATACCCATTTAATATAGTTTACAAAATCTACCTCGATATTCCAAAAAAAAAATCAATCAAATATGGTCTTTTAAGTATTTTTAATTCAACTATTCTATTAATTTAGTGTCGAATCTAATATTGCTAGAAAAGTGGATGATAAAAAATCCAATTCCTTCACTTTTGGACTGATTACAAGGTAGAATGAGTGAATTAATTAATGTATATTTGTAGTTTGAGCCGGCAACATAAATTATATTAGATGCAAGTTCATAGCAAAACAGTGTTCTTGTGTCTTATATTCAATGCCATCCAAGGAGGAATAATCTGTTTTTTTTTTTTGTTTTTTTAGACTCAAAAATGGCATCAGAGATTAGAGAGGAAAAAGATGATGATGAAGAGGAGACAAACAGCTGCACCATTGATGCAGAAACTCAGATACTTCATAACATCAGGCGTATTATACAGTACCAGAAATCCCTCTACAACCATTCCTCTTCTTCTTCTTCTTCTTCTTCATCAGCAGCAGTTTCTTCTTCTTGTTCATCATTTTCTTCCACCAGGAAAAGCAGTAGCTTGTTAGAGTTAATGAAAGAAGGAAGCACATCCCTGAGGAGATTGTTTGATATGGAACACACCACTTTGAACAACTATTTCAATGACTACAGTGGATCACCCATCATTAAACCCATTCTTTTGTGGGGTAGTGATACTGATACTGATCATGATGATCCTTATTGGATGTCCCTGTCTATAAAGCAAGCCTACAACAAGTCCATGGATGGTTCTAGAAGCCATGGTCAAACTTGGATGGCTTCTGAATCAGTACTACAGAAACAAAGTAAGAGAAGGTTGACCAGAACAAAGTCTTTTAGGAGATTACCACCTAGGTTCCGTTTCTGGATTTGTGGAGGCCGAGGAACCTTTAGATTTAGGCTAAGGTTGCTCAGAAGATTAAGGATTATCATCCGTGGTAGAAAATTTTAATTGTATATATAGTATATACATATACTTACACAATTGTAATCTTTTTGTATAAAGGAAGATTATTTAGGATTAAAGAAAAATATACATGATGAACAAGAATCTGTGAAGTATTTGCTTACTACTAATTAAACCTTAATCTTTGGACCAACTTACCTATTCTAAATATGTACCTAATTCCATGGAATCAGATTAAGGGCTATAAATGTGTTGGCAAATGATGCAGTGATCTGAGAATAATCTGCCTACGATGCTACCTTGTTGGACTAAAGATTTACCACTCACCTTATTCCACAGGTGAACACCATAAGTCCCTTTACCATTCATTAGTTGCCGAAGCTTGGCTTCTACCCATTTCGAGTTCGACGCGCCACTTGGCTGCCGGAAGTAGTCATGGATTCTGATCCAACTCACCGGATAAAAGGCCATTGGTGGTAAGACAGTAAAGTTTAGTTCTTGAGTAGTTGAGTTTGACAGTAACAATCTGGAAACCACTCTGGAAACCAGGTAAGGTCCATTGTATCCCCATATGTTTCCATCAAAGGTGGATTTGAATTCCTCCATGAACATGTAAAGGAGTGGATGACTTTTGTCGAACACAAAAGCTGCATTATTCAATCTTGTCCATTTCCCATTTGCATCAATACTCTGTGCACCAATTGCGTTCCTTAACCCTGAAATTTTTTTCAGGACTATGAAATCTGTATCCAAATAAACACCACCGTACTTGTAGATGACTGCAAGTCTCACTAGGTTTGAAAGATTCTGCGCAAAGGGAACTTCTCCGGGATCCTTGTTTCCATTCTTTATATCATTGAACCAAGATTCCGCTGGCGTGTTCATGAATAGGAATGACAAATCCGGAGTTACTGCAAGAACTCTGTACCCAAGATCGAGAAGCGGTTTCAAGATCTCCTTACCCTTTACTGAATCCAAGGTGTTTGATAAAACAATCAAGCACCCATCTGGATGTGCCTTGAAAACGCTCTCCATCGTTAAAAATTCTCTCCGCCCAAACGACACGGCCGGCGATATCCATGTCATGAAAAACAGAATTGGGCAATCCCCTGTTTCGGAGAATCTTCGAACCCTGTCATCAAATTGTCGACTGACTTCATTTGTATTAAACAAGTCGTTAAAATCAGACTGCAGCTCGCGCTTCAATCTAACTGCAGGAGCTGCATCATCAGGGTTCTGAAATTCTTGACGATCATTTGGGATTGGGGTTACACAAGAAACCGAATCAGAAGTGTAAAAATAATTACGTGACAAAATAGTAGTGACTACTAATAAGAAAACAGAGATAACGAGTGCAAGAGAGATGGTATGAATCTTCGTCCAGTAATTATTATGTTTCCATTGATCAAACCTTTTTGAAAAAACAGAGCATGGATGAACATGAAGCATCGAACAATTAAGAGAAAAACTTTTATTAGCCATGCCGGCGTGGCGTTACTGAATACTGATCAATTACTAATAAGTTCTGCACTTAAATAATATAATTAGAATTTCGCAGAAACTACAATCATAGTTCAACTTGGTTGACTGATGAACAGAGAAGAATGATGATAATAAGTTGAATATTCTCAAAATTCTGCTGCATGCCCCATTGAACGGGAAAAAAAAGTCCCTCTTCACCGATTCCATAGCAAAACAAAGTAAACCAATCATTTTATTTGAGTTAGTCCAACATTAATTTACTATTATTATGGTTTTTGTTTCGTTTAGAGTTTCTCATTGTCTGCTTTGTTCATTCTTAATTACATTAACAACCAAACTAATTATGTTCTAACTCTAATATTAAATTACTAAAGTCAGGAAAATTACGAGTATCTTGATATTAATTATTTATACCTAACCTTATAAAGAATAATAGTTAATATAACTTTATCTACATCAATTAAATTCCACATATTTGGTCCATAAAATAAGAAATTCCAAAAGTTTTTCAAACCCATTTGAGAAAAGAAAAGGTAATGACTTCATTCCATGAAAAGAACCTCAATTAAAATAATAAATGATGATGATTCTTCCACGTTGTTGGTCTAACAAAAAGTGCCAAAAATTCATTGCTCATTTTTTATTCCTTTTAAGATCCCATACTGATAAATTTAAGTGCCAAAAATAGTTTTGGGTAATGCTTAAGAAGAATGTAACTAAATATTGAAAATGTACTCCAGCAAGATCCAGATGATTGTAAGGCCCAATTATTTGTTATGGAATGGGCTTAAATAAGAGAAGAAAAGTTGGGCCGACTAATCAGGTCTCATTTTGAAGTGAACTTGCCAATACCCGCTAGAGTTTCCAAATTGGCTTATTTGAATATAATTGTTTAGTTCGCCTCAAAGTGGTTATCGAAAACAACGTATAAATTTTTTTTAAAAAAAATCTAATGGCTTCAATTTAGGGTTAATACCGGTAATCAAATTAAAAAGTTATTATTTTGGATAATTGATTGGTAAATGAAACCTTCTGTCCATGTAAAATTCAGAGAAAAATTGATTGGTAAATGAAACCTTCTGTCCATGTAAAATTAATTCAGAGTAAGATTTTTCGTCCAACTCAAATTGAATTCATATTAGTCAAAAAATTGATTTTAGATATCCAATAGTCTAAAAAAAAAAATGATTGATACATAGGCCTCCAAAAACATAGTTCATAAATTCAATGGAGGTAGGGAGATAAGGGTATGACGAACTTCCTTCCAATAGAGATCCAACATAGTTCGAATCTTATTTAGTTTCTCTCAGAGGCATGTGGTGGAGAGATAGAGGCTCCTCATCCCTTAACCAATGATCTAAACTCAAATCCTCATCTGACTGGCTTGAAGGTCTCACCTCTCAGTGATAGGATCCACCTAGGACACCGTGTGAAAACAAAAAAAAAAAAAAAAAAAATCAAAATGAATAAATTAAAAAAAAAAATATATATATACATATATTTACGGATATGATAATGACCCAAAGTTCAGATGTGCATTGATTACCTCTCTCCTTCCACCCACTAGAAATTGAAGTGTGTGGCTCTGAGAGGACTCTGGTCACCCACGGGTAACTTTAATTTCTTATAGAACTTTTTTCATTTTTTTTTTCAAAAGCGTATTTCATTTCATGCATAAAAAAGCGCTCACAGTTGGTAATACGAATCTACCTGGCTACTCAGCTCTGCTTCTGTCCCTACTGCCCTTTATCTCTCTCTCTCTCTCTCTCTCTCTCTCTCTCTCTCTATATATATATATATATATATAAGAACTAACCATCATTGTCCCATTTTTTTGCTCTTCACCGCCACTAGCTTTTTGCCAACATTACTACAGTAGAGAGTTTTTTTTTTTAATTGTTTTCTCCCAGACAAGAAATAATAGAATTCGTGAACATTTTTTGTGTGGATATTTGTTTAGCTTTGTGTTCCTTTCTTTTTTTGGAGTAATTTGTTGTTTGGGAAATTCTTCCTTTTCGGATATTGTTTAGGTAATGATGGAAAGCTTAACTGCTTCAACTGTGAAGGCGTTTTTTGAGAATCAAAGGGATAAAGATAGAAGCTTTTTGTACCCAGCTTTTAAAGATTGTGTCTTTAGTAGGCAGGAAATTCGGGTTTCTGGATTTCGTAACCATGTCTATTGTGGATTTCCGCTTTCAGTTTCCGTCCCTGTTCGGAAAACTGTACGATGTATTAATCCTGATCCGTCTTCGTCTCAGACCACTGACGTAAGCTGATCTTTTCCCTTTAGCTTATTTTTCTTGCCGTATGGGACTCGTCAAAATATCTTGGGAATCTTGTTATGGGCTTTTGGAATACTGGTGTTACCTAGCTGATCTTGCTTCAATTTGTTTGATTTTATTTCATTTCATTAGTTTGGGATTGTTCATCCAAGAAAAAAACAGTTATACTATTTCAAATTGTGACTTTGTGTGTTCTCTTCCACTCTTTTTACAAAAAATAAAAAAAATAAAAAAAAATACTTCTGTGAGTATATGGCGTTGTTGTTCATCTGTTATTCTGGAAACATTTTTAGTATTTCTTGATGTCAGAAATGTATAATCTGGTGTGCTTCTTGCATAATTTTTCTAATAAATGCAGACAAGCACGGGAGATGAAGAAATACGGCAGACTTTAGATACAAGTGAGTCTACTACTGATTATAGATTTTGTTGGCATGTTGTAGAGAGTCAAGGCTTGTCAATGCCAACTAAATTTGTTTCTTCTTACAGCTCAGACTAAAACTGTTCACGTCAAATTCCAATTAAAGAGGGAGTGTTCTTTCGGGGAGCAGTTTTTAATGGTGGGGGATGATCCTATGTTTGGATTGTGGGATCCATCAAATGCTGTTCCATTGAACTGGTCAGAGGAACATGTATGGAAAGTTGAGCTGGTAAAAAGTGTATCTTGGTTCTTTTTCTATTATTAGGAAACTTTTTTGACATTGCTTGCTTGAGTCAGGTCTTCTAATGGTGATGGATGGTTTTACTTGTGTTTGAATAGGATTTGCCCTCTGACAAGGAAATCAAATACAAATTCATTTTGAAAGGAGTTGCTGGTGTTATCTTATGGCAGCCAGGTCCTGATCGGGTGTTCCATACATGGGGAACTAGTAAAACTATATATGTTTCTGAAGATTGGGAGAATGCAGAACTCCAGACTATTGTAGAGGAAGATACCCTTCTTCATACTGTTAAAGATTCGTTGGAAGAATCGCCAGCAATGATCGTCACTGAGAATTCGCCTCAGCCCGGGGGAGATCTCTGGGACGACGATATGAATAAGATACCAAACAGTACAAATGATGACGATATGAATCCAACAGAGATACAGTTGTCTGAGAAACCTACTGCTATTATTGCAGAAAATATTACTGAACAGAATGGTGAATTGGGGGTTGACTGTCATGGATTCTCTAGGGAAGGAATTCCAACAGATGCAAACAATTTTGAAAACAATGTGGCATCAATCGATGGAGAGAACTTAACCTTGTCAAATAATGAGGAAATTCTTGATTCTGGAATTGGTAGTCCTGTATTAGTACCAGGTTTGACGCCAACTGCAGAGGAGGAAGAAGAAGAAGAAGAATCTATCGAAGAACTCGATAAAGGGATTGATTCCAATGCATCATCACTTGGTTCTGATAAAGATGAGGGATTCAGTGTGCCAGAGGTAACTGCTTAGTAATGTATATCGACAGATGTTTTCCTTGAAATCCTTTGTCTAAGCCTGAAATGAAATGATTCTATCCCACTTCTTTATACCTATAACTTAGAAGGTTATTGTAGGATGTGAACTCTAAATGCAGGTTCATATATCATTCAAGATTACAAAAGCAAAGTGGTTTTATGTGTTTAAACCCACTGCATGTAACCTAAGGAATGTAGCAAGTTATTCAAGTTTATGCAAATACTTTTGGAGAAAATGAACTTTTTGTGTGTGTGGAAAATTCTTTGCCTTATGAACTAGAGATGATGTCCTCTGAGTGTTAGATCTTCAAATCTAGTCTTTGTGCTAAATATTGCAGTTTCTCCATTGTTGTTATTTTCATGCATTTGATGACATTACGGGTAATGAATGAAAAATGAAAATGCAGCTTATTTTGGAGGAAGAAAATGCAATGCTAGCGAATGAGAAACAAGAATTGCAAGGGAAGGGAGCAGTAGAAGAAGGACGTATAGAAGAAGATTCACAACTGGTGCAACAACATTGTAATGACCGGACAAACAAGGGAATGGAAAACGATCTTCAATGGGGTCGAAGAAAACTGCAACAGTTTCTTACAACTTTGGGATTGTTGTAACATATATAATTGGAAAAAAAAAGCTAATGAGAAAAAAAGGTTTGTGATCCAACAAGGAAATGCATGTAGAGGCAGTTGTAATATTATTATACAAAGGCTATAGAGATTTATCTTATTTATCTTTGTATCTTGAATTTGATTTATATCTGGAAAATTTTCTTGAATTCTTGAAGATACAAAAGTAAAAATATCTATAAATGTATCATTGCATAATGATGTTGACGAGAATTCTTGAAACCAGAGTTACTTTGTTACAAATGGAAGTCTTGTTTTATGCTCAATTCCCAAATTTTTCTTTTGTTGTTAGTATAAAATATTGCAACAGATCATTCAATAATTCCAGGTAACGTACGAGGAACGTTCTTTTTGTACATTCCGTATACGTATTAGAAGTTAGGATGAGTAATTGGCAACAAAACCTAAATTAAATGAAGCCAGAGAGACTTTGAGTGACGACGGAGAGGATGGCTACGGAAAACGAGGAATTGAAGAAATCAATGATTCTTTGAACCTTTTAAATAAAGTTAAGTGATTTTATACTAACTTTTGACAGTTGAAAAGATTGTCTTTTGACGGCAACAACATAATTAGAAGATGATCCACCATCAATTTTCCATGAAAAATAGAAAAGAATTTACAAGTATATCTCCCTACAGCAAACAGAACTGCCGCTGTACAGGCATTTTTCCATCTGCCAATATACAAAGCTTCAATATCTCCTACCTACCTGCCTACCTACCTTGAAAGTTGCTTTTGTGTTTGCCTGCTTCTTTCACTTAAATCTAATGCTAAAAGCATGTTTCTACACATTCACAGAAAATCAGCCTTTTACCTTTCTTGGTTCTAAGTAAGCACAGTCGCTCTGTTCAGCACTTTTGCATCTGACTGCAGGAGGAGAACGCACAAATCCCCATCAGCATCCTGCTTAATATTTCAGATAAGATATTCAGAAAATTAAAATAACAGTTCAAATCCCTCGGAATATGATAAACTTGTAAGCATAGAAATATTCGTCATGATTTTTCTTTTTCATTTTCTCTTTCCTTTTTGGGATGGCAAGGTGGGGTGGTGTATGAGATGTTTTATAACAAACGTGATGGTACAAAGGGTTAAATATTCTACACGTACACATTATAACAACAACGAAGGAAAAATATATATGTATATACTCAGTTTATACAGGATAGAGAGTCAAAAGAACTTGAGTACCAAATGTGTATACACACAATGGACATACTCATGACTGATCACAAAATCCTTACCTCTGGAAAAGGGAGGATAAAGCACAGGTGAGGAGGCAGTAGTGAAAATGACTTTGTCCCTCCAGGTAACATGAAGGAGCAGGTTTATCTTCAGATGATCACTACCGCTCTAGAGATGTGCAACCTTTATCCAAGCTTCCTCGTTTTTTCTTTTTTTTTCTGTTTTCAAATAATTATATGGAATCAATGATGAGCAGTATCTTCGGGAATTGCCACCTCAGTAGAATACTTCTTTGGCAACCCATTTTCAACCGGTTGTTCATCAGATCCAGGATTAACTGACTCCCATATAAATCCATTATCACCTAATGGTGAAATCTTATCAATTTCTTTATCAGCAGCTCTATTACGAGCAATATGCAGCAAGTATTTATCTGCAAACAGAAATCATATATTTTAGTCTAGAAAAAGCACATTCATTCTTCTTCAGTATATCAATGTAACATGGGGAAGGATACAGTGGTCACAAATACTATGCACCAAGTGAAAGGTGACAAATTGTAACTCTCCAAAATCTATACATCCATGACACGAATTCAGACTACTATTAAGAAATAGAAAAGCCAACATATTGTTTCTAAAAAAGGAATACAGGAATCATATCAAGGAGTTTCACAGCACAAAAAAAAAAAAAAAAAAAAAAAATCAAAATTGAGATATCCAAGATAACAAATCAGAATATACACATTACCAGCCAAGTTCTGAAGAGCATTCTCAGCAGCCTGTTGCTGAGCATCCTTCCTAGTCTTTCCCATTCCAGAACCAATCTTTTCACCAGTAAAAAAGACCTACAATAGTAATTGGGCATTCTGAGATTCCAAGAATAAATAAATTGATCTAAGCAAGACTAGCCCATATTAGAAAAAGTTAATAACATAAACAGTATCAACTTAATAATATATGAAACTTTAGGGCTATATTATATTCACTGTTTCAGAAACTGCTGCCAGTACAACTTGAAACATAATGAATGTGCCAACCTCAAATGAGAATTGCAAGTCCTCTCCAGAGGTTGTTACAGGCTTGAATTCAACCTATACCGCAATAAGAAGCAAAAGAAAAATATCAGCGCAATCCACAAACACCAAAAAACTGAAAGACACAATGAAGAAACCCAGGAAATAAAGATGCTGATCAAAGTATAATATGTCAAATACCTTTGAATTGCATCTTCTTCCAATTTCATGCAGGGCTCCAATACATAAAGAAGGCAAGAGATTCCACTTTGCACCTTCCAGTTGATGTTCTCTGCTATTTCCAGATAGTTGACTTTGAGACCCAACAACTGCAACAAAGGAACAGGAAGATGAATTAACCAAGATTCAAGATGGTGCAAAAAATTCATTTTGCTTAAGTCAGAAGCACCTTACCGATAATCACCCCTTCCCTCCCTTCCAAAATTTTCTTTTAAAAAAAAAGGAAAGAACAAGGGAAAACTCAGAGAATAGCTAAAACGTTCATTATTGTATTAAAAAGGTTGAATTATGAAAAAAGTGTGAGTTACATGCCAGCAACAACAAGAGCATACTCAAGTGTATAAGCATTACTCATGGACATCAGCTCTTTTGCACAAGTAGGGGGTAGAGGAAGCAGTAATAATTTAACTTAGCTACTATTATATCTCTATCAGTAGTCTGGTTTTAGAATAAACCAAAAAAAAAAAAAAAAAATGACACTGTTCTTTGAACATGGATGCAGTTACATTGTTCAGTAACATTTAAGTTTGTAAGCCAGTCTAGATGAGATATTCTAGGAAATCTTGTAACATGTTACTTATTAAATGCAGAAAAAGATTGCAGTTAGGTTTTCCCTAGAAACAAATTGTTGCAATCTAAGGGTTCTCTCTAATGAGTCATCATAGGTTCAAAAAGGAAGAAAGACCAAAAAACAGTAGCACTGTAAGATTTAGATGGGAATTCTGTTATAAATCGCCCTATAACAAGATCACAACAGTGGTGTATAACTTTTACTGGAAACACAGCGTCACATGAATTTGTGACTTTTCAGCAGGAAGCCAACTGAAAAGGTCAAAGTATTACTCACAACTGAGACTTTAATACTTTCAACCCATTAATTAGGAAAAGTGTCCACTACTTTCTGTTTGGTATGTTTCCATTACTACCTTCTGCTTCCCTTTTCCAAAAACAAACAGTAATATATACACATATATTATAATATATAATTGAGATACCTGGATAAGTTTGTCTATGTCCTTCTTGCTTCAAGTTTACCTGCAAAAACCAACCAGTTCAGTCTCAAAAGGAGATTGATAAACATAAAAAGTAACTACTGCATCAATATGCAAACAGAAGAACAACCTCTTCCTTCTTAATTTGGGATCCAGCAGCAACGGAAGCCAAAGAAGCCAAAGTACTATGACTGTGTGAATGCTGCCGAGAACGCTGTTTATCAAGTCTTACTGTGTCAGGTTCTTGTACAAGTCCAGGGGTTCGACTAACAACATTTCCTGTATTATGTTCTTCTTCCATTGAGAAGCCTCCATGTTGAGGAGTCTGAAACTGCCCAGGTAATTTAGGAATTAGGGGAGGTTCTGGACCTCGATACCTCATATCTTGTCCACAATTTGTAACAGGAAATCTTATCTTCCCATCAGGATCAGATTCAGAGAAGTTATTATCTCGCCTGAAAGGAGCCCCAAGCAAACCTGGTTCTTCATATCAAATTCAAGAGAAACGAAAAATATATTATTAAAGAAGGGATTTTCTGAGAAACTCGTTGATCTAACTACTTTTCATTGAATTTCAGAAATTAAAAGAAATGTATCAACTAAAATAAATACTTTCAGAAGGCAGTGGTCCCTTCAAGGGTGCTGGACCAAACACATTCAGATTGGATGTAACAGGTAGTTGACAACTTTCAGGTTTCAGCTCAGCAGCACTATCTAGAGAATCAGTATCATATCTTGAAAGGCTCTTTGTTTCCTGAAATTTTAAAAGAGTTTAAAATTGCTACGACAAATTAATCAACTCAGATAGAATGAATGATCAAAACAAAATCCATAAAACCATGACATGAGTCCTTAAGCACATAAAACTATCCATATAAACCATAAAAAATAAAAATTACAAAAGTGGCATAATACTAAGTATCAAGAAATACTTTTATATAGTTTCTTGGCGCATTTTCTAAGAAAATATCTTTAACATGACTGCATGGCACAATTCACAAGAATTATATCTGCAGTGGGATTACAAATTATGGGTGAAATGTTATGGACCGAAAATTTTATAGATATGCTTGTGAAAGGGTCCTGAACCCAACCCCACTATGTTTATAGGCTCAGATCTGACCCCAACCTCCAATTAAGGAAATCATTTTTTGTTAAGTTTACATCAACATAACCACAAGAAACTCAATGCATCCAAGAAGAGGAACTCATGTTTAGTCATTTTGATAATTTTCCTTAATCTTCCTGCTTTTCTTGAGGCTCAATCATCACTCATCACACATAGATTCTTTGAGATATACTTCTTCAAGATAGAGTCATTGAAAAGACTTTCCAATAGGATCATTCTCTAGTTGGACCCACTTTTGAAAATTTTCACTCCTTTTTCCTATCTTCCTTAACTCTATTTGCTATTTCCCAATCTAAATTCTAGAGAAAGTACACCTTTTCAATATCCACCCTCTATTGTCAATCCTCCCTATCTCTTCTTCCATGATGATTCCTTCTTAGTGTAAAATTTTGCATATGTACATATTTAGATTTTGACGAGTAGGATATACGTATGAAGATGTATTTATATGCTCTTCAAATTATGAGAAGATAACCCAACAGCTTGAGGGAGTTGGTAAGCGGACTCCTAAAGCTTCTCCTTAGAGCGGATGGTCGAGGGTTCGAATCCCCTAAGGTGGTTAGGGTCACGTTAAAAAGCTCTCACCCTCGAGTAAGAGTTAGACTCTGCGAGCGCACCCCATGCTGAATCCGAATTAGTCGTCCCGTGTGGGTTCGGATACCGGATGCTTAAGCAAAAAAAAAATTATGAGAAGATAATAGATAGCAGTAGAACTATTAGAGAAGCCAGGAATTTTATCGCGTGTTTCACATGATGCAGCTGAGGAAGGTTAATCAATCATCTAAGTATGTGTGAGTGTTATGTGCCCTACTTATGGATTGCGTCACATGCCTATTGACTACAAGTTGACCTTCCTCTTGGATACTATAGTTTTTGTTATTATTGTTTTTCTATTCATAAGGAACCTCTACTACAAGATTAAGGCTTTGAGGGACCACTCACATAGGAACTCAAAAGGAGGGAGCTCTTAACACCTCAAGAAGAATTGATGAATTAAGAGGATAACAAGAACAACCACTTAAATAGGCTGTAAAGGAGAACAAGCCCAAACCCTAATTAGATTAACTAATTAAGAACAACTATAGTAGGAAAGAGCACACCTAATTAATTAAATATGCATCTAAACATAATATAACTAAAATGGAAACATAAAATTTTGAAAATAATATAAGAAGTTCATAAAGCTTTGTGAATCTTGTGTGGAAAGTGAAAAATATGGACCCCTAACATCACCCCTCCTTGGAAAATGAGCTTGTGCTAGAGCTCAATATCGGGATAAGCAACACAGAGTAACATCCCTTGCCAAGGACTTCTATTGATGCAAGCGAAGGCGCATTTGCTTCTACCAAGTTTATCCAATCTTCAACCACAACCCAAAAAATGTTCTTGCATTGGTGTCTCATAGTATACGCCTCATAACAATTGTGAAAAAGCCCTTTTGCACAATTTTTTACATCTCATGATAGAATAATTGAGGTGATCTATAAATGTTCTCAAATATTTATTGACCAACAATATGTTTGTCGACCAATGAATAGAGGAGAAAGGCAAGGTAACATTAGTTACATCCTATCTCACCAAATAGGCACAACTTTGGTAGTAAAGGTTTGAACAGGAGTGTAAATTTAAATTCTATTGTCTATCATATTTTTGGCTTCCCTCTAACAAGTAATACATTAGGTAGATTGATCGAACTCAAACAAAATGGTATTGTGGAAGAATACCATTGTCAATTTAAGACCCTCAGGAGAAGACATACATTGCAGCAGACCAACAAGTTGACATGCCTACAATAGGTTTAGTAGACTCCTAATTTGGTTAATGCTATGAATTGTACTAGAGCTTTTGAAAAGGAAAGGTAAATTCAATTGAATTGCATAAAAAATTGTTTAAGTCTAAAATCACTTGGAGCTCCTCCATCCTCAACAAGCAAGCAAATATGGTAACAATTAAAAGCCAACATCCAATACAAAAAGCAACATTGTTATACCTCTAAAAAAGTACTTCGAGTAGTCTGAGATGTTCAACTTAACAACAAGAAATAGTGTTTCAAATGTGATGAACTTAACTCGATAGGGGCATAAGTGAAAGTTTCTTATTTTACAATAGGAATAGCTATCTAGTTTTCTTTCCAACCACGAAAACAAGCTCTAAATACATGAGAGGAGTGATTTTATGTAGTTTTACTTTAGGAACCTTATTTTAGATAAGAGTCCCCTTTTAAATATTCAAGTATTTGGGAAGCATTGTTTAAATATGATGACCCTTAAGGGAGTTATCTAAAATAAAGATGTTTTATCTCTTGTAATTGCATTCGCTTATAAATTACTATTATTTCAACATGTTTCACAAAAAAATAGGAAACTCCAAATAACTATTAAAGGATTTGTGATGAGATCTTATTCAAGGGGCAAAAATAATTGGAGAAGTGACATAATCGTGTGACAAAGTAACATGATAACAAGGATAACATCTGCTTCCGATGGAAAAGAGAAATTGTAGTCAAACATTGTAAGGTTAAACAGTTTGGCATTAACTAAGGCAATATAATTAATGAATGTTTTTATTCAATGTAATAGTAATAAATTCATGTATTTGTTTAATGGTCAATTTTTAATTAATCAAAGAAAATTTAAAATAGAATAAATCAAGACAATTTAAATTAACAAAAGTTAACTAAGAAAAACATAATTTGATAAATTACATCTCAAACTAAATACCTTAATATTAATTCAACTAGGCATCATTTTATGAGGGTATTGGATAATCCTAAGTAGACATTACTCAAGCAATCACTACATGTTACAATGACTATCCAATACTCACCTTCACTTTTTGGGCAACTTCTGGACCCGTAAGTCCCTCAGGAAACGGTGTGTTTGCATTGCCATTTGTAGGAAAACCAGCTTCCTATCAACAAAAGAATAGAAAATCATACATAACTTTCCATTTATACAACCAAAATTCAACTTCTCTCTTTAGCTTGTTGTACCTCTATCATCAAAAAGTTGCTCACGTCTGGTGCAGGAGGCATATTTGCAAGCTCATCTTCATAGTGAATATCTGTTATCTTCTTTTCCATATGCTCATCAAAATAGCTGATGAAGATAACATGCAAAATCTATATTGTTAGTTTCAAAATACATAATTGGATCTTCATAATTGTATTATCATAAACAACACTTCAACCGCAAACTATAAAAAAATAAATCACAAACTATGAATACGGAAACTTACTTGAAGAAACCACCTCTAACATTGCATGCCACATTTCTTGCGACGCATAGAATTGGAACAGTCACTAACATCTAATAGGAGTGTAATTCTTGTATTAGTTTACTTTTATAGGACAATACTAGTATAAATGATTATTATCTTGAAAAGAAAAACATGCAAACCTCTGCCTGAGGAGCAAAATAGGGAGTAAAAGCAGGAACCACATGAACGCGAGGTTGATCCTTATCTTCCCAAACCTTCAAGCGGTCATCAATCACCATTGCCATTTTTGGATGACAATGTCCTCCTTGGAAAACATTAACCAAAGATTTTCTACCACCTTTGAAGTTGATTAATATGTAAGTCTAAATGATATATGAAAAAATGATAGAAGAGATTATATATAACAAATTAAGAAAATTGTATCATTAATAAATCACAATGAACAAAGATTTCTAAATTCTTATTATCAATCTATTAATTATCTAGAATAAAAGAAAATAAAGTCATGTAGTAAATGAATAAAGAAACTAACTATAAACTTCATTATTAAATCAAGCAAAACTCGTAGAAACATAATACAATGTAATGCTAACCTGATCCGACACATACAACACGATTTGAAAGCTCTTTTAAGCTAATTAGATGCGATTGTGGATCAAGCAGCCTCCACATTTCCAAAGCATAGTCTCGTTCAGCCATGGTACAAACATAAACTTCAAATCTCTTACGATCTTTTGTGGTCAAATAGCTCTTTATTTCTTCCCAAGCAGGTCGTAATCTAACCAACACACTAGTATCACGGTTCTGCCAAATTAAACATCCATTATTAGTAGAAAAGTCATAATGTATAATAGAAGACAACTAATACATGAACAGAGGCATTTACAAAAATAAACAATAGAAGCATAACTATAACCAAGGCCAAATGTAACAATCAATCGACCAAGATAATCAGATATTCTTAACTAACAGTTTTAGAACAAAAGTCATATAATCCAAGTATACTATAAACATAAGGATGTACAAGAAACTAACTTTAGATACAACATTTCACCGGAACTACAAAGGTTACCATTCAACATAGAATTTTAACTCTAAGTCAACCTTCCCCATTAGAAGTAAGTTTATCTACCAATTGCTAAGTAAATTTATACAATGTCAAAACTAATTATCTACCCCTAAAATGATATTTTGCACTTACAAGTCAATAACCTTTCAAAAAAAAAAAAAAAAAAAAAAAATGCATTAGAAATAAAAGAAAACATGATTTGAATGGTAAACGTACTATGTTATTACTACCATCACTTATTTTGTCATTAAATTTATAATATCATAAAGTAAAACCTATATGTTAACCCCATTGATTCATTATATAGATACTTTCACTTTTTACTTTTATATTGGGTTGGACAACAATAAACGAGTATTCATTTCAACTTGTGTTTTTTACACATTTTCTTTTATCCAAAGTATCGTAAGTAGAAATGAAAGACTTTTAAATTTCTATTATTCTCAATTCAAGATATAATCCAACAAAGGGACATTGAAGCTAAGGTAAACTCTCAATGAAGAAAGCGAATAAATTGTATCATAAAATAAAAATAGCATGATTAATTGACTATGACATTATCTATATGACTATATACTCTTCTCTTACCAATCTTATTAAACATCTCTTATTTCAAAAGTACTCAGTCTTTCTAGTTTTTTTTTTTTTTTTTTTTTATAATTAAGTCTTTCTAGTTATTACACTATAGTTGGCCAACTATTTAATCATATGTGGAGGAGTCTATTGTCCAATAATAATATACCACTAAGAGAAATATAATTGGTATAATAAAGTATTACAGAAGATGTAACATAAATCTCCAACGACTTTGGCATTGTAAAAAAAAAATGACTTACTATGAACTCTTATAATTATTTTCCAAGGTACTTTTTTGAAAACAAAAGTATTGATAAGAGTATTTACGAACTCTACCATATCCTTAATATTGATTTTATTAAATTATCCACATAAAGTATTTGAAGTCCAAACAAATTACAAAAATGTCCTGTTACAATTTCAAACATATTTGCCAATAGGCTAGTATAGATAACTAACCCATGAAAATAAAATACTTGTCCAATAACATCTATACAAACAAAAAAGTCAATTTGTTGATATGTGCATATTTTTTTATCATTTTTTCTCGATATTAATGCGCATTACTAAAGGTCTTTGAAGAAAATTACTAAATAATTTAAAGTGATAGTTCTAAACCCCACAAAAAGGTCCATGCTTTGGTGTTAATGAAATCTAATTGTTAGAGATAATTGCACAATATGCGACTAAATAGGCATTTACAGCAAATTTTCCAACTAACAATTAATTGACTCTTTTCCAAAATACAAGAAATACATTATCAACTTTATAAAGTAGAAAGTAGTAAAGAAAATATCTAATGAGTAATGCATACGCAATTAATTATTTAATCACAAGGCAACAACAAACAAAGTAACCAACAACTTCTAACCTCAGGATTAATGCGAGTAAGAACAATATTCTTCTCAGGCAACCGTATTATAGGACGAACGAACTTCCCATGCCCCTCAAAATATTTAGGTACCTCTTCAAGCTGAATTTTGTGTACCTTCCCCCCATCAAGAATAAAATCATTCTCTGCATATTGCTTTAACAATGCCCGATCCTCCATGTACCTATTCATCTCAGCTGACATAAGAGCAAACCGATTATTATCGGTTTCACTAGCTATCCAGCCCTTTAACTGCTCAATTCTATCCTCAAATGATTTCATTGTATTAGCAACAATGAGTGTTTCATCAAGATCAAACACAATAGCAAGACACCGCGGATTCAACATCCCCACACATGTATCATACAAACCTTTCGGCGCTAAATAGCACCAAAAACTGGGGAACCTTTTTAGCCTGCTCTGCATTGCCACTAAATGGACCTCATCATTCTCACGCATAACCACAGCTGTCTACAAATAACAAAAAGATATAATAAGTAATCAGTAGCAGCTCTAAATATTGCAATCAGCTTGTCTATCAACACGCTAATGAGTAAAGACAGAAAGGATAACACAAGCTCCTCATAATAGGACACGAGAGCAATCAATAAACATAAATAGAAAAGTAACAGAACTAAAAGCTCGCATGTTACAGCCCAACATACACAACCATATCCACATTAACATAAAAGAAAAACCATTTCCACAACTGATTCTCTGAAGGAATCAAAGGAAGTTCCACCCTTTGACAAAATAGTCAAATCTGCTGAACCAAAATGAACACAAACACAAAGTTAACAAAAGCTAAACATAAGAACATCTAGAATAACTTCCTACATACTTCTAGGTAATTAAATTTGTCATTCCTCATCCAACAAAAAAATCCTCCCCCTTTTCTTCTGTCTACATCTATTATCATTTCATCACAGGCGCCTTCATTAAATTTTAGAACGATAATAAAACATAAAAAAAAATACATAAACTGGTTGCATTTATCTTCCAAATGGCAAACTTAAAAAACTAAACCTGAATTCACAAATGCAAAATATGCCCATAGAGTTTATCGACAATACCCTTTTATCATAAAAGCAAGTAGAATGAAGACGAATCAATTCCGACAGGAAATTGGGATTTTGGGTTGAGCAAGGTTCAAGCTTGCCAACAACACCAGATTCTGAAATTATTTGTAGAACAGAAAGGGGATTGCTTCTGCTTCTTGCTTGTGAGAGGTGATGAATTCTTATCTCATTGTTGGGGAACCGAAAATTCTCGTCCTTGATTGGAATAAAATCCAGTTCTCCTAATGGGACCTCTCCATGGTACACCAAAGTTTTAAACCCTAAACTGCTCATAGTACTACCAACCCAGAACAAAACAACAGAAATTCAATTCAGATACAAACAGAATCAGTAAATGTGGTGAGTGAAAGGGGAGGAATGAAATCCAAATAGAAATGGTTGCAGCCCTCTCCGACACTCTGTTTCTCTCTCCCTAAACTTGCCTCTAATACTAATACTCTGTCCCTCCTCTATCAGCGGTTTCAAACTATGCAGAACCACGGCTATTTATAGAGAAGAAATGCCGACGGTTTATATATAGCACTGGATTTCGAAAATTACGAAAATGCCTTCGGGCATTGTAAGATTCATGAATCACACGCGCTTAGATTTATTTTATTTTTTTTCTCTTCTTCAGCCACGATTGAATATATGTCAATTATGAATAATATTTTTTTAAGGTAAATTTATATTTATGCTAATATTTTTATCGATAATTTAAATATTTAAATAATTTTACTATATATAAACCTTTTATGACTAAGTCATAAATTTTTATTTTTTTTTCAAACAAACGATTAAAATTGAATTTAAATTATTTTAAATAATTAATTAATATAAATGATCTAACAAAATAATACCTTATATTATTCCTTCCATATAAAAATTAATTGATGTTTAAATATTTTTAAAAAAGCAAACTGGTATAAAGGAAATCCATGTCATATTGTTTTGTCCAATTCAATTAGGCTTAGACATTTAAAATATATTATTATTAAATAAAAGATATTTTCTTAATAAATTTTTAGATTGCATAATAAAGTTTTAGGTAAAACACAAATAAATAATTTAAATTTAATTGTTCTAGTTTTCTTCCCATGTTTTCCAATTTTATTTATTTAATATTTTTTCTTATTATTATTTGGGCGACGGACATGTTATTTTCAACGTTAACCTGCTAAGCACCCCGCTCGTAAAAAAAATCTACAAAGTTTCTGTTTCTGAAGCGACCAAAGATTCTGACGTTAAAGTAACGGTGGAGCAGGAAATTGGCGCCATTTATTCAGAGAAATTTTATGCTAACACGAGAGTCTATCATAACTAATGTGTGCCAGCGCTTCGGAGCTTTTTTCCATTCACCCACTGTACGGAACAACCAGTCAACGAGGGAGCTGATGATATTCATATGTTCAGCTTTACAATTTCTACCAATCAGAAATAGGCACGTTTCCAGGGAAACATAAACCGGACGTTGACGATTATAACTAAATACTTACAATCACCTATTTCGGAGCAAACGATGGGACAAAAATTCCCGGGTGTAATAATAAATATTATAACGGCGTAGAAAGAGAGAGAGAGACCTTTTGCCATGTCATCATCGTCGTCGTCGTTCAGAGCATCTTCCGCCGACGAGGTACGACTTGCTGGGTCGGCGACGTTGGACGAGGAGGATATCTACTCCGGCGACGGCCCCCGTCCCTCGTCTCAACGGTTTGACTCGGGGAGGTACGAGCCTTTCCCTAACAACGCTGATGATAAAGAGTCAAGTAAGGGAGGAGTCGAGGACAAGGCGCAGTATCCTACAGGGGATGACATATTCAGTTCACAGCCGATGACGACTGAAGCTCAGGACTCCCCTCCGTCGGCGTTCTCCGCTGGTGGAGAATTCTCGCCAGAGAGGAGTGGAAATGGTCCGATTCTGCCCCCACCGGATGATATGCTGACTGAAGAGGGTTTTGCTCTCAAGGAGTGGCGACGGTGAGTTGACAACTCTTATGTGCAGTTCAATATTGGGAATCTCTGATTTTATAGGCCAATACGTCCATCTGCGAGCCTATCATTATTTATTAATTTTACTTTTTTTGAGTTTATTTTGTATTCTGATTTCCTTATCTTATGTTTCCTTGATTTCTGATTAAGTTAGAGTGACGTATTTGTATATTCTGCAGACAGAATGCGATCCGGTTGGAGGAGAAGGAGAAGAGGGAGAAGGAGGTATTGCATGAAATACTTGAGGAAGCAGAGGATTACAAAGCTGAGTATTATAGTAAGTGGAAGCTTAGATGTGAGAATAACAGGGCTGCTAACAGAGAGAGGGAGAAGGTAATGCTTATGAAGTTGCTGATTTGGTCTGAAAATTGACATTTTCTTTTGCAACTCAATAGTGCCTATTTTTTCTCATATTTTTTTGTTTAGCTTGTTAGTTAGGGTTGAATATATCAGATCTAGAAAAGAACAATAATTGAGTTAGATCTATAAATTGTGACTGATTTGATAGGAATCTACTCAAATAATTGAAACAAAAGCTATATAAGTTGTACAATGTTTAGTTTGGGTGCCATAATCATTTCATTTCAATTATTTCAATTGAAATAATTGAAATGGATTGCTTGATGAGTAAGAGTATTCCAGGCATGAGACTGCATTCAAAACATCTAGCTGTTTACTTGGGGTAGCAGTTTTGAGGTGTTTTTTTTTCTTAAGGAAAAAATTATTCATTTGCATAATTTAATTACACCTTTTAAGATGGCATTATGAGTTAGTTGCATGTGATAACTTGTCATAAATTGAGACAACTTGATTTCCTCATCGAATATTTTTCTTAACAATGAAGAAGCTACAAATATACTATTGCTTTTCACATAGTCATTGTATTTGTCGGACGTGGGAAATTTAGCTGCTTTGATCCCTTTTGTTGTCAAGTTTCTTGAATTTCTAATAATGAAGTGTATTTATTTCTCTCTAGCTTCTTTGAGCTAGTTGGTAAGTAGAGGCACACTTTCAGGAGCACTGATGGTATTTCTTCTTGTTTTCGTCCATTGTTTCAAATATCTTTCACAGTCATGTTCTTTTGGGGGAATTTCTTTCTCACTCAAAGAAGTTTGAGAATGTTGTGCACATGGTTTAAGATAGACATACATGTGAATATAATCGGCTTTGATCCTTTTAAGACTTTCAGCTTATCCTGTTACAGCTCAGTCACATGTCCTTACCTTGCTTATCTGAATAACCAACGGGTTAATTATTTGCTTAGTTGGATGTTGGAAGTGTGCTAAAAACTCTGTATTTCATCATCCTTACTCCTCAATCACCGAATCTCTTATGCATAACAGTCTTTCTTCAGAAGCTGAAATCAATCCTTGATTGATCAATTGTGATTCTATCATAATATACATTTTACTTCAGTATCATAAATTATAATGGCTTCCGTTGTGCATGCGTTTTGACTGTTTTCTGAAAGAATGCTTGAAACTTGATTCTACTGAGCTTTTTGAATTCTTTCCTGCAGTTATTTTTGGCAACCCAAGAGAAATTCCATGCTGAAGTGAGTAAAAGTTACTGGAAGGCTATTGGAGAGCTCATTCCCAATGAAGTTCCGAACATAGAGAAGAAGGGAAAGAAAGATAAAGAGAAAAAACCAGCCATTACTGTGATCCAGGGTCCCAAGCCTGGGAAACCAACTGATCTCTCAAGAATGCGCCAAATACTAGTGAAGCTGAAGCATAAACCACCTCCATTTATGGAGCCTCCACCACCTGTGTCACCAGAGCCTGGAAAAGATGCTAAAGCTGTGAGGACTTCTCCTGCTAATTCTCCAGTTGGAAGTGCAGCCAAGGCTTCTTCTGCAACTGCAAAATGATGTTACTTTTTGTATGATATTATTACAATACTAGGAATTGATCTTAGAAGACTTGTTAGTTTGGGCACCAAAGTTTCTGTACATAGGGCTTGTTTTTCTCGTGTTAGTGACTCTGTACAAAGGATGTGTTTTTTAATGTTGTACAATGTGTGATGCTATCTTCTGTCTTTTGTTGTCAGTTCTGCACACTTGTATCATCTAAGACTACATTTTCAATGCCATCAATATATACATGGTGCAAAGCTGAATCTTCAACTAACTTGGCAGCCATATATATATATATATATTGCATGTGAATAACCACTACAGACATGAAAAAAAGGACTACTATACATAAAGTAAAGTTCTACTTGGTAAGGAAAACAAGAGATGTGCCATAGTTACACAGTTTACCAAATGGATCAGCCCCTCCAATTTACAGCAAATAAACATGGTGAATAACTAAAATCCTGCTAACCCACAAAAATGTCAATCACCTCAACAGGGTTTACTGAATTAAGGATACTAATTAGAATGAGTTTACAGCTAAAATGTACACCATGGAAATGAGACAGCATTTGGATAACAAGCTTTCTAATCCACCATTGATCCCTCTTCCCTGAAGATTAAAACAACAGGAGAGACAAAGTGATCATCTAGGGAACAATTCTGTGGCGCTCTGAGTAATATCCAACTGGGTTGACAACGTTGTTTCTGATAACTTGCTTTTCTTTGTCTGAGTAGATGTTATCTGGAAGTTACGGCGATCTGATTGATGAGATGAATGTGGCTTATAGATTCCTGGTTCAGTCAACAGCTGGTCATTAAGGACAACATCTTTAGATAGCATCTTAACCACTTGTTTCATGTCTGGTCTTTTTTGAGCAACTGCTTGAGTACAGAAGAGTGCAACTTTGATAAACCGCATCACTTCTTCTTCTGGATATTCTATTAATTCTGGATCAACTATCTCCAAAAGTCTGCCCTGCTCTCTCAGTTGCCATGTCTGCAAGAATATATTCATATTACGAAACTATAATTCAGAACAATTGATCACACACATTGAAGAAGCGATTCATATAAAGTGTAGAACAGGAAAAGTATTGGCTCATGAATATGCAAAACTAGAACCATAGGGAAAGAAAAATTCTTAAATTACGGGGATCCTTTATGTTGAAAGAATAAAGATGCAGCAACTATCAACATCAATGAACTTTACAACATTTGATTAAAGTTAAAAAAGAATAATAAAAACATACCCATTCCACTAGAACCAACAGGTCTTCTTCAAATGCAGCCTTACTACTGCTTCTTCCACTTACAATTTCAAGTAGAAGCACACCAAAGCTATATATATCTGCTTTCTTTGTTAGTTGTCCTAACAAGGCATACTCAGGAGCCAAATATCCCCTGCAGACACAGAGAAGACGGATGAATTTCTCTATCTTTTTTTTCTATTCCCCTTTCCCCTTTTCGCTTTTACTCTGTTGTTTCTAGAGGGGAAAAAGGAGGAGAAATAGGTCAGGCTGGTAAAAGGATAGTACCCTTTTTTTTTTTTTTCCTAAGGAATGGAGAAATAACTCACTTACACTGTCCCTGCTACTCGAGTACTGACATGTGTGACATTGTCAGGGAAAAGCTTTGCAAGCCCAAAGTCTCCAATTTTAGGATGAAGGTTCTCATCAAGAAGAACATTACTGGCTTTTATATCTCGATGGACAATATTTGGCTCAGTTTCCTCGTGGAGGAAGGCAAGACCAGAAGCTGTACCAATGCATATGTTTGCCCTCTTTGGCCAATCTATATCAAGCCTTTTACCTTTTGAACCTGGAAAAAAAAAAAAAACAGAAGCATAGTAAGAAAAGTTCGATAACAAATTCAATTCTTTTTCATATAACCAAAATAAAAAAACAAAATACAGGAAGTAATGGAGAAGTCATTGGCATAAAAAGAACATTTTACACCAAAATTCGAGTCCATTTTTATAATTGGAGAAAGATTACTAGGTGCCCTGAAAGTATGTTTCTTGAATCTCTCTGCTGCTCCAAATAAAAAGTCAATCTCACTACCAACCTCCTTCAGAGGACTCGGGAAAGATGATTTATCTTGTAATTTTGGTTAATCAACATATTTTTGATTCAATGATGTAGTATTATGAAAATATACCAAGTAAAGCACTGGCAAGGCTGTTATTCTCCATATACTCGTACACCAATATCCGATTACTGCCCTCAACACAACAGCCAATCAACTGAACAAGTTTAGGGTGTTGGATATTTGAAATCATGTTAATCTCAGTCAAGAATTCGTTGGTTCCTTGCTTTGACTCAGCAGAAAGTGACTTGATAGCAACGTGAGTTCCATCCCTCAAAACACCCTGCAGTCATATGAATATATGCTTGTTATTACAGACAGCAAATGACAAACAAATAAAACATAAACAAAAGAAAAATTAACAGACTTGAGGTAGAAGACGACAAAATGTATATACTGACAGAGACAGACATGGAAATCACCTTATACACCACTCCGAAACCACCTCCACCAATCCTATTTGAAGGATGGAAATGTCCTGTCGCTGATCTTAGAGAATTGAAGGAGAACAACTTCACGTTGCTGGTTGAAATCTCTAAATACAAAGAAACAAAACAACAGAGAACCACAAGAATGTAAAATACTGTAAGATGCACAAAATATCAGACATGAATCATGATAGCCTTAAAATTCACCTTTGTACCTTGCTAGATTAGTTTTTATACCAGAATAAGGACTTGTATAGAATTCATTACTTTTATAACATACTAATTAAGCCTGGAAACATTTAGAGGATAACAAGATTATGTTTTCAGTTTTCTCATTCTACCTGATAATTTGAATAATTGCATTTTTCACCAAAACTGAGAGTATCACTGTGTAGTCAACTCTTTGCAACTGCATATTGTCTAAATTCCTCTATTTGTAGCTATGTACATAAATTCCTTTATAGCTTTACATAAAGTAAAGGGAACTAACAAACTAAGGTAACCAGAACTCTTTGCCCAGGTATAATCCACCCAAAATCAGCTATGAATGAAACAATTTTATACCTTGTGACCTTTGAGTATCGCGAGCGTCCTTGCAGGAATCAAATGCACCAAAACAATTACTCAAACCCATTTCTGCTCTGACTCATTTACAGAGAGCCCTCAAAGAAAAACCGAATCTTGAATTCACATCACTTCATATGAACAGGAAGACAGATTTAAACAACAATAACCCATACCAAAACTCTATATTTGGAAACGGAAAAACATGGACGAGTAAACTCGCAACCATTAGAATATACCATATATATATATATATAGAGAGAGAGAGAGGGGGGGAGAGCATGAGCCACTTTAGCAACCTCTATATTTTTTTATGGTGCAACACAAATAAATTATAAATTTTTGTCCACTAATGGGATTGGTTGAATTGATTTCTTGTAGGTTGTGGCTTTCTTTCACTCTTAATTCATTTGACATGTGAACGAGGTAAAAGAAAGTGTCTTGGCAAGAAAGTGAAAGAAAACAGAGGAAAAAAGAGTGAATAAAGGAAAAGCAAAACTGAGCGCTTATGTGTTGGAATGATGGCGACATCTTTTGAAGAAGTTTTCCATTTTTCCTTTACCAACTGCAACAAGAAATTACAGAGAGAGCGTTGATGGATGCTGCTGATGATTAGATTGCCACTTAGTTTGTTGGTCAACAACTCCCGCGTTTCCTCCTCGCAGTAATAATCCGAAGAGTTTTAAATGGAAAACGAGGGCGGGCAGTCTAATCTTGCCAAATTGGAGTCAGTAGCGCTAGGAATTTTTTTTGTTTGTTTTTCTGGAAAAGATTCTGACTTCGTCCTTTAGTGGGGGCGAATTTTCACTTCCTAAAACGAAAGAAATGGGAGTGCTACAGTTCGTCCAATGTATTTCTGGAATTGCTTTTATTTACATAAAAATGAATTCTTTTGACTAATTCCTTTCTACAGGGAATGATTTTGTTCGGTGGCCATTAAAAAATTTTGACTCCAAAACGACCTCGTAAGTTGGAAATTTTCAAGCTCATAAAACAAGAACTTTTTTTTTTTTTTTTTTTTTTTTATTTTCAGAATGTTTGAACAAAGCATGGAATATACTAAAAAATATTACCATGCCTAACTTCATCTGCACCAACATTCAGTTTTGACTTCACAGTATTACACACCCCTTCTAGAATTTCCTCAATTGAGAATCTATTTAGTCTGAAACATAGGATTTGGCAAAAGTCAACGATACATTCATTTCATATAATTCCTTAAAAGATTTTAAATTCAAATTTAAATTTGATTAGATATTAATTTAGAAATCAGATTCATTAGCAATTTGTTCAACTACAAATTGTTCTGTTTCTGTCAATGGATAGACGACAGTGTATATAAGAGTGGCAATCTCTGGAAACTTGATTGAAGCCATCTAAACAGATGAGAATGTTTTGTGATAATTACAGAATAATTTAGATAGCATTGATGATGATGGTACAGAAACATGACACAAATATATATATTGCAAAGGATCTCTAAAAATCATGTCCAAATGCAACATTTCTATAAGTAATACTGATAAATATGGAAGGAAACGAATGTCTGAAGCTGCAGCTGCAGCTGCAACTTACATGGCAAGAAGTTCTCCAGATTTTTGATTCTGCAGGCTCGTTGGAGAACTTGACTCTTTTTCGCTACCAATATCGTTGACCTCCACATCACTACTGTAGAATGCAGAAGAGGAGCTATTGTTGGCACTGGGTTCAGAACTTGCACTGCTGCTAGTGGCGTGAGGAGAGTTTGAAGCACTAAGTGTTCTGGACTTCATGGAGGCAGATCGAAGACTGTAAACAGAAGAAGCTGGAACACTTTTTACTATTGCATTCAGATTGCCATTAATGCTTCTTCTAATATCCTGACAAGAAGGAGATAATCAGATCATAAGTTAAAACAATTTAAAGGAAGGATCACAAGAAGGGCCTAATCTTAGTATTAAATGAAACATTTCAGGAAGATATAATTTACCATATGACGAATAGCCATGTCTAAGGACTTCTTTGACAGGGATCTTCCGAAGCCTGAATTGTCTTGAGACAAAGAAGACTTCTTTGTAGTGTTTTCATTGGATGGTTGGCTATCTTTGGGAGGAGCTAATTTGCGCATATTTACAACTCTTTCAACCATCTTTGTGCCCACTAAAACAGGGTTCACATCATCACTACCATTGGAATATCCTCTGCTCCGGGAAAGTACATTCCCAGCAGTGTTATAAGAACTTGCATTAACCTGTCTTCGCATAGGCGAGCATGACTGCTGTCGTGGCTTCACAATGGTGGCATCAGTGGAAGTGGATTTCATGCCAGAGGCAGTTGGTCTTCCCCTGGTTGCTGAAGAAGGCCTTTTAGGAACAATTACTTTCAATGGAGGAGCATCTGATGCAGAACTGGGAAGTTCTGCTGGTTTTTTAGGCCTTGATCTTACTGTAGGAGAAGTACCTCGTGAAATCCCAGGATTTTTAGCCATTGCAGATTTGGTCTTATTCACTGAAGTGGAACGGCTAGAAATACAGGATGGAGTTGAAGGTTTAAGTGTTGGTGTAGTAGACCTTGATACTGACTTGGAAGTGGAAGGTGTTGAAGATCTTGCTGGTGGTGTAGAAGAACGCGCTGTAATTCTCGAGGGAGTTGAGGATCTCGCAAGGGGAGCCATGGGTTTACTTGAAGGGACAGTACCTCTACTAGTAGGTGTAGATGATCTAGAAGGCTTTGATTTCACAGGTAGGGCTGATCCTCTAGTTGGTGTTGGAAATCTAGAAGCAGTTGTCGATTTTTGCCCCACCACTGAGGATGGCCTTTTATTTCCAAGAGCACAAGAGTCTACACTAGCTGATGTAGATGGCTGTCTGGATGTATCATTCGAGGAAGATGATTCATCTAGAAGAATTTCTGGCTGATGCCAAGAAGACAACAATCGAATTATTAATTTCATGGTTCTCAAAAATAATTCAGCTTTTCATTTTTCCTAAGAATCTAAACTCACAAGAAAAAAAACATTACAACCATAACAAAGATAAAGCTGAAAAATACAGAAAACTTAAAAACACTTGCCTCAGCTTTTGGCTCTGTGATTAAACTATTTGAAACCTCAGTTTGGCCTGCAGCAGCTACTTGCACTCCTGCCTCTAATGAAGGAAATGGAGAGGTGCCAGATGGTGACACAAGCCTGGAAAAAGGAATACATGAAGTAAAATTTCAAGATACACATATTCTATTTTCCATAGAGCATGATATCAGACAAAGCTCCAACATTGTATTCCTAAAGATTTCTGGTTGGAAAATGCTCAAAAATACAGTAAATTTGAATTTTTTGAAACATCAACAGTTGAGGACCATTCAGAAGACTGAGGCATTTACTGCTCCAGTAAACTCTAGGTGCATTTAGTGACCAAAATTAATTTCCATCAGTCCAAAAAGACACTGTCAAAATACCTCTCTATATATAACACTGATGACACTGCAGAATTTGCAGCTAACTGGTAAGATAACAAGTAGGCTATTTTGTATATCGCATTTAGCTATGTTTGTATGAAAAATATGACTCAAAATATCCATTCTTTATGCAATTTTAGTCTGAATTGTGAGAACTAAGGGAAAATACATATGATTAAGATGCATTATCTAGTGAATTTAAAGTGAATGTTATAACATACCAATCATAATCACTCTTCTGTTCTTTATCAGCAACCAAAAGATTCTCAGCAGCAGAAGCATCGTACACAATGTCTGTGGACAATGAGTCTGATTCTGATACCACAGAGGTGTCAAGATTTGATGCTGTGTTTACAAATTATTCAATTAATGAAATAGGATATGATAATGACTTAAATTTCTTCAATCAGAGAAAATTTTGATTCATTACTCAGAATTTAGAGCAATTTATTTGCCATGGAACTTCAGACAGATAGGGGAAAAATGCAACAGTAAGAAAACTAACCTAGTGTTTCATGGTAATCATCGGACTTTTGAATGAGATTGAGATCACTGTTCTCCTTTTCGTGTCTCCGCATCTCAAGGAATATAGCAAGATCTTCATCTACCTCTTTCATTACCATCCCAAGGCTCCTCTCCTGAGGCCTATACTGCAAAGATGCCTGCATCTGTAAACCAAACACACAAAAAGACAAAAAAAAAAGATTATATCCCACTGAGTTATTTTCATGTCTCCATAAACGCAACCAACACAGTAATAAAACATGCACACACATTGAACAGAAAAGGCCTATATCCATTGCGCCTCACCCCACCTCACAAGATCAAATTTTGATTCAAGAACTTTATTTCTTCCGTTTTGAGCTCCAAGATCTCATGGATCTAGACAGCAAAAGTGATGAAAGTCTCCCTCTTTTTCTTTGGATATGCTTAAATCCATTTGAACATTAAGACCCGAAAAAGAAAATTCAATGCATTAAATACACAAAACATCAGTGGAATGTTACATATCAAGAATCACGCTGCCGAATCCAAAAATCTTTCAGAAAAAAAAAAGGGCCATCTATTTTCACTCAAATGGTTGAGCATTCACAGTATAAGAAAAACAAAACGGAAAGGGTAACTACTTACTGCCATATCTTCTCTCTGGAATCACACTTGAGTGAAAGTATAGAAGCTGATAAAAACTACTGTCAAAACAAACGGAGAAAAAGATATAATAGAAGATTGAGAGTTGTAAGAAGTAAATGTGTTATCTTTAGCTTTGCCTTTATTTTATTTATTTTTTAGTGAAATAATAATATTTGAGACAGAGAAATTGGTGTGCGAGAATTGTGGAGGAAACGAGGAGGGAAGTTCATGAACTTGGGTTCTGTTTGATTCCTTTGACAAGGACAAACACAGAGAGAGAACTTAGTTTAGTTTTAAAAATGTAAAAACAAAACACAGCTTGCTCTTTTTTTGTTTTGTTTCAAATTTTGATTTGATTGCAATAAGTTTCAAATATATATATATATATATATATATATATATATTTTTTTTTTTTTGGGTTTTAATTTTTAATTTTTAGTCAGGTGGTTGAGGGAAAATAGCACATTTGGTCCCCCAGGTAATATCATTTTGTATATTTTTAATTATTGTGCTCCATTTTTTTTTTTTTTTTACCCTCAACCTGAGAATTTTTTACTAATGCATCTACGTTTTAAAAATTAAAGATTAAATATTTAGGATCAAATATATAAAACGCTTAATTGTGTAAGATTAAATTCATTATTGTTATTGATAAATATATATATATTCTTACTAAGAAGATAAGTTAATGATGTATTTTTTTCAAGTGATGAGAGTTGAGGGTATTAGGAGAAAAAAAAACTGAAAATAGGGACTAATATGAAATATTAGTAGTCTTTAGTTAAAAAAGGTTTAACAGCTTATAATAAGGGGAACAGAAAAAAGGAAATGGGCATGGAGTGGGGTTCTTTTTCGGTTTTCAGTTTTGTTTGAGTTAGAACTATCAATTATTCAAAAACTTTTTTTTTTATACCCATTTCAGGCTCGCATAGTTATCTCTTACTCGAGAGTGAAGTTTGACTTAAAATTTTTTTAACATGACGCTAACCACTCCAAGAAGATTCGAAACATCGTTCATCTACCTTGAAAGAAGCATTAAGAGTCCACACACGATGCACCAACTTTCCCAAACTACCACATTAATTATTCAAAAACTTATCATGTGATTACTCATATGTTATATTATTATAATAATAATAATATTATTATTAAATTCGCCAAAGAAAGAAAGCAATCAAGGCTGCCTTCTGCCCAATCAAATCTTTTTATCTATGCCCCGCAAGGGTGGCCAAGTTGGTGGGTAGAAATCCTAGTGACTGCAAGGTCCCGGGTTCGAATCCCGCCAACGCCTTCTTCGTGACGTTACATAAGGTTTCCCAGGTGTAATTTACCCGGTTAGTGTGGTTTGCAAGCTATTGCACTAGCCCGGGGTTTACCCGGAGCGCAGCTCAAAAAAAAGCGGCGCGATTCCTCCGTCATCCAAAAAAAAAAAAAAAAAAAATCTTTTTATCTATTCATCCATATATTTCATTTTATTATTTTTTTTAAAAGGATTTCTTTATCTCATTTTAACTTTTTTGTTATTATTATTATTATTAAAAGAAGAACAAAAAGGGAGTAATGAAGCAGAAAATTTGTCATGATTCGAGAATTCAAACTTGGCTTTTGAAAGCGGGGGGTGGGTACCCACATCCCCAGAGTTAATAACATGGGCTGTTTGAATTCTTGGGGATTCCCATTTTTTTATCTGAGGGATATATTAATGGATCCGTGACTCATGAACCATGGGCCCATTTCTTGGGCCTCATTGGTTATTTAATTTTTAAAAACTCCAAGTGGGTCCCATTGGATTCATATTCTTTTACTAGTGAGATTACTAAAAGCCTGGCCCACTTTCTTTTTTTTAACTGAGGAGTCAGAGCCCAAAAGCTTCTCCTTTTCATGTCTATTCGGTGAAATAAAAAATAAAAAGGGAGTCGTCTTCTTTCTCTCTTTATTTCCGCCTTGGATAGCAGAAACCGGAACGACCTATTTTGAAATCCTCATCCCGCCATTGGAGGCTCCTAAAACAGTTACTGTCCATTTCAGTTTCTGCTTGACGATTGATCTCTTACTACTCTGAAACTAAAGACTCTTCTGTGTGTATATTCCCGCAAACAGAAACCTCTGCCTCTCCTGTGTCTGTGATCCAATTCCAGGTACATAATTTTTACGTGGAAGGAATATTGAAGATTTGAATGAACATTCCTTTCAGATTTGTTGAAGTTGTATAGCAGAGATGGTGTTAAATTCATGGAATCAGACAATATTGCTTTTCAATTAAGTATTTTCATAACTTTTCAAGATTTTTTCGACAATCATTTCTTCTCCTTTGGACAATACTTTTACATACCCTAGGACATGGTAAATTGTGCTTTAGGATTGAATTGTGCTTATGAAATGAATGGCTGACTTAATTTATGCTATCATCAATTCTGATATGCTCTAAATCTGCGTTTTTTCGAAAAATGGTACTCTAGTTAGTAAAATTCCTTTACAAAAGTATTTTTATCTTGGTTTGCTATGTGAAAAGTTATAATTTTGTGCTCAAAATGATCATTAAGAGTTTTAAGTGATGTAGTTTTAAAAGTTTTTTTCAAAGATCTTTACTAAATAAGGTTAAAAAGAATGTCCTTTTTAAGTTTGCATGTTTACACAAACTAAATAGTAAAATATTACAATTTAATAGATGATGTTGTGCTTGAAATAAGAAGTCCAAATTAGTTGATGAAGATATTGATTTTTTTTTTTTTTTTAAAAAAAAAAAATTGTAGTTTTTCAAGGTCCCTTATTTGCACAAACTAAACCATAAACATTACAATTTAATAGTTGAGGAAGAGTGCTCGGGCTTAGCTAGAAAGGAGGGATATGATATTATAGCATAACGTTCTGATTAAGCCGTCAAATTTTACAAGTTTTTACAAGATGAGAGGTCCACCATAATATAAAATATTTCATAAGGTAAAATTAATTGTTCTCATCTATATATATATATAAGAGGAGTATCAAAGATAATTAAGAGAAAAATCCGAAGGTGTCAAGGATAGTTGTGTGGAGAGGGTCGCTCAAGTGGGTTGCCCAGTTGTTGAGTGGTCCTTTGCCGGTGGCTGCAGCTTGAACAGCGAATCCCAGGAAGGCAACCATGGCAAGCCTGGCGTGCTTGATCTCAGCCAATTGAAGGGTGGCCTTCTTCTCTGGGTCTGCAGCCAAACCCAATGGGTCAAAGAATTTTCCACCTGGGTACAGTCTTTTCTCTGGGTCTAGCTCTGCGTTCCTTTGGAACTCAATGTATCCGATCACAAGAACCTCAATCCAGATCAATGTAGTGATGGTGAATGGAAGTGGTTGGCCTAGGTACGATGATCCATCCACTAGCTCAACCTGATCACATGTTAATCATTTTTATTAGCATAAACTTTTAGAATATGTAACAATTTATTTGGTTCAAATTCTAACTATTGCTTTCATTAGTGAGCTTTAACTATTGCTTCCATTAGTGATTTTTGTGCAACATCTCTTATTAACTTATATTTTGTAAGTGACAATTTATTTCAATTTAATATAATATCATAATTAAATATTTAGAGAAATTCTACTATTGACTCCATTCCTGATTTTTGTGCATGTTTGGATATTTTAAGGTCTCTTATTAGCTTAAGCTTAAGCTTTGTAGGTTGACAATTTATCTTGCGACTTGATTTAACATGGATTGATGGGTAGGTTACGTACCTTTCCGGCGTCTTGCCATGTAACGCCAGTGAGCCACTCAACAGTCAAGGCACCAAGAGTGGCGAGCATAGCCCACCTTCCGTGGATCAGCTCACATTCTCTGAATCTTTGCAAGCCGAACACCTCACTGTAGGGCTGGAAAGGAGTGGACTTGACGTCAGAAAACTCGGTCCTGGTACCAATGATATCACCAGCCACGTTCTTAGCCAAGTTCTGGTCCAGTGAGTCCAAATCGAACTGCAGGTACTCAGCTGGCTTCCCTAGTCCGAAGGGATCAAAGCCATAGTCACCAACGAGGCTTCCATCGAGCCATTCTGGAGCCTTGGCGCCAGGGTACCACAACGGACGGTCTAAGGTTGGTTTTGACACGCTCTTCTTTGCTGGAGCTTTCTTTTTACCGAACCCGAATCTGGCCTGGACGCGCCCATTGCCCGAGTGTACCTCAGGTAGACGAGTCCCCATGAATGAAGAAGTAGCGGCGGCAGCAGCGGCGGTGGCGGCCATGTCGACAAATGAAAGTTGGGGAAGAGGAGGAGAAATGTGGAGTGTGGAGGATGCGAGAGTGTATAGTTGTTGGTTGGGTGGGTTATAGAAGCGAGGTATCAGCGATGGAGAAACAGATTTTTTCTCTCACATGGGATTATCCCTACTGGGAATGAATGGCCGTTGGATTGGAAAGATGAATCCATCTGATGGATGTAAAAGCATAGGCCTTATCTATTTCTTATCTGATTCAAGACCAGCTTGATTTAACTGGTGAGTCGTAGCGCACGTAGGATGATGATATGTGGTTGACGCACATTTCAGATTTGGGAATATCTTTTTTTTTTTTTTTTTTTTTTTTATGGACCATTTTACCCCCGTAGAGGGGAGAAGGATAAAAAAAGGTTAAAAAAAAAAATCAGATAAACTCAACTTCAAATTAAGTCAGTTGCTAACATTAGAGCTGTAAAAGAGGTCTGCTTGAATTATAATACAAGTTATATTTTAAAAAAATGAAAATTACATTAATAATCTAATGGTTTGTACATTTATATATAATATAAATATTATACTTTATTTACAACAAATAAAAAAGATTAATTTTTTTGTCTATAAAATAAATAGTAGAAATTACAAGTGGAAAGAAAGAGAAACCTGTAAGGAGATTCCAAGAGTATCGTGCTTTGGAATCCGACAAAAACAGGAAGCGGTCAAAAGGGTAGAGTCCATCATCCGAAGGTAAAACTTAATCAGAGATGTCCACGTGTCGAACTGATACACATGCCACAAAATATCTCTCGTCATTCCATGCAACCGATGACATTTGTATTTTAGAATATTTGAATTAAACAGCTACTTTATGAAAATCTTTGGAAGATTATTTCATTAATTATATTCTTTTATTATTATTATTATTGTCATTTACCAAAAAAAAAATATATATATTATTATTATTATTATTGTCATATGTAGAAGGTATAAATTTTTTTTATATATACTTACTTAATCAGTAATATTTACTACTAATAATATTAATTTATTTATTTTATTTTAAATATTTTTTTATTAAAAATAAATAATTAATAGAGATATGGTAATTTCAAAAAAAAAAAGAGGTATGGTAAGCCGAGAGACTACACAGCACCAAGGCCACGGGTCGGGTAATAAATTCAATTAAAACGACGCCGTAACATCTTTTTAGAGAAAAAAGTCGCTTTATTCTTTACTTTCAGTTGTCACCACTGCTCGTCATTACAGATACTATTATCGTCTTTGGTTCTGCTCTGCTTTTCTTTCCTTCTGGTTTAGCCTTTGCCGATCCCTTCTTTATCTTTTTCCTTCTGGTACTTTTTACTTCAAAATTTCAGTGTTTGTTTATGATTTTTTTTCTCTTCTAAATAGATTTAGTTGGAGGTTCTGGTTGAAATCCTCACGATCAAGATTAATCGGGTAAAAATATCTGCAAAATTACACTATTTTTTCTTGTTTTATTTATTTATTTTTGAAGGTGAGTCTTGAGAGTAAGATTATTGAATTTATCCAACTGTTTTTACATACTCTGTTTTTAGTAATCTGAAAGTATAATTTTCTTCTCGTTAACTTTGAAATTATCAAATTCATAAAACGTCTTTTTTCTTTAATCTATTTATTTTATATATTTAGATCGTTGAGTAAATATATTGTCGCTTAAAAATTATACTTCCGCAGTAATTTAGCAGGAATTTTGAAATTTTTTGGTAAACTGTCTAGTTGAATCATATTAGAAAAGTCGCCTCTTTTTTTTTTATTATTATTAAAAAAAAAAGAAAAAAGAGATCAACTTGATTTCTGAGAGAATCAAGTGAAAATCTTGGATAATTTTTTCTTGATGTAGAAAAATTATTATTATTATTTTTTATTTTTTATATTATGCATATATTTCTGGTGAATGAGGAAAAAGATTATTTGTTATCCTTTTTTTTTTATTATTTATATTTTTTTTTTTTGTCATTGTTTTTGATCCATAAATTTTTTATTTCCAGATTTTTTTCAGTTTGTTGAAATGAAGGTAACCAAGGGTAAGAGGGCAGTAAGAAACGAAACCAAGTATGAATTGAAGCCTGCTGATGACAGGTTAGATTTTATTTACACTTTGGTTGCTCTATACTTGTTTTCTTTAATATGCTCAAAGGCATCATTTTGTGAAGGCTTGAAACCTCTGTGCTGACTAATGATACTGAGCATTTTTTTCCCTTATTCTTGTGGTATTTCTAATTTTAGTTTTGATATTCGGTTTTGGATACAGTTGGAACAGGAATAGTATAGTGATGGATCATATATATCTCTATTATTTTCAGAAAGTTTGGGAAGAGAAAGGCAGTCATTGAGCCAGAGAAAAGTAGTAAATTGAAGGCTAAGAAGGTGAAAGGGGCCATCAAGAAAGATCCCAATAAACCCAAGAGGCCCCCAAGTGCTTTCTTCGTGTTCCTGTATGCATCATTACTTTTTCTGTTCTATATATATAATTTTTTAGGATTCTTCAGATCTTACCATTGGCATATTAATATTGCAGTGAAGAGTTTAGGAAGACCTTCAAGAAGGAAAACCCTAATGTGAAGGCTGTTTCAGCTGTAAATACCTTATGAATTTTATCCTTTTTCTTTAACCTGATGGAGTTATACATCTCTCTAAGCTTTATTTGACTGCTGCATGCTGCATTTGAAGGTTGGCAAGGCTGGTGGGGTGAAGTGGAAATCCATGTCTGCCGCTGTGAGTTCATGAACCATATTTTCTGTATGATTAATATAGATTCCACTGAAGCTTTCTTAAATTTTAATACTTATATTACATTTTATCGAAAGGAAAAAGCACCATTTGAAGCTAAAGCTGCAAAGAAGAAAGCAGAGTATGACAAGGTGATGCGTGCATACAACAAGAAGCAGGTTAACTAAATTCTGGATGCCTTTGTTCATCAGATATTATATGTGAGGTATTTGTAGCTTTTATGAACTTTTTCTCTGTTTGACTAACAGGAAAGCTCAGCAGATGAGGGTGATGAGGAGCCCGAGAGATCAAAATCTGAAGTCAATGGTAATGAAGGCGGAAGTGGACAGGTAGTCAACTGAGGATTTCTATACTATTTAGGTCTTTTTTTTTCTCTCCAGATGCACTAAAAGAATAATAGAAAGATAATGTGAAAGATCCATTCTTGTTTTCTTTAGCTCTTTGTCTTCTGTTCATATTCCTTTTTTCTTTTCCACTATCTTTTCTTTTGTTTGTCGGTTCACTTCTGTAATTGCTGGTTTTTGTGGTTGACAATGGCCATTGATAATTCACATTCTAACTGGCAAAGAATCTCTTTTTACTTTGTTGACTTATGATTCTTTTATCTTAAACTGTAGGGATGGTATGTGTTCTTAACTTGCCAATTGTATGCTAGTTGATTTTTATACTAGTTAAATATCAAAATTGGAGTCCAATAATTTCTTCTAAGTTATATGGTGTTTACAGTGGCTACTTTTAAATTTTCTTAAATTTTGTATCTTCATTGAGCTACTACAGAGGCCATCACATTCAATAGATGTTTCTACATTCCAGGTTGTCATCAAGGCAGATTTCATAATTTAGCTGCAGCTTTTGCTGCTGAATGCGGTTTTAGTATTTATTTTTGCCAGAGGTCCGTGCATATGTTTTGCCATTCTGAGCTAGTTGTGTATTTGCAGGAAGAAGAAGAGGAAGAGGAGGAAGAGGATGAAGATGAGGATGATGATGATGATGATGATGAGTGAAGTTGATTTCTTGCACATTTAGCTCTTCTCGAACAAATTATGCACCCTTTTGTCCTTTTGTCCTTTTGTTTCTGTGTTGGTTTTATACAACAGTACCCTGGCTGGCTTCAGTGAACTTGTAGTTGTGCTGTTTTATGGCCTAAGGTTAGTCTACCTAGTATTACATATGCCCATGTGTATATATGACAAGACATGAATCTATTGGCATCTTCTTTCTGGAAGAGTAGTTGTCAATAGTTTTTCAGCTGTGAATAGATTTGAAATTTCAACTAATTGGAAAGGATGCAGACTTTTTTACTGGTGGTTCCACTAATTGACAATGTAGATGCTTTTTATTCAGAAGACACCTGGGATATTAAAACAATCATGTAAAAAAAAAAAAGAAAAAAGGGGAACAAATTAAGCAAGTGCATTTTGGCCAATCCTATTTTCTACCTTCTATGCATACTCTGCGTTGGCCAGGTCATGGCCTTCTATGTGTCTCTTTATAAACGGGAAGTTGTGTTTTGGGGCATCGAGGTGCTTTCTTTTTAATTTCGGAGGGATCCATGGAAGAAACTTTTATAACTATAGCACAATGATATGATTGAAAATACAATGCAAAATTTTGTGTGTCAAATTATGGAGATTACAATTTTCGAGATAGCTTTTATGGCTTGGATATTACTATCAGCGCAATTTCTGATTTGAAGCTTTAGGAGAAGAGAGATTGATTATGCTCGAATGTGTCTTCATTATTTGTATATGTACGTATGAAGTTGGACTTTGGCAATAAATTCCCTAGAAAACCCATATCATCAATCATATACAGAATGAAACAAATTGAAAGAATGAACTTGATTTCTTGCTGCAACTCCATAAGATAAATACAGTGCAGACTTAAATACAAATGCCAGCTACAATAGCCAAACTGTATTTACACTTCTAAAATTCTGTTTTATGGAAGAAACCACTATACCTCCACCAAAACACTTCCTATGTACATCACCAATGCAACACCAGCTTCACTTTCACCTGAAATTAGGATCATAAGAAACCAACACTGACTGGATCTGGAACAATGAGAGGTAATTTGTCAATGTACATTAGAAGTCTTTTCAAATTTTCTTTTGTTATTGCTGGTAAATCTATGATGTCACAGCTGCTTGTGTAGATCCAAAGATCTCCAGAATTCACTCTTTTGAGACTGTCCCTGCAGAATGGACATGACTGGGACCGTGCCCGCCTGTAGTAACATCAAAACTATAAGGTAAATTGCAACTGAAATAGTTGAAAGTACCACATATGAACTTACAACTGAACCTGAGCGATTCCTATCTTACCACTATATGCTATATATATATATATATATATATATATATATATATATATATATATATGTAAACTCAGAGTTTAACTGTGAGCAGAAAAGCAAAGGGTTATATTATCTAATCTCGTAGATAACTCAACTGATTGTGTCAATCTTTTTAACTGGACAAGAAACCTCCCAAGCAGGTTTTAAGTTGCTGACTTGAAAGGACACAGGAACGTTCATTATTAGCATATTCTCTGAGAAGAAACATGTTTTGGGAAGATAACTTCATATGAATACAAGCTACAGAATCTATTTTTCTAAGGCTCATTTACTAGGGTATGCTGGCTGGCATGATTACCTGTCCTATGGTAAATGAATTATCTAAATATCGAGCTATTAAGTTCATTTTACAATTTCTTCTGACAGTAAGGCTTTTCATTATCAGAGAAAATATGTGTTCTTCATAAAGCTTATGTTTGCCTGCCCATTTTTAAGAGCACACAACCGACATATGAAGGACAAACTGGCATTGTTAGATATATTCAGTATCAAATTTGAATAATCCAGTCTAAGGTATACCCATATGATTCCTAGAACTACAATGGGGCATCTCGCACCATACAAGAGGTCAGCAATGTAAGATCGGAGGAACCATAGATTAAAAATGACCAAATGAAAATTTCCCCCAAATTAGGACAGGAAACAGAAATCAATCTACCAGGGCAAATAAAGGGCATGACATGACAGTTTGCTTACCAGTTTCTGTAACATTTCATGCACAGAGAATGGTTGCAGCCAGGCAGAACAACCTTGGAATTCATCTCCATGCAAATCCCGCATTCTTCCTCTCTTTCCACCTCAATTTCTGATAACTTACCCTTGTCCATCTCATCCCTTCTTCTGTACTTACTAGCACATGTTTCTTTTTGTTTTCGCTCTTCTATATCAGTGATTCCCCTTTGAAGTTGCAATAAAGAAGGAAAGATTACACCTGCTTCAACTTAGCAATGGTAAGAACTCATACATATGGATTGTCAACAAGAACGTTTCTCACAAACCAATTGTGGAGAGGATAGCACATAAAGATCTTGACGACTCTTAAGACAAAACTCCAACCTTTTAAATTAACTTCTTAATTACTTAATATTAACTCACCATAAAACTCTTTTAGGCTAGCTTTCCTTTCTTGAACAGACATTGTAGTTCTACCATCCTTGTATGCCTGCAATAATATATCTTCATCTTCTTGATTCCATTTGATCCCAAGAAAAGACAACTAACATTGCCAAATTACAAAATATATATTACTTGAAAATAAAATCCAACCTTATGTATTAGGATTCTGAGCAACCCAAGAGCTCCAGCAAGGTGACAATCAGTCCATTGAACAAGAAAGAGAAAAATGTGAGCACAGGGACTGTACGACAGCCTCATCTGGAGGCAAGCACCGTCATATCCCGAAGGATAATCAGAAGCCCTGTTTCAGACCAAAATGAATTTCTTTAGTCGCTAATCTTTTAGACATTGCTTTTGCGTATATCATATCCTACATATCTAATAATCCATCAATTACAAAAACAACTTGATATCCGATAAAATCATCCTACCCCAACAAAACTTTTCTTCACTTGAAAACAAGCATAACTTGTTCACACTACAAGATAATCAAAGATAGGGATTTTCATTCAAGCAATGATGTAAAAGCACAATGATCAAAATACCATACAAAAAGGAGAGGACAAATTATATATATATAATCATGATAGCGTCCGGGAAAAATCATTCTCCCAATTGCCCATCAAATGCATCGTTTTTTTTTATTTTTTTACTGAATACTACATGGAAATATCTTACGCCCATAAGAAAACCCTCTTTCAGTATGAATGCCCCTCAAGAGTCAAGACAGATCAGAAGAGGTAACAACAACAGTGAATTTAAAAACTCGAGTATATTTTAATCTGGAGAAATTGAAATAGCCTTAAAATTCAATACGTAATCCAACTGACAGAGACTGAATCCCCATAATTCTCCAATTATCAAGAGATAAAGATCAAAATCAGCAGAGAAAAAAAGTAAAATCAGTAATAATACTACATGTTCCAAAGAAGAAGAAGAAGAGCAAAAGAATTAAAAGTAAAAACGGAGATCAATCAATAAGAATACTTGAAAAAAGAAGGATCATATACGGGATTTGTTTGCACATACAAAGTATTGGCATGTTGAATATCAGCTTCCAGCGCTTTGAGAGAATCCTTAAAAGACTTCCTCATCACTACTACTGCTTCCTCCAATTCCCATCCACCTACAAGATCACTGATACTACAATTTTTTCCTTTTTTGATGTTTTGCTTTCACAATTCTCCCAAAAGCATTCAAACCAGAAAAAAAGGGGGAAAAAGTATATATAAAAAAAAAAAGAAAAAGAGAAGGGTAAGATTCCAAAGCAAACCCGAAAGAAAAATCTCGAGAAAAAGACTGTGACAGGGGACGACACTGTTGTCTTCTCCCCTTAAAATCCAACTGACACCTTTTAAAAATTCCAAAGGAGAAAAAAGAAGACTTCGGAGGGATTTGAATTTAGATAGGTATGGTTTTCTTTAGAAATTCTTGGAACTTGAAAAGTGCAAAGAACATCAATGGCGTTTGGTATGGAAACTTGGCAGCAAAACGCAAAAAAAATATATAAATAAATAAATAAAAAAGAAAGGGCCTTTCACGAAAATTTCAGAAACCAAAAAAAGGGTTTTGGCTTGAAACCCACGTTTCAGTGTTTTATCATCATTATCATCAGCAGCTACAGAGTCCTGAAATTTGGTACTTCTTGAAATTGAGACTACCAGTTGCTATCTACAAGATAGTAACTCGAAAAAAAGAAAAAAGGACCAAAAAATAAAATAAAATAAATAAAAAAATCAGTAGTTTAACACAGCAACGCAAGTAGAAGAAGCGTTAGTATTATTAATATTATTATTAAATAGGAAGGGAGGGTGGGCAGTCGTTCGTAGTCTCATCTTGATCATGATGGATGGGACTATCAGAAGTGAAGATATGTATGTCTTCTACTTCTTCTTTCTGTCTTTTATACCTAAATTACCCTTAAATAATTAGCATTTTGTTTCAAAATTCATTTTCCTAAAATTTGTGTAAGTAGTTCAATAACTTTTTTTTATTTAAATTTCAGCCTTTTTTGTTTCTATTGTATTGAAATTTATAATCTTCAAAAATTATTTGTAAAATTATTACCAATTAAAATGGATTTACGCTAATTTAAAATCATGATTTTCTTCTTAAGATAATAGGTTAAAAAAAGTCAAATAAGAGAGAAGAAATATTATTAGATTTATTCTATCATTATGCATATTATTATTAAGCATATATTTATAAGATGTATTAGAGCAGATAATATTATTCATCTAATTTAAAATTTGAAAATTACTAAAAGTACAATTGAAGTTTTCAAAATATAATACTTATTTACATACGATTTAAGTTTTGGTTATCTATCAAAATAAAAACAGTTTTGGTTAAAAGTACTCTTAGTTTAAATAGAACGAATTTGATTCCAGCACATAAAATCTTAAGTTTAAATTTTCTTCTAAAGAAAAAATAAGTGTAAAAAAAGCTATCTTTAATAAGGGTTAAATACGATTCAATTTTAAATTAGTTGTTATTTAAATGGATTTTCTAGATAATTAAAATAATTTTTTTTAAAAAAAAAAAAAAAATGGATAAAAAGAATGAAGGAAAGCTGTGGAGACAAGTGGTTCCACAGAGATAAAGCGTATACCGCCAGATGTCTTACATGCACAAGTTTTCTCATTTAACCCTTCTTTTTTTTTTTTCTTCTCAGCGAGTGGGACCCAACTTTTAACTTATTTTATTATATTATCTTTAAAATTGATTAAATTGATATGTTTTTTTTTTAAAATTTAAAAATTAAAATAGTATTAAAATTTTTATATTTTTATAAAAATAAACAATAAATAATAAGTATTAAGTATTTATACTATTGATCTAAAAAAAATATATATATTTATACTATTAAAAAAATATTTAATAAATATTAGTGATAAGTTATAAAAAAAAAAAGAACAAATAGTGAAAGTATTTTATTATTTTATGAGGATAGAGTGTTGTTTCTAATGTAATTAGTCAGCTGTTAAGGTGGCTTGTTAAGTCATCAATTATTTTATTTACCAAAAAAAAAAAAAAAAAAAAAAAAGTCATCAATTATTTACAAAAAAAAAAAAATGTTAAGTCATCAATTACTAGTATTTGGCTCTACGTGTAAACTTTCCTTTTCTTTTTATTTTATTTTTTATTTTTAGCGGATGAGAAAGCACTATTTGAGTCAATTATTACTTTCTTTATACCATGTCAATAATTGACCTTTATATTAATACATTTGGTGTAGTCGATTTCTTTCTTCTTCCTTTTTACATTTTTCTACAACCTTCAATTTTGGGTGTGCAAAGTGCACATTTTATTTTTATTTTAATGTAATTGATAAGTAAAAAAGGAAAATAAAGTAATAAATATCTCTATAAACAATATTATTATTATTGAATAATAAATTATTTTATTTTTATAATTAAGCTAAGTCACATATTCAATGGGAAATTATTTAAAAAATAATAGATATCCATTACCTAATAGGATAAAATTTACACGTCAAGAAAAAATGTAACAGTGAATTGTAGCTTTACCCAAAACACTTATTTTAGTAACCTTTGATTATAAACTATATATAAATTAAATCATTAGTTGTTTCGTTCAACCAACATTAAAAACAATAGCTGACAAAAAAAAAAAAAATTTTTTTTTTTTTTTAAAAAAAAATTATTATATATTAACTTCAAATATAAAATTCTACTATCTGAAATCTTTTTAACATATATTCTGATTAATCATTTTCAATAGTCGGATCGTAAGTTAGAAATTGGTTAGAATTTCTTTAAAAAAAAAAATCATTTTCAATTTACTTTAAAAAAATATTACTGATAATATAAATTACTTGTTAAAATCTTGACTTTACATGTATTCTCTAAAAATATCTAATACATGTATATGAAACTCATTCCTGGTTAACACGTGGTTTATGGGTTTTGTTTGGAAAAAATATATTTTTTTATTTTTTTTCTAGTATTTTTCATATTTTAAACTTAAATTATATATTTATAATTCATGTAAAACTGAGAATACCTATGTATATAAAATTTATTTTTAACGATTTAAAAAGAGTATAATGAATAAAATAATGTAAAATAATCCATATATTAAAAATAGAAATTATAATTTTATTTAAACTAGGAATAAAATGAATGAAATCATCCTTTTTTTCTTTTTAGATTCGATTTGTGTCTCTTTCGAGTATGATACAAAGAGGAAAGTAAAATCAATAAAGAGGCTTCAAGAAAAGCCTATACAGACTAACCAAATATTAAAAAATAATAATAATAATAAATAAAGTATATAAGAATATAATAATAAAAAAAAAAAAAAAAAAGAAAAAAGAAGTGCCAACTCTTCAATTTATTATGAAAGATATAGAAATCAAGAATGTGGAAGAAGTTTTGTATCCAAACACGGAAATAAATAAATAAAATATTGGCATAAGGTAATGAATAATACCAAGCCTCCAAATAATTGGATACCATTGATAATGACCAAACGCCAGATGCGTTTTGCTTATGAGTAGTACCTTTATTTTATTTTTTTTCTCTTTTAAAAAATAAATGTCTCACTCAAATTAGAATTAATGTTAATAATTTATTAACTAGTTGATAAACAACTTATTCATCCTTTAATTTCTGAGAGTAGTAATCCATGTCATTAATTATTAAACCCACTAATACTTAATTAATTATATATAAATTCCTCAACCACTAGTTTTCTAGTCCAAATCCAAACAGCTTTGTCTTCCATATTTAATTTTCCCTTTGTTGTGGATAGAAATACTAACCAGGAGTAGGGAATTCAAACTAGAACTTTCACAATTAAAGGGTTCTTGTACAGACACATACGATGCATAATTATATGGGAAAGTGTATAAAACCACCAGACTATCCAAATGGACCATCCAAACAACTTTCTAGAATGACAGGCCATAACATGGTTAACAAGAACCCACATTTTCAACTCAAGGTGTATATGAGTTAGAAACTTGATTCTCCTAATTTAAGTAAAGCATACATATTTTAGGACACTGCGTAAATAAAAAAAGTTCTCCTAAACAACTTCCTAGGACACTACGTACCATACACATAAGCAAAAAAAAAAAAGTTCAAATTTTGCATTGAAAATACAGGTTTCAAATTGATGAATAATACAACAACATACATACATAATATGGATGCATTTTTCTTACTGTAAGTAAAGCTCCAAAAGTTTTCATTTTTCCTTACTTTCATGTTCTTCAGTATCGTATAACTGTGCAGGTCAATGACCATCCAACCATAGCAGCTACAAATTGCTGAAGTGCTCAAATTTTCTTGTATTTTGAGAAGCTAACTCGGCCATGGTCAAGACCTGTAATGCAAAAAGAAGCAGGTAGGGAGGTGCTTAGAATGTCTGATGAAGCTTTCTTCTTTTCTTTCAGATCAGCAAAGGAGAATATCTGACCTCCTACCGGAATAGGGTTGACCCTTCAGTCATTCTGTCACGTCTGGTGGTAAGGGAGAGTGAAACTCTGAAGGTTGGCAGCATCATCCCCATCAGGGGTAAAATGTATGCCACAGAACTTCTAAAGGTTTAATCAAGAAACACAAACATGTCTAACAAATGTTGCCAGGGGTTCTTCTATCACTGCTACATTGTAACCACATCCCATGAAATATCAACAACTGCAAGTATTTATATCAAGAAGTATATCTCCCATGAAGTTCATGGGTTCTGTATATTATTCTACCTGTCGAAGGGAAATCTCATCTCAGCTAACCCCTAAAACGTCCTACAATAGAATGAACAGAATCTTTAGAGGGCAGGTTTAATGTCAACTAAGACGTCTGCCATATCTCCTCTGTCTCTTCTGAAAGGAACATAAAGCTTCTATAAACTCAGCCTCTCCAAAATCAGGCCAAAATGATTCTACAAAGAATAACTCAGTGTAGGCCAACTGCCACAAGAAGAAATTACTAATCCTAAGTTCACCACTAGTTCGTATGAGTAAATCAGGGCATGGGAAATCAGTACATTCAGTTTCTAATTCCTGTTCCATTAGAAACTCATCAATATCTTCTGGTTCAATTAGACCCTCTTTTACTTTCTGAGATATCTTCTTGCAAGCTTGCACAACATCGTACTGCCCACTATAGTTAACTGCCGCAACAAGATGGAGTCGAGAATTATTTGTTGTGACCATCTCTGCTTTATTTATCAGTTCACGTAAAGTTCTTGGAAGCTTAGAAGTATCCCCAATCACAGATACTCGTATATCCTCTCTGCCACAACAAGTAAACAACCCAAAATTGTTGCTAACTTAGTAAACAACCCACAATTACTATTTGATAACTTGGTAAATTATGTTAGATAACTACTGAAAAGCTGAAAGAAAATAGTATACACAGTAGCAGTCAATATATTTAAACTATCAAGAAGAATCATAAACTTGACTTCAAAATAGTGTTTCTCCTAAAAAGATTTTTCAATGTACTTTTCAACAGTTTAATGACATTTAGTTTTGAATGTTACCTCATAAAAGCTTCCAATTCCTTCTGCAATTCCCTTTCAAACAAGCCCATCAAGAAATCAACCTCCACCTTTCAATAATCAGAAAAATTCCACAAATCAAAAAATCACCTAGCGAATCAAATGTTATCTGGTATTTTCCTTTCTTAGAAAAAAAAAAAAAAAAAAAAACAATCCATCGAGGAAAAATATTTAAATTAAAGAGTTTCTACCAACATATTCAACTGACTTTGGGTCGAAACAAATTATCAGCTGAAAAAGCAAAGACCGTAAGCACTCTTATTCCCAATTTGCAACACAGCTCCACAAGACCCCTGAAAGCCCGAACACCCGCTTCGTAACCGGCTCCTACAGGCAAGCCTCTCGTCTGCGCCCACCTACCGTTTCCGTCCATAATGACCGCCACGTGGTTCGGCATCAACTCTCGCCGCAGCCCGGTCGGCAGATTGCCCTTCTCCTCCGGTACAGACTTTGGTTTAGTGATTCCACTAACGAAATCATTGAAGGATTCAGTCACTGCTATCTTCTTGGCGGAGGAAGCAAATGGACGATCAATTTGCCGAGGAATGCTGAGAGGCGGATGAGGTATAACAGTTAGGGGTTTCCATTTCTGGGTTCTGGGGACTGCTAAAGAAAGATAGGGAGGAAGTTGCAGAGAGAGTGAGGGCATAACTAGAGGAGAGACCAATTAGGTTTCTGAAAATTTTTGGAGGGAAGAAGATATGAAAGTTAACGGATAATAAACGAACGGTCCAAAATGAAGAAAAGAACTGATCTTTCTCCTGCCACCCGTAATGGATGATATGGCCTAGAATCTGTCTTCCACTTTCTTAAACGATTGGGTTGTGTTGGATTTGTGTTCTTTTAACGGTTCAGATTAAAGGAACAAATATTTAAATTATTGAAAAAAAAAAATGTACTTTATTGTTAAGTATAAATAGACAAGAATTTAATTATCAAAAAAAAAAAGACAAGAATCTATTACGACGGGCATATTCACATCTTAAAATCCAAAATTCTTTCTCAGAGAATATCTGCAAATTCCACGCAGATCAGTTCTTGACATGCAGTCTTTAAGGCTATGCCGCCCTGTTCACCTTAAACTTTTGTCAGAGAAACTGCTCCATGCATATTGCCTTGAGCGAGAATCTTGAAAAAAGGATTTCAGCCAGTCTTGTCTTGCCATCTGGAAGTCCAAAGATCCACTGCAATTACTATCAAGAATAGCCTGTGGATTGTTAGACAGCATCAGATTTCCTGGATTGAAATTTCCTTTGGCACCTTCAAATTCAATTGGTTTATATCCCATTCCGCGCTTGTTAACTGTAGCAAGAAATCATCAAACCTATCATGCAGTTTGGTTAAGCTTTGCTTAAGCTGATCTTCAATATTATCTGACCACCCCCAGTTCTGATAAAGCCAGTAGGTTTGCCAAACACTTCTCAGAACTGATAGACTTGTGGCTCCCTCCTGCAGCAGATACCTTAAGAGGATAAAATCAAACAATTCATTGATTTTAAAAATCTAGCAGCAAGTAATACCAGGAGTCCATACCTTGAAGGAAACAAAGACCTCAAATTCCTTTAATTGCTGCCGGTTCACTACTAGAAAATATTTTTCCTTCTTATACAGCTTAACCAAAAGTGTCACCTGAACAAATGAGTAACAATTCTATACAGAAAGGTGATCATGAAATTCCACTAGAGAACAAGATATAAAGCAACGGTTGTATCCATGATTGAAGTTTTCATTCAGCTGTTCAGATCTGACGATCTTGGTTTCAAATATGGTCAATTCAATACTCATTAATAGTGTTATTTCAATTTTTATTAACTTCAAACCACCACCAAAAGTAAATAGGAAATACCAAAACCTATTTCTCCTCTTGTATTTCTAGCATGCAAACAAGTTCTAGTAATCATATCCACATCAGCTCGCACATAAAATATATTTAAAGAGAAATCAACACAATACCATGGAACAGTTTCTCTCTCCCCCAACTATCTCATCCAAAGGCACACCAAAAATGATGCGTGGTTTTGAAAATCTTTGCCATACTAAAATATTTTCCTGCCTATTGCATTCACTGCAACCTGATTCAAGCAAACTCCAAAATCAACCACTTAAAAATAATTATATATATGGACAACAAATTGAGACAAAGGCTTACCAGGAACCATTGAGAGTAAGACATGAGAGTTTGCAAGTATACAAGCACGCTTTAGGTTTATCTGTCAACACAATAGGAGAAAATAATTCACATTTAAGAATCAGAGACACTTATAAAGATTATGTTAGATAATATTTACAAAGGATTGAACCCTATTTTGAGTTAATACAAATTAATATGTACACTTACTGTATTAAATTGCAAGACTGAAAGAGACTGATAGCGTAGCCACAGGTGCAAGAGGCGTATGCTCAACCATGTTAATGCCAACAAAGGATATGATGATGCAAGACCAGGGGTGTCCTATGGTAAGGTATAGGTAGAAGTTGAATGATCTCCCAAAATACAATCTAATCAATTAATTGAATTTCGATGAAATAGAAAGCAGAAAATGTAAAATTAGTTTTCCATACCAGAGCAACAATACCTATTGCAAGACCAAGCAACTCTGCAGCTACTTCCCAAACTTCCTCCTAGCATAGATATTGAAAAAATTCAGGGTTCTAAAACAATATGCAAACACGATATTCCAATCTTAACATATGCATAAATCTCATATTCAGGTTCTAGAGCAATAAATAAGAAAAGGGGTTTGGTGAAAATTCAGAGGCCCTCAACACATGACCAGGGGACTGAAGAAACCTAAGGGGTTCCTCTCAAATAAGCATAACCCTAGGTACCATAAGAAACCAAAGGAAACCAAATTATTCATCCAAACTTCTTTTTTTTCCACACGTAACTAGTTCAAACAATTGTATAAATTCAATAACATTAGGGGAAGTTCATAAACATGCTCGCTAGAGGAAACTAGGCTTACCTAAATGTCGAATATCTCAAGCTAAACCAGTATTCTCTTGAACATCAATGAAATATTTACTTCTGTTCTAAATCAGCATTCTCATGGTCTATGCAAGAAGAATATTTGGGAAAATGAAATGCTTTTAACTACAAATCTTGATTTTGAACCTAAAACATTTGATCATTGGTTCACCACCGTAACTGAAGTCAGCCTTCAGTGCAAATGATTCAAATCAACCAAAATTAGGTAATCCTGTATGAAACCCGATGCTACTACACCTTTGCTGCGACCTCTCCAAGATTTCCTGAGATTGCAAAGTGATTTTGAATCACCCGGAATGAAGGATCTTTTAGACCCCTGGCAACAGCCTGTCCAACATTAGAATGGATCAATATACCAAAACATATGTTGCATACCCATACTCATCTTAATGATGACGGTATCAACCTAGGCGAGGAACAAAGTTTGTAGCCATCTTAAACTGAAATCCAAAAAGAGCCGAAGTGTTGCAATTTCTGTACTAGTTAGGAAATTGCATATCTAAGTAATTCAAATGGGCATGAATAGAAAAGAGTTAAGATACAAAACTTTCACCAAATACCTTTGCCAGATTTCCAAGAGATGCCAGTGGCAAGAAATAAGCAGGGAATAATTGAGTGCTGAGGTCAAAGATACTGCACATAGAAAATAACTGTTTCATCCTATTCATTTAAAACACTACTAGGATGACTTTATAAATGATACAGGATTGCACTAGTACCTTCCTGCACTTCCAATGAAGTCAGCATACATGCGCCATTGTTTAGGATCATCATCGAAAAGATTGCCAAACCGTCCACCTGGAAAATTAGTCATTATCAACAAAGGTGAATATTTGAGTGCTTTATCTTCTGTATACTTAAAGAAAGTCTAACCAATAAACAAACGTCCAACAGCACCGATCCCGTCCTTCGAGACCCATCTGCATGGAAAATATATCAACCATTGACCAATATCCGTAAACTTTGAATTAGGATTTCTGATCTTATCCAATGTGCAGAAGAATCAAAGTTGAGAAACAAAATTTGGTCATAGACATGTAGGGAATGAATTCCACAATATTATTAAGGCAATAGACAGGAATAGCTGGGCAGGTAGCAAAGCATTCACTGGGTAGGAATAGTTTTCCTGTATACCTAACAGCAACGGCAGAAGCAGCAGCAGTGGTTCCTGAGAAAGAGCCTACGCCAACAGCCTACACATAGAGGTTAGTATTAACCAATCCAGAAGAGAACTGCAATTTAATGCATATCATTGTAGAATGATACAGTGAGAAGGTCTCTTTGAGAATTCAATTCTCAATGCCAGGATATTATCAAATTCACAACGTCCAGGGTTCCAAAGAAGGCTTGAAAATGAATGTAAAAAAAGTGTGACAGTTCATGAGATGAAAAAAAAAAAAATAAAAGCCAATACTTAACAATTATCTATGCAAAAACCAATTCACATACCCAGGACAGAATAAACAGCCTGAGTTAGATTGACGTGCCTTTAAGAGAGTGGAAGTGACTAACGTACGACAGATCCAGCCAGTAACATTGGTAGGGAACTGTAGCAACATGTAGGCCAAATAATCATCCGAAACTGAGCCTGCATTGGATACAGAGAAGGGGTCCTTAAAACTAGTTTAACTACAAATTCCACATGTGAATGTGCAGTAAGATATTTCTCTTCATTGCTAAAAGTGTTAAATCTCTTGAATTTTTAACAGTAATTCAAGAAAAAGCCCCAAAAGGGATGAGATACATGATACCAGGGTAGCCAGTGGGAAGAAAGAGGTCTTTGACAATCTTGGGAAGCAAAGATAATTCTTTTGAATCCAGAGACGCATTGCGTGGGGGCAAATGTTTCTCGAGAAATGTCGTAACTTGAGAGTCATTGTCTAACATGTACCTGTCACTCACACAATGAGAATTCACAAGAATATTTCACCAGCTTCCTAAACAAAGATTTATATACAGAAAAAGTATATACCACTTAGGAGCTCATTCAAATGTCATTCAATTCCACAAGTTCAAAGTAATTACAGCATTACAAACTCGAAGTAATTTTAAAACAAAGACTAACAAATACCTCTTTGATGTTCCGTTCCCGTATTTTTCCACCAATATCACTTGTCTTTCACTTTCAGAATCATTTCTGTAGCAAATTAAACAAAGTTTTAGATAAATTAGACAGGGAGAAAGAGAACCAAAGATTTGCATAAAGGAACTTAACCTTGGAGTTTCAGTGTCTTGACAGGCGTCAGGTCCATCAGAATGTGGAGGACTGCAAAGCATGCGCAAATGCGGATGAGCTTTGAACGAGAGAGGAAAGGATTTCCGACGTGACTGGAACCTAAAATTTGGGAAGTGGAGTTGCAAAGCGTAAGAAGTCATTTTTTTGGCAATTCTTCGCCAAAGAATCAGAAGAATCTAGGGTTTTATCTGCTTCGAAATCAATCAGGAGAGTAGTTCATCCTCAAACAACGTTGAATTGCATATCATCATCATCTAATCGTTATCTTCTTTTTGTTTTCTGGTTTTCTTCTTCACCCGTATTTTACTCAAAAGCGATATAAATAAAAACAAAGAGCGACTTTTGCTTTGACAATTGAAAGTTGAAACCTTTTCTGTTTCAGTCCATCGCGGCAAATTGTCACTGTTCTTTAATCGTTTTACTGTTCATAAGTGAATAGTGGATACTAAAATAAATAAATTCCCTCAAAAAAAAATTCAAATAAGTAAAATCTCACATAAAATGATCAAATAAAAAAACAATAATAATATTTAAATAATTACTTCACTCCATTAATACTCCATTCAAGAAAAACACTAGTATTTGATACATTTTCAAAAGATATTATTTTCCATCGCCAAGGTTTTCTTCATTCATCCAAACAACATGAGACGCATTTTGGAGGATCTTGTCTAATATCACACTGACAACAAGCCACCAGACATTTATTGGTGCACGCTGCAACCATTTTCAAAAAACAACAAATTTAAAGTCAAGAATTTTTTACAAATTAATCACAAATATATATATGTATATATAATTGAAGATCCTTAATTAAATCCTTACGCTTAATAATAATTTGCTTTGATGAATTTGTGAAGTGTCGAGTATCGACAAGCAATGGAAGTCGGCTGCTGGATCCTTCAACCCTTGTCTGAAGAATACAGATCAGAGATAAGAGCACACAGAGCACTGTAAATGGTTTCATTTTGTCTTTGGTTACTGATCTTTTGTTTTTCTCTTCTTAAAAAGCGTGTCTCTCAAGCCTGTATACATCTTATATATATAAAAGACACTTTGGTGTGTAGTTATTTATTTGTTATTATATTTGATAAATGTAATATATAAAAGCATTGATGAATGGTAACGGCAGAAGACAATGAAAATCTATGAGGGTGCAAAACTTGCAGCCTGCATGTGATCTTTGCACATCCTAATAATTAGAGAGGTACGTTATAAAATAACTAATTTAATTAATAATAAAAAAATTATTGGGTGGTATTGTGCAAGTACATTGTAGTCTTTACAATAATTTTGTAACAGGATATAATATATTCACTACAATAAAGTGCTGTGAGATCACAGTGAATACTACTACTACATGATCCAAATAGTTTTTTCAGTAAATCAAGAGTGGATCCTTCTACAAAAATTGGGAATGCAGAGTTGACAAAAGTAAATTCCCGGAAGCCTAGCTCTCTCTAATATGTCGTGCAAATGTGAACCTTATACAATGGGGGCTACCAATATCACCTAGCAATAGACAATCTAAATGCTGCTGCTATCACCATATATTAGTTTTTGATATTCTTGCGGTTTTCTTCTATAATTGTTTGAAGCTCCATTTCGCTTGCTGTAATCAGTCTCTTAACAGTGTCAAAGGTGGTAAGCCTTATGCTGCATCAGGAAAAGAAGGTAAACAAGTGAATTAAACACCATTTACTAGTACTTGTTGAGGATGACAACAACATCACCAACCATTGTTGAGGATATTGGCCTTTCAGCAATAAATAAATAAATAAATAAAAATACTTCATTAAATAATAAAAAAAATTTCATAGTCAAAATATTTTAGTGTAAGCCAGAAAATCTAATACTTCTACTGTCAAGACTTCTTTTTTAAAAATAAATTTAAACACTATCAATATAAAATAGTTATTAAATTCTAAATAAATTTTGAAGTCAATACTATATTATTGTATTCTAATGTTTCTTTATTCATAAATCATACTTTCTAAAATAATGCATTAATAGGATTCTTCGAGATACTAGAAAATAGCCTAAATGTATACACCTTGGTGCCAGTTTCTTCTCTTAATGCATATTAGTAAGTGTATCAATACTGCAATTCAAATACCAAAAAAAATATCAACGAGAATCGAAAGAAATAAACCTGCTGTTTGGTAGAGTTTTCAAAATATTCGGCACAAAGCCCCTGTACAAACCAACCAAGCCTTCCCTTTCTAGTATACCTGATTTGTCCATAAAGAATAAAAGAAAATTTTAACTCAAAGAAATAATTATACTCTTACCAAGAAGCAGTTAAACATAAAGATCGAAAGCATATTCTTAATTAAAATCCAGAATATTAAGAGCCGTCTACAGGAAAACAAAAGACAACTAAACACACAAAAGTCAGCATTTTTATCTTTGCACAACACAAACTTCAAAAATCAAGGGGTGGGGAATCTATGTTAATGTTGAGTGTAAAAACAATAACATTTCACATGTCAAGGAATCAACATACCTGGAATCGCATCCAACACTGTCCTATAAGGTGAACCTCTCATTTGCATTTGTCTTCTCACTGTGTCCAAAGGGTAACATAAAAGTGTAGCAACAGTAGCTGATACCAGACCAGTAATTAGGGAACTTTCAGTTCTTTTCTGATACTTATCCGGTAGAGATTTCTTCACTCTGAAGCACACAATATGGAGCTTATATTACATAAATATACTTCATTAACAAAAATATACAGTACACATATTAACAATTTTTAAATAAAAATACTTACAAGTCAAACACACAAAAATTTACTGCAATATATGGAGCAATGCCAATTAGAGCAGGTCCTAAACCAAGATAAAATGATCCAATTCCTTCTTGTTTCAACATGTTTAAAGCAACCTGAAATCACATAAAATATTTATGGATGTTTTATCAATGCAATTAAACTAAATTCTGTAATTAATTATACCTGACTCATAGTTTTGTACCCTGGTTCAACAGCTAATCTCAATCTAAGAACATCTAATGGGTACGTAACCTGCTCAAAGAAAAAACACGTATAAGTCAGAAGGAAAACAATGGTCCAACAGTAACATCATAAACTATTAAAAAAGATATAACAATTTAATTCTCAAGAAAATAGGGGAAGAAAAAGTTTAAAATCCTTTCTATTAATTACTTCTATCTATTTCATAACTTACGAAAGTAGAAGTCATGCCAGCACAAGCACCTGCTGCCAGTCTTCCAATTATAGAGAGCTCCCCATCCTTTCCCTTGAATAGTTTCTACAAGAATGGAACAGAAAAATGCAATATTCCAAGTAAATCAACTTGTAGTGGGAAAATTCTTTTAATTTTAAATTTGGTCTGAGAAGAGAGTTTCACTTTTATGATTACCTTGTAGGCTTCATAAGCAAAAAGCTGCACTGCACTATAAGGAATGACCCGTATCACCTACAAGTTCAAGAAAAATATTTGACAAAGTATACAATTTTTTATTTTTATTTTTTCATGTTTCAGGGAAGGGGAAAGATAAATGGACTAGATAAGAAGAACATACCTGGGGAAGATTGCCTTTCCAGTATCCTTTAATCCCTTCTTCCCTTCCAATCAATGCTATGGACTGCAAATCAAGTCTTTGAGTAAACATATACATACACATATACATATACACATACACACATCTAACATAAATACATATAAGCTTATCAGTGCTTGCACAAGATTTTCAATAGTCCAACAAATCTGATACATGATTTCTTTTTTCAGTAGTACCCAATATTAGTTTTATTCCAATATCTAGATAAAGCTTGACAAACAATGAATTGATGTAGTTGTAATTAAACAAACAATTAGATTTTATAATAAAAAAAAAAAGCGTCAAAGCTATACCCCAATAAATCCAATGCCCTTCTTAACACTCTCTTGCCCAGCTCTGATCCCATGAGTCTGCAAACATGACAACAAAAGAAGGTAAGCAAAAAAAAAAAAAAAAAGATCGGTAAACATTGCCTCCAATGGTAAAAGTAAAGGAAGAATGCAGCACTTTTAAAACAATATAATCTGATGCATAGTAGAGAGCAATTACAGCAGACCATCCATCCCAGAACAAATACAGGAAATGATTAAGAACCCTGGTTAGCTGCCCATGATGTTTGGGGCTTAAATAATAGTAGTATTAAGAGAAATTCCAACCAGAAATGATATTCCGGCAACAACAGCTCATTGCCTGAAGCATGATCAACAACACTCTTTTTAAACAGTCAGACAATGAACTGGTAATCAATTGTTCTAATTGAATCTTTTAAATCTTTTTTTTTTTTCAAAAATGGTGGTAAATCTTTCAAACTGTTTTGAACAGGTTAACTGGGCAGCTAAACCTGTTGATAATAATAAAAATTAAGCCCAAACTAATCTAAATACTAACAAATATTTTAAAATAAAACTTGACATTAAATTATCTTTCAATAAGCACCTTATTATTTAATGATCTCAAAAAAATAAAAGAAAAAAAGAAGAAGAAACAACTTGAAGGATCAGAACTCTTTCAAAATAATATACATCAATATTAAATATTAAAAATGATAATCACATCAAATATTAAGTAACTTCAAAAAGGGAAAAAAAAAAAAAAAACTCAATTAGTTGATTGACATAGTGCATCATTTATATTTTTTTGATTACATTTAACAAAGAAATACATTTTAAACAAACACAAAAATAGTTTCTTTGATTTTTTATTTTTCAAGAATGAGAATTTCTTAATAATGTATAAATTAGTGCTCAGATGATTAAGAAGATATTATATGAAGTAAATTTTTAATACTAACAAAAGTTATTATTTATAATAGTTTTTTAATTAAATTTAACTATAATATTACCTGTTTAATTTGATTACGTTCAGCTGCGTTCAAATATGGTTGAATCTATGAACCCTAAACCAGTAAATTTTTCTGGTCATTCCAGCACTAAAAACAAGGATAAAGGAACCTTAGTTTTCAGTCACATAAAAAACTATCCAGCAACATTGTCAAGAACTACCGAATTTCTCAACACAAGATAAGGATAAAGGGGAAAAAGTACGGTAGAGGACACCAATCAACATTCTCACAAAACCAAATGCAGCAAGGGGGGTGAGGAGAGGAGGAAATGATAAAGAGGAAAACACAACCAGTACCTGCATAAGAAGCTTAATACGGTCAAGCGGCGCCGTAACAGTTTTAGCGGCAGCACCGGCAACCGCACCGGCAGCGAAAAGCGCAGCATCTTTAGGGACCAAAGCGAGCAAAGCCAAAGGATGCTTTATGAACTGAGCCGTGGAGGGTAATAATTCTCTATCCTTCGTCTTCTCCCCCATTGACAAACAGGCAAAATTGAAGCCATTGACATTTCTTCTCGTTGTTCTGGTAGGACAATATTCAAAAGTCAACCAATTGTTCTGTAATAGTTCCGGTGGTTCGATAACATTCCGACCGGTAACATTCGATAACTTGAGGCCTGGAACTTTTTGGAAAGTTAAGGTAGCTTGGCTTTCCGTCATTCTCCGGCCTGTCATGACGTAAATGGGCGGAATTCCGCTGTCCTCTGTGTAGATAAGGTGTACTCTGAGAGTATCGCAGAGGAAAACGAAACGAAAGAATAACGGGGAAAGCGTGCACTCTTCTACTTGAGTTTGGGGTTTATAGATTATACTAACCTTTTTTTTTTTTTTTTTTTTTGTACCGCAATCGCTCTTCTTGAAGGCTCCCGGAAAACCCGGGTATAGCGCAGTAACCTGCAAACCACGCCAGCCAGGTAAACTACATTAGGTAAACTTTGTGTAACAAGCTCAACCAAGGAAGGCGTTGGTAGGATTCGAACTTGGAACCTTCAGCCTCAAGCAACCCACCGCACCAACTCGACCACCCCTTGCGGGACATTTTTTTTTTTTTTTAATACATGGAGAGAGAGGACTTGGGTGTCGAATCCCCCAAAGGGCGGTTGGGATGGTCTCTTGCCACACACAACCTCCTACATAGATTATACTAACTTTTTTTTTTGGTAAACAGATTATACTAACTTAAAAAAAAAAAAAAAAAAAAAAAAATCTTTTTATTTTTATTTTTTTAATTTTGAGAATTTTATTTTAGTTTTTCAACAATAAATCCTCATTGATTTTTTAAGAAGAAAATTATCACTTTTACTCCTCAATCTATTTTGACTCTGTATTATGTGTTTTAATCTTATTTTTTTAATTTATTAAATTTTCTTTTTTAAAAAAAAAAAATCTAAAATATAAATTTTTTTAGCATATTCTTAATCCTTTATTACATTTCTTATTATAACAATAATATGAGAATCTTGTTTAGAAAAAAAAAAAACTCTAATTTTACAAATTAATTTTCAACTAATCATTAACATTTAGTTTTATCTCTATATTACTTTTTTTTTCAAAGGCAAATTAAAGCAACAATTTTCGTAAGAGTGACCAAATTCTAATTAAGAAATAATAACACTTAAGAAAGTCTTATTTAAAATACATATATATTATATTATTTTGATCATTATACAACTATGGGACCACATTTTCTTTTATTTTTATTTATTTTTTTCTCCCTTCATTCTTGAGGATCTTGACCATTAGTCAAATCCAGACTATCAAATAAAACATAAGACTGAGAAAAATACATACATACATTATATATATATGTAGAGAGAGAGAGAGCTCTCTCTCTAACTAGTTTCTTGAAGAATAGATCTTCTCTACACCTTTCATGCATGGTTGAGAGGAGGAAAAGAAGACCATAGAAAAGATCCGCAGGAATATGGATGGCGCCGATGGAATCAAATCCAAATGAATAAATAACAAATGGATCAAAATCTCTTATGAAATTTTCCTGTTTCCAACCAATGAAATTAAGAAATTTCCCTGATAGCCAATATATATCCAAGACCTGTTTCAACAAAAGCAACCAGTTCTGGGCATTAGCTAATTAATATATATATACACTCATGAAATACCAAAAATCTGCATTAATATGAGGGATATCGAGTTCATACATACACATATACATACATATATATATATATATATATATTATATCTACCTTTTTCTTTAACTACATTGGATTGAGTCCGGAGGAGTTCACAATTTTGCCTTGGTCTGTGGAAAACATATATATATATATATATATAAGGAAGCAAATTATGGGATTTTTTGTTTAAAGAATTGAAATGGATTTAGTTATATATAGATATATATATAGTACTTACGAAGTGGGGTTTTGTAGACAAAAAAACATGCTCCGATTACAACATAACATAGCAAGAGAACAAATCCTTTCATGTAGTGAGAGGTTCCATCCTGTAATGAAATTTTATGAAGATGCTTTCATTATATATACAAAACAAACAAACTGGAGAGAAATTACATTAACTTTCTTGCAGAATTAATTAATTAATTAATTACCTGCAAAGTGAAGGCAGTGATTATGATTGAGAGGGCAAGAGAAGAAGTTTCTAGAACATTGAAATTTAGATCCATTTCGATGCCAACTATCCATGAAACTACTATGCATAAAGGTACCTGAAAAAATAACCCCCATTAATTAACTCATTAATTAATTAAATTTGGGAAACATTAAAATTTGATTAATCAAATACTTACCACAAACATTGCAATTTGAGTTGCAGAACCCAGTGCAACTCCCAAAGATATATCCTGCATGTGTTCAAAATATATATATTATTATCGATCACCTAATTATTGATTGGATCTTCATACATAAAAAGATCGAACCAACACGAACACGATTAAATTAATTAATTAATTACTTACCAGTTTATTCTTGAATGCAAATATGACAGCTCCAGCATGTTCTGCTGCATTTCCAACTATTGGTAGCAATATTAAACTGATAAAGCTAACAGAAAGTCCCCAAGAATCTGATGCATCCTGTTTACATTGAAATTTTTTTATCAGCATACATACATAAAATAAATCTTGATATATATATATACACATATATATATATATATATCTCAGTACGTAACGTGCGTACCTCAATTGTACCAACAACGTACTCGGAGAGTAAAGCAATGACGCCAGTCATCCCAACTAGCCAAGCAAAAGCACTCCAAAATCCAATTACTGCAGTTTCTTCCGACCCTCCATCGCCAAGGTCTTCATTTTCATCCTGATCAAAATATCAATTTATTTAGTTACAATCCATTTTTGTTAATTTTTTCTTTATATATATATATATGTATGTATATAATTATGAATTACCTCTTGAGCTTCGAACAATTGTCGATGAGTCCATAGCTGGAAAACAAGGTAAGCAAAATATGCAACAAGCATTACAATGCAACTGGCTCGGGATAAATTAAGGATTGCCTCTTCTGTTAGAACCACCTCAGACGACGTCGCAGCAGTGTAACGGAACATCAAAGGTAGTACGTGACATAACAATCCCAAAATCAACAGTAGCGAGTTTACATCAGCTTGTTTCTGGAAAATTCCATGAATATAATTAATTAATTAATTAAAGTTAATTTAATTAATTATAATTAATTAAAAATTAAAAGTAATTTATTTACCCTATCAAATTTTTGTTCCTTATTTAAATTAGCTAATCCACCACAGAAAAGTGAAGTTCCCAGGACCAATAGGAGATTTGAAAGAACAGATCCTAAGAGAGAATATTTCACTACTGCAACTTTATTGTTGAGTAATGCCAGTATTGCGATAATCAGCTCCGTCGCATTTCCACAGGTTGCATTTAGAAGTCCTCCCACTGTAAACACCCACAAAAAATAATAAATAAAAATTAAATAATTTGCATGCATGGAAAATAATAAAATAAATCAAGCTAGGTTTTTAATTAATTAATTAATTACCTGTTGGACCAGTGTAGAAAGCAATTTGCCTAAATTTCCATCCAAAAAAAAAAAAAAAAAAAATTAGTATATGTGATTAATCAGCAATTTGTATGAAAAATTAAACATGTTTTAATCACTTACTCGGTGAGAAAACTGACTCTTTCTGCTAACGGAGTAAGTCCGAGTAAGCTTAATCCAAAAACCCACGGCTGTTCCATTTCAAATAATATTAATAAAAAATTTTAATTAATTTATATATATATATATAAAGGAGGGAAGGAGATATAAGACTTACACTTCCGAAGTTTTTGTATTTAGCAACAATGGCGATGGGTATGGCAATGAAGAGGACAGAAAGTTTAGTGCCGAGAAAGATTTCTTGAAGATTAGCGAGAAACATTCTGATACCATTACAAGGAACTTTGGAAATAAGGGAAATGTCGGATTTCTTGCGGAGGGAAGAAGAAGACATGTTATGTGCAGTTCTTCCCGTACTGTGGATTCCGCCATGTCTTATTTCTTTGCTCAATAAACACTTGCCGCCGTTCTCCAGAAGCCATGCTTCTCCGTTTGAGGCCATTCTGATTCTGATTTTTTCTTAGATCACACAAAATTTTAATCTTGTGGACGTCGTCGTACCGTTACGAGATGGATTTTTTTTGTTATTGGCTTACGATAGGGTGCAAGTATGTTATGGCTGATGCTGGTGAGAATACTCAGTACAGTTTATATAATGTGTGCGTTTTAGTATATATCCAAATATTCAACGAACTTTCCTCGAAGTTTCAATTTTCTTTATTACATATATATATATTTTTATTTTTATTTTTTTTAAAAAAATTTAAGATTCGTAATCTTTTATTTATATATAAATATATATATATATATATATAACATTCTCTGACAAGAAGGGCTAAGAATATATATATGTATATCAAAACTATTTGTCAGATAAATGAATAAGATATGCATTAAATGATTATTTTGACTGTGAGTTATTATTTCAGTGAAACTAACTTGAGTCATTTACATCTAAGTGGAATATAACGGTTTGTTTATTTATTTATTTTTATTATTATAATTATTATTTAATGGCTGTTAATGTTGGTGTTAGGGTGTTATTTAGTCATTATTTATTTAATAATTCTCTTCACTTTATTATTTATTTATTATTAAATGTGTGCTTTTATTATATTTTATATTTTTATAGTCAATTTTGCTTCTTAATTTTAATAAGAGTTATAAAATAGAATTTTGGAATAAATTAGCAAATTTACCAATCTCTTACTTATTTATTTATATTCTTTATTTTATTTTAGAGAAGCAGACGCGTGGGTAATTGAAGTCAAATTTGAATTGAAGATTGTTGTTAGGGATTTTCGATTTTTTCTCCCATAATTCTTCGCGAAGGAGAAGAAGTAGTCTAGTCTTTTATTTTATTTATTTTATTTTTTTTTATTTATTTTAAATAGAGAGAAAAATAAGGAGAAATTAGTGGAGTTTTTAATTATTTTAAATAAGAGCCTTTCGGCTTCCAAAAGAACATAATGCGAGAAAATAGCTTTTAGGAATTTTTTTTATTTTTTTACAAGGCTACTTCGAAGAATGAGCAACTAAATCAATTGTTTGATTGAGGTTAATTGAAGTTTCGGTTCTTCAATATTTGTGAGATCTTTCTAAATTAATTGCTATCGATATATTTTTTCTCTTATTTATATATTCCCGGTTTATTATTATTATTACTTTGATTAGTTAATACGCTGGTATTAACTTGTCTTCGTAGTGATCTGTCAATCAAAACCTATCGTTTGAACGTTTTGATATAAGTAGACATATGACATGATTTTATATGCTTTCATATTCAATTATTGTTATAGGAATATATGAACTAGTTTAAATAAACTCTCTTTGATGTTTATTAACCGGAATAATTGGTTGATTAAATCTTATGATCTTATTCTAAGATTGTCAATTGATTAGTAATAGTTAACGATTTCATCCTAACTATTTACAAATTATTAATCGATAGCCAAAATTGAGATTGTGTTTTATCAATGATCAAATTAAGTTGAATCTATTCTTGAAAAATTACCTCAATTGAATATCCATTTTATTGAATTCTTTTAATTATTTATTCGAGTTATTTCTGCATTTTTTATATTTTATTCAGTAGAACAAATCCATAAACCCCTATTTTATTTTATATACATTTAAATAATTAAATTTATACCCAATCTCCGTGGTTTGACCCTATTTGCCAGATACTACAATTTTAGTAGTTTTTAATAATAGGATATTATTTTTGGTGATTTCGACACACATCAAATTTTGGCGCCGTTGCCGGGGATTGGTGTCTCATAAGTTTGTTTATTTATTTGTGTAGTTAATGGTCCGTTCTTCTCGGCCCGGTACCCCTCAAGACGATAAAGAGATCGAAAAAACAGCTCGTAGATTAAGAAAGGAAGCACGATTACGAGCTCAAAGACCATCTTTGCCTTCACAACAAGAGCTGGATATAAATTTAGATCACTTATCTAGCGTTCCTGAAGAAGAGATAGTGATGGCCGAGTTAACATTGAGGCAATTGGCTACACCGGATGTACCCCAACAACCGTTGTGCATTCAAAATCCAAATCCAGCTGCAGATTTTGAGTTAAAATCTGGATTAATCCATTTGCTACCTAAGTTCAATGGATTGGAGAATGAAGATCCACACAAGCATCCGAAGGAGTTCCATGTAGTGTGTTCAAGTATGAAACCTCAAGGAATAACAGAGGAGCAGTAAAGTTGCGTGCTTTTCCATTCTCATTAGAAGGTAAAGCCAAAGATTGGTTATTCTATTTACCTTCAGGTTCAATAAATACATGGACTGATATGGTGAAATCTTTTTTAAGTAAATTTTTTCCTACCTCTCGAGCTACTAACATTCGCAGGCAGATATGTAATGTTAAGCAAGATGATTCCGAAACTTTGCACGAGTATTGGGAACGTTTTAAAGTCTATTGTGCTAGTTGTCCTCAACATATGTTTCCGGAACAATTATTAATCCAATACTTCTACGAAGGCATGTCGATGATGGATAGAAAAATGCTAGATGCAGCTAGTGGAGGAGCTTTTGTGAATAAGACGCCTCGCGAAGCTAGGGAATTGATATCAATTATGGCAGATAATTCACAACAATTTGGACCTAGACAAAATCCACAAATGAGAAAAGTAAATGAGGTAGGTGTTGCTGCCCTTGAGGACAAAATTTCTAATTTAAGTTTTCTTGTCCAACAATTGGCTACAGGAAATAAGCATGCTTGTGGGATATGTGCTGCCACTAATCATCCCACAGATATGTGTCCATTGCTACAAGATGATACTTTGGAACAAGCAAATGCAGTGGGGGGTTTTCAACCTAATCGCATGTATCAAAATCAAGGACAAAGACCTCCAACAGTCCAGAATTTTCAGCATCCAACAGTCCAGAATTTTCAACCTCCACAATTCCAGAATTTTCAAAATCCAACAGTCCAGAATTTTCAGCCTCCACAATTCCAGAATTTTCAGCCAAGATCCTCACAATTTCCCTCAACATTCCAGAATTTTCAGCATAGACCACAACAACAAATTCAAGGTACATCACTTGATGAAACTGTTAAAATGCTTGCTAATAATTTAAATCAATTCCAGCAGGATACAAAATCCAGTATTCAAAACTTGGAAGCCCAAATGAGCAGGTTGGCATCCTCCATGAGTCAAATTGAATCACAAGGAAGATTGCCATCTCAAACTATCACCAATCCAAAGGAAAGTGCTAATGCTATAACCTTGAGAAGTGGAAAGACATTGGAAGAGCCTAATGCAACAAAGCGAAGATATTCTGAAAACAAAGAAGAAGAAAAGGAAGTAAGTGTTCCTCAACAAGAAAAATCCAGCAGTGAAGTTCCAAGAACATTGGTGACGAATCCTCCATTTCCAAAAAGGTTAAATGACTCAAAGAAACAAGAAGCGAAAGAGAAATTTTTGAGACTTTTAGCAAGGTTGAAGTAAATATTCCTTTATTAAAAGCTATTAAACAAGTTCCTCGTTATGCTAAATTTTTTAAAGATTTGTGCACCAATAAACGAAAGTTGCAAGGGAATGAGGTTATAAAAATGGGTGAGAACGTTTTAGCAGTTCTCCAAAAACGATTACCTATCAAATGCAAAGATCCGGGTATGTTTACTATCCCTTTAATAATTGGTGATGTGCGGATTGAAAAAGCTATGATAGATTTAGGTGCTTCTATAAATGTCATGCCTTATTCAGTTTACAAATTTTTGAATGTGGGTGAATTAGAGGATACTGGTGTGGTCATACAATTAGCCGATAGGTCTATTGTACGTCCTAGGGGAGTCTTAGAAGATGTTTTAGTACAAATTAATGGGTTAGTTTTTCCTGCAGATTTTTATGTTCTTGACATGGCAGAGGATGACTCCTCTAAAGTGAATTTGATTTTATTAGGAAGACCTTTCTTAAAAACTTCTAAGACTATAATTAATGTTCATGATGGATCACTTACAATGGAATTTGATGGTGAGCTTATTAGATTTAATATTTATGAGGCCATGAGATATCCTAGTGATGTTTCATCAATGTTTTTTCTTGATATAATTGATTCCTTTTTAGAGAGTTTTTGACATAGGTGGTGAAGATAAATTGAAGGTTGCACTCAATGAAAATCTTACATACAATGAACCTTCAAATGTGAAAGAAACAATTATGATGGGTTCTGAGTTAGAGGATACAATCAAAGATCTTGATATGCTCACACTTATGAGAGGTAATGTATCCTTTATTGATTTACCACTATCTAATGCAAAACTTCTACCATCTCTTGTGCAGGCACCAGTGCTGGAATTGAAAACTTTACCTGGATCATTTGAAATACGTGTTCTTAGGACAAGAAAAGTCTCTCCCAGGAATCATCTCCAACAAACTTTCAAAAGTTGAAGAGGAACGATTGTTGGAGGTTCTTAAGAAGCATAAAGAAGCAATGGGATGGACAATTGCAGATATTAAGGGATTAAGCCCTTCCACTTGTATGCATAAAATCCTTATGGAAGAAGATTGCAAGCCTTCTAGACAAGCTCAACGTCGATTGAATCCTCCTATGATGGAGGTGGTAAAGAAAGAGATTCGAAACTTCTTGACGCTGGTATGATCTATCCAATTTCGACAAGCAATTGGGTAAGTCCAAGACAAGTAGTACCAAAGAAAACAGTATAACAAGAGTGGAAAATTCGATGGTGAGTTAGTACCAACTCGTGTCCGGAATGGATGGAGAGTATGCATAGATTATAGGAAGTTGAACTCTTCCACTAGAAAAGATCACTTTCCTATACCTTTTATTGATCAAATGCTTGAACGTTTAGCAGGTCGTACTCATTATTGTTGTCTTGATGGTTATTCAGGTTTTCATCAAATTCCGTTGCACCCGAAGATCAAGAAAAGACCACCTTCACTTGTCCCTTTGGAACCTTTGCCTATCGACGCATGCCATTTGGTCTATGCAACGCCCTGCTACATTTCAACGGTGTATGGTTAGTATCTTCTCTGACTATGTTGAGAACATCATAGAGGTATTTATGGATGATTTTACCGTATATGGTGATTCTTTTGATTCATGTTTGATTAACCTCACTAAAGTGCTTAGGAGATGTATAGAGAAAGATCTTGTTTTAAATTATGAAAAATGTCATTTTATGGTTGATCAAGGTCTTATTTTAGGTCATATAGTGTCTAGTAAAGGAATTGAAGTCGATAAAGCTAAGATAGATGTTATTAAATCTTTACCTTACCCCACAAGTGTGCGGGAGATTCGTTCTTTTCTTGGCCATGCAGGTTTTTATCGACGTTTCATCAAGGATTTTTCCAAAATCACTCAACCTTTGTGCAAGCCGTTGCAAAAAGATGAAGAATTTATTTTTAACAAAACATGTAAAGAAGCTTTTGATAAGTTGAAAGACATGTTAACTTCGCACCAATATTGCAACCACCGATTGGAATCTTCCCTTTGAGATCATGTGTGATGCCAGTAATTATGCTATAGGAGCTGTTCTAGGACAAAGAATTGGACGAGCTGCTCATGTGATTTATTATGCCTCAAGGACACTTGATAGTGCTCAATGCAATTACTCCACCACGGAAAAAGAATTATTAGCTGTTGTTTTTGCTTTAGAAAAATTTCGTTCTTATTTATTGGGTACTAAAGTAATTGTTTTTTTCGATCATGCAGCTCTTAAATATCTTCTCACAAAGAAAGAGGCTAAACCGAGACTCATTCGTTGGATCCTCTTGTTACAAGAATTCAACTTGGAGATTCTAGACAAAAAGGGGACCGAGAACTTGGTTGCAGATCACCTCAACAGACTCCCTACAAACGAAGTGTCATCACCATTGAAAGACGACTTTCCGGGATGAGCATCTTTTCTCCATTGATGATATTACTCCCTGGTATGCCGACATAGTTAATTATCTTGTTACCAAGGTATTTCCAGGTGAGTTATCTCGTTCTCGGAAAGATAAGATTAAAAGTGATGCTAAATATTATGTTTGGGATGACCCTTATCTGTGGAAATTTTGTTCCGATCAAATTATTCGACGTTGTGTATCTCAACAAGAGGTGTCTTCTATTTTAAATTTTTGTCATTCTTATGCTTGTGGGGGACACTTTGGTCCAAAGAGAACAGCTAGAAAGATATTAGAATGCGGATTATTTTGGCCTACCATATTTCGCGATTCATATTTATTTTGTAAAGCTTGTGAACAATGCCAGAGAACAGGAAATCTAGGACATAGAGATCAAATGCCACTTAATTCTATTCTTGTTTGTGAAATTTTTGATATTTGGGGAATAGATTTTATGGGTCCTTTTCCATCTTCATTTGGTAATGTTTATATTATTCTTGCAGTAGATTATGTTTCTAAATGGGTGGAAGCTAAGGCTACACGTACCGATGATGCTAAAGTGGTTGTAAATTTTATAACATCTCATATTTTTGTTAGGTATGGAACGCCAAGGGCAATAATCGGTGATCGTGGCACTCATTTTTGCAATAAAGTAGTGGAAGCATTGTTCAAGAAATATAAAGTCACTCACCGCATCTCCACCGCATATCATCCCCAGGCATTGAATGGTCAAGCTGAGATATCTAACAGAGAGATCAAATCAATTCTTGAGAAAACAGTCAACCCCACTAGAAAGGATTGGAGTTTGCGTCTCGATGATGCATTATGGGCTTATCGTACAGCTTACAAAACTCCAATAGGTATGTCTCCTTATCGTTTGATTTTTGGTAAACCATGTCATCTCCCTGTGGAGGTGGAGCATAGAGCTTATTGGGTGTCAAACAAGTGCAATATGAATTTGGATGAATCGGGTAATCATAGAAAGTTACAATTGCAAGAGTTGGAAGAAATTCGCAATGAGGCATATGAGAATTCTAAAATTTATAAGGACAAAACAAAAGCCTTTCATGATAAGATGATTTCTAAGAAGAGTTTTTCAATTGGTCGAAAGTTTTACTTTATCATTCTCGTTTGAAATTATTCCCTGGTAAATTGCGTTCTAGATGGATAGGACCTTTTGTTGTCACTAATATTTTTCCTCATGGTGCAGTTGAGATTCAAAGTTTAGCTACAAATAAAATTTTTAAAGTTAATGGTTATCGTCTTAAAATTTTCTATGAAGGCATATCTCAGGCGAATCAAATGGATGATCCGGTACCGCATAGTCCTTTATATGAAGGATGAAATGAAGAATGTCTAGCCAAAGACATAAAAGAAAGGCGCTTATGGGAAGCAGCCCATTCTCGTTTTTATTTTATTTTATTTTATTCAATAAAAAATATTAAAAAAAAAAAAAAAATAATAAAAAAATTTATTAAAAAAAAAAAATTTTTTTTTTTTTTTTTTTTTTTTTTTTTGTCGTGCATTTGGTTTTTTTTTTGTAGGAAAGGAGAAGCACCACTTCAATAATCTTGGAATACACAATCCTCCATGTCCTCCTCTTGGTCTCAGGGAAGTTATCTATATCCTAACTTTACTTATTTTGGGCTTCATTTTCTTTTTTTTTACATTGAGGACAATGTGAGATCTAGGTGTGAGGGGATTGGTATTTGTTTTGTTTCTTTCTCCTGTGTGTCCAAATGATCTTCACTTAGCTCTTTTTGAATTGAGAATTTTGATGCATGACTAGTCTTGAGCATGAGTGGGTGAGTCTTGATTTTTAGAACAAATTGATTTACTGCTTTTGACAATTGACTCATTGAGATGTATACTTGATTTAATGCCATTATCCCACTTTGTGAGGTTTGAGCCGTTGGAGCAATTACATATATTGCTATTTTTTTTTTTTTTTTTTTTTCTTGAGTGGATATCATTCATGGTATGGATTCTAGAACTTGCTCATTTATGCATTTTGAGACTACATTGTTTTTGGAATAGATGCATTAGGATGATAAGGGCAAAACAAACTCTATTATCTACCCTAAGCCCTGTTTTTCTTGTCTTTTTGAGCCTTAGCCTATTCTTTCTTTTTATTTTATTTTCACTTTCTCCTCCCTCCTTTTAACCCATTTTTGTTTCCCATCATCTTTTTCTTACCCCTTTGTGTTGATGAGAAAACAATGAATTTGTTGGTGGAATGATTATGAGAATGTATTGCTTGGTAATCTAGGAGCAATTGGAAATAAGTTATCAAATTGAGAAGATATCTAAAGATTTGATATGTGAAAAAAAAAAAAAAAAAAAAAAAGAAGAAAAGGGCATCTTGAACTTTCTCCTAGATGGCAGTATAAACCCAAGGAAGTAAGTGGGATGAAGACCCTTTTATTTGGAGAAAAAAAAAAAAAAAAAAAAAAAAAAAGAGGAAGAAAGTGTTGATGTTCTTTATATATATTTCCTTATTCAGCACCATTTCAACTATTTGAGTTGCAGAATTTTATGTCATTCCATTCAATAAGTTCATTTTGTCTTATCAATTTTCTTTGTGTTTCATATCCATCATCATCTCACCCTTTTGGCCACATTACAAGCCCTATAAGACCCTTTGATTAGTGCATTTAGTTCATTTTCAGTGGTGAAGATTTGATTTTTGAGCAAGCCTATGGTAATTCCACATTTTGAATTGATTTGAGGGTTTAAACAGTAACCTAAACACTATGAGTGTATTGTGTGAAATCTTTGTGAGGGTTATTGAATCTCGTATGCTTTGATTTTGAAAAGATTGTCGAAGTAGAAAATGGTTTGTGATGATTTTCAGGATTTTGCTTATGACTTGCTTCAGCCTTTTTTGTGTTGAGAAATTCAATTTTCGGATTTGCCAATTGAAGATCATTGTTTGTTAGAGTCAATTTCATTTGTTTTTCTTAAAATATGCTTGAGGACAAGCATCGTTTAGGTGTGAGGGGATTTGTTAGGGTGTTATTTAGTCATTATTTATTTAATAATTCTCTTCACTTTATTATTTATTTATTATTAAATGTGTGCTTTTATTATATTTTATATTTTTAGAGTCAATTTTGCTTCTTAATTTTAATAAGAGTTATAAAATAGAATTTTGGAATAAATTAGCAAATTTACCAATCTCTTACTTATTTATTTATATTCTTTATTTTATTTTAGAGAAGCAGACGCGTGGGTAATTGAAGTCAAATTTGAATTGAAGATTGCTGTTAGGGATTTTCGATTTTTTCTCCCATAATTCTGCGCAGAAGGAGAAGAAGTAGCCTAGTCTTTTTTTTTTTTTTTTTTTTTTTTTTTATTTATTTTAAATAGAGAGAAAAATAAGGAGAAATTAGTGGAGTTTTTAATTATTTTAAATAAGAGCCTTTCGGCTTCCAAAAGAACATAATGCGGAAAATAGCTTTTAAGAATTATTTTTATTTTTTTACAAGGCTACTTCTGAAGAATGAGCAACTAAATCAATTGTTTGATTGAGGTTAATTGAAGTTTCGGTTCTTCAATATTTGTGAGATCTTTCTAAATTAATTGCTATCCGATATATTTTTTTCTCTTATTTATATATTCCTGGTTTATTATTATTATTACTTTGATTAGTTAATACGCCTGGTATTAACTTGTCTTCGTAGTGATCGTCAATCAAAACCTATCGTTTGAACGTTTTGATATAAGTAGACATATGACATGATTTTATATGCTTTCATATTCAATTATTGTTATAGGAATATATGAACTAGTTTAAATAAACTCTCTTTGATGTTTATTAACTGGAATAATTGGTTGATTAAATCTTATGATCTTATTCTAAGATTGTCAATTGATTAGTAATAGTTAACGATTTCATCCTAACTATTTACAAATTATTAATCGATAGCCAAAATTGAGATTGTGTTTTATCAATGATCAAATTAAGTTGAACTCATATCAAAAAATTACCTCAATTGAATATCCATTTTATTGAATTCTTTTAATTATTTATTCGAGTTATTTTCGCATTTTTTATATTTTATTCAAGTAGAACAAATCCATAAACCCCTATTTTATTTTATATACATTTAAATAATTAAATTTATACCCAATCTCCGTGGTTTGACCCTATTTGCCAGATACTACAATTTTAGTAGTTTTTAATAATAGGATATTATTTTTGGTGATTTCGACACACATCGGTTGGTATTTTCTTTTGTAACTTTATCAACGGCCCAATATCCATAGTTTTTGAAAATAATTATTTCATATTTATTTCCTTAAAAGCACCTACTTAGCTTAGTCAATGACAATTTTTGTTAAATATATACAATTTCTCTTCTTTTTTTTTTTTTACTTTACACACATATATATATTACATGTGATATATATATATATATATATATATATATATATTTTGCTTACGTATCCGGTATCCGAACCCACACGGTTCTAACCACCTCAGGGATTCGAACTCTCGACCATCCGCCCTGATGAGAAGTTTTAAGAGTCCGCTTATCAACTCCCCCAAGCTGTTGGGTTAATATATATATATATATATATATATATTGAGTTGATATTATGTAAGATTGATTTTACAGTGCTGTCATTTATGCTATTATGTAACTTCTTCTTATGGTGAAAATCAAAAGAAAAAACAACTAAGAGATTTGAGTACATTTTTGTTCTCATTCAAAAATATCTTCCCGGACAATGCCTACCAGGATTCCACAATAAAGCATTAATTTCAAAAAATATAATTACAAGAATATCAAACGTAATAGGTTTAAGAAGTGTTCATGTAGATTTACATTGTTTTACAATAGAAAGGAAATGAGAATATATGTATATATAAAAGAGAAAAAAACAAGGCAATCATAATTGCTAAACCATATCATCTATAATGATAATGTTGATAATATATAAAAAAAGAAAAAAAAAAAAGGTTGAATGATTAGTTGGCCTTTCTTATATTTTATATATATATATATTTGGTTAATTATTAGTTTAGACCTACCTTTTGGGGACACCTCATAAGAGTTTATCCACAACACAACCATAAATAAATTCCAGAAGGCCAGTTTGTGTTAATATTAAATTATTCCTAATTTAGGTTAAATTATATAAGGGGATTCATTATTGCAATTGAAAGATGAAGAGCTATTCTTGGGATTTCTTTGGGATTCAAATGAAATCAGGTTGGTCCAATTCTGTTGTTTTAATAGAAGAGTTTTGTTCTAAAATTAACATATTTTAACACATCTATTAATAATTCTACACGTTTGAGCGGAGTTAGTCCTATGTGGAAAGAAAGTTTTGACTCGTAGCATATGTGGATAAATGTTCGAATTCAAAACTTCACTTAAGCCAATAGAACATTTTACCAATTCGCCTACGTTTTAGGGGTATTTAGGGGATAATTTGACATTGTATTGTAAGAGCTGATCAAATACAATATTCAACTTTAGTGGAAAATGACTATTCTTTTCTATTCAACTCTTTATCGAAATATAAACTTATTTTTTAAAACTTAAAAAATTATATTTACTAATAACGCATTTCAACCTCACGAAATCTACCACGGTTAAACACAAAGAATATATAATTTAAAGGGTTAAAGGTACAATTATTGTCGAAAATATCTGGTCATTGTAAACACAAGCACCGCAAGACTATGTGAAATAATAATATTATGGAAGAAAACATAGAAAAATCTGGGCTACAACAATTTAAAATTAAAAAAAAAAAATAAAGATTCTGGAAAGATATGGAAGGTACGTAAGGTCTGGTGTATATGTAACAAACATAAAGAGTTTCAGAATTTTGTGTTGAAAGAGACAGTAGTAGGCAGAGTAGTGTGACTCTTATACCGTACTCTCCAAAGGACAATTTTGTACGGCTTTTTTTTCGTACAGTTTTAAAATGTTGAAACTTCCTCGAAGATTCTTTTACTACTCGTTGAGTAACTCTTTAGAACTTTGCTTAGTTCTGCTGACAAATTTTCCCTTTAAAAAAACGAGGAAGAAGAAAAAGATCGATGGATACATTTTCTTCACTTCTAGATGTACAAATTAGCCAAATTATTAATATTATTAGTAGATTTTTATTGATATTAGAGCATGAAACATCTTTGTTTATATATGTATATATAATAATTAATATAAATATATGTACACCTTTTTTTTTATAAATAAGTGATATTTAAAGTAAATTGGTTTAATCAAAGAGGCTTATCATAACTAATAATATCTATCGTGATTTTCTTATAAATAAAAGAATGATTATTCATTGAATTGAAAACCAATGATTTAGATGGGAATGTTTTAAGTTTTAGGTCACATCCAATAATTTTATCATCATTACACTTATAAAATTGTCATTTTTTTCAATAATTGAAGAAGAGAGATTTCTTTTTTAGCACCAAATGTTCAATATACCGTGAGAGATGAATCAAGAGTTTCTTGTGATACATTCTAATAAAGATCATGACAACATTTATTTTGAATTTTGGAGCAATTTGGTATAAACAACAAGCTACGTCTTCCTCCACTACCACCCACAAGGTAAACAGTCTTGTGTGTGATGGTGGATGGATTGGACTAATAATACAAGTTTAACTAACTATTATTAGTACTTATTCAACTTATAATTATAAATCCACAGAATTTCTATAGAAGATATTTTATAAGCATCATTTGAAGAAGTACAAATAATGACCTGAAATGCAAGAATGTTTGTCGGGTTTCAAATAGTATATAAGGGAACTAATAAGGAAGACATAAAGCTGCGACCGTCCACCCGCAAAGCATGTGAGTATAGGCCCAAAGGCATGGTTCCGGGAAATTTCCTCTTTTCCGAATCTACGTTAACGACATTCGTGTACTTCAGACTCCAGGTTTCATTAGATAATATATATATATATATATATAATGAATGGCTATGGTGACCTGACCTTTCATCACGTCTCTCCATATCTCTCAATCGACAGATTACCGATGAATTACATATAGGTTTTTGGATTCTTACCGTTCGTCATGAAAAACAAAAACCAATTGATTGCCCAAAGTCTAAAACAAAAATTCCAAAATCAAAAAAAAATTAAAAATAAAGAGAAGTACCGATTCGGAAGCCATGTGAATATTCAGTTGTTGTGGGGACTACAGGAAAAACAAACCGAGACGGTTTCCTCGAAACTTCGGGGAGCGCCTGTCGCTCTCTCTCTCTCTCTCTCTCTCTCTCACTCACTCACACACACTCTGTGGTGTGTGATTGATGTTGCTGGTGAAGATGATGGATGGGCGTGGGTAAATGGCTACTGCTTACTGTTCGTTGATATGGATCGAAACCTGCCGTAATTGGCTTTTTCCGTGGCGCCCATTGGCCATTGTTAATCGGTTCTGGCATTCTCTGTTTGCTTCCTACAGATATACATATAGATGGATATTGATACCTGAATCGTTCTTATCCTTACGTCTCTCTGTTTTATGTATGTTTTCGAAATCATCCGCGCGCTGAAGCTTTTACTTCTCCCTGCAAATGTCCAATTTAAGGTCAGATTTGTATTATAATTGATTGTTTAAAAATCTATTCATCTACAAAATAATGCTTAATTCACTCTATCTACATAATTTAAAAATAATTTATTTTCACTTTCTCTTTTAAAAACTACTAATTTACAAGATATGTTCATCCAAAAACAAATATATCAAAGTTCTAAATAGGACAAAAAATAAATAAATAAATAAAATAAATAATGAAGACAGACCATGTTGCATGCTCAATTTGTTCCGGTAATGAGAGAGAGAGAGAGAGATATGACATAGGTTGGCTATGCTACTGATAAGTGATAATTACTAGAAATGGATAAACAAAGTATATATATAAAGAGAGAATATTATGCTTTTCACTTCTGAATACATATATCTTTAATTCAAATTTAGAATTAATAAATCCCTTTATCTAATTACAACAAATTTTACTGATGCAAAATTATATATCCCGTGAAGATTTCACGTGAAGCTAGCATCTTGACAAAATTTTGGCCATCCCAACCCATAAAAGAAATGTTAATGGAAAAATAAATCTAAATAGGGATTGTATAATGCAGCTATCCTTAAACCTGATTATACTATTAAAACATCTGAACAGGACAAATTATTATGTCTGAGACAAATTATTATTAAAACATCTAATTTATTTTGTATTATTTATTAGATGTCTAAACAATGGTCCCAAGATACGGTTTTGATACATTTGGACAGTATTTAAAAATAATAATAGAAAATAAAAATAATCATATCATTAAAATTTCAGAAACAAATTAGCGACAAAACGGACCATAGAAACTTGCTAATGCTTTTCTCCAATGGTTCCATAAGTTTTGGACGAAGTAAAATAAATAAATAAACAACACGTTCAACTGGCAATGAAATTAAAGATGTATTAAAGTTTTTATAATATACAACTTTTAGCCTTTTTTTTTTTTTCTTTTACTGAATTAATGATATTTTTTAAGTGTTATAATATAAATGATAATACTTTAATTATATAATTAAATATTAATTCAATAATATTACATTTGGATAAAAATTATTAAATAATAGGAAATGTATTATTCAAAAAGAACAGGAAAAAAGAAGAAGTAAAGAATGCAGTTTTGTGAAGTATTAGTCAAGCTAAAGTCAAACCTAATTAATTATATTATGATTCCCATCTGCCCCTTAAAATTCTTGAAATCTTTATTATCTACCAAAATATTATTACTGCAAGTTGGAAAACTAATGAATAGAAGTATGTGTCAATTTGAACTAATATTTCAAAACCGTCCTACTTCATTCTACAAGCTGGAAAATTCATGAATTACCAATTACATCATCTATTATCCATCATTCTAAACCTTGAAGAAATCCCAAATCATGATTTTACTCTAAATAAACACAAAAATACAAGAAGCTTCTGGAAAGAAGTACCTCCAGCGAAAATCTTCCTATTTCAGTCGACACACATCATCCCAGTCAGGAAGTCAGAATAGCTATATTTGAGCAGCAATTTCCTGCTTTGACATTTTTCTAGGAGCAATGCTATAGACACGAGATCCCAGATGTTCTACTTCAAGTCCAGCTTTATCACAGCCATCAAAGAAGAGTGACTCATCATCCTTGCCTATTCTCCGCCTCCAGCTCATCAAGAACACAGGTTGAGGCAGCGGACATGAATCTGGGAAATAGGATACAGAAGAAGAAACTACCTTAATGTGTCTTAAGAAGCAGTGAGAAATGCTGAAAAGTGAAGAGTACATCCATTACCAGAAGAAACTTCCTCGCTAGCTTTTGGCTTGTAAGAGTTTAGAAGAAAAGAAAGAGTCTTTATTAGGTTTGGGTACTGCTTCACATCTGCATGAAGTATGAAAGAAAATTGTTAAACAGGAAACAGATGAACTACACTCAAATCAAAACAAATACACGATTTAACTGATAAGGTCCATTTTTCAACAAACACAAAGGCAGTTTTCCAGAAGAGTAAATTCAAATAGGTACTAATCAAATAGCTAAGAAATCACGAGAATACCCCAGATATTCAACATGAGATTTTATCATGCTTTCTTCAGATAGTAAGTTCTGAAACAAACAAAATTCACCTGAGTATGCAAAATTTACTAATAACTAAAGCAGAGATATGACATTGAGGAAGCAAAACAAAGAATCTAACACATCATTATGAAATATCCAAGTTATTCCTGCATGTCCATTTGTTTTACCAGGCTAAATATTCTGCTCATACAATGACATATATACCACTGAGGTGAATGAAGGTACATATACTAATTTTCCCGTCACGTGAAATCATCCATTTTTGTATATTGACAAGCCAACCCCAACCCCAAGCAACACGCTACCCACAAGCGATCCAAAAGAAAAAACAAATGCCTGCAAACCACCCTATTGTATGTAACTATTAGTGGAGAGCAAAAGGACAAACTAAAGCCAATTGATTTACTTCCAATACAATATTCTATTGATAGACTCAGAATAAACTTCAGGGGAAGCTGATATTCATGGTTACAATCTTGACAATGATTTGCAACTTAAATAATCAAATGCATGTTTACAGGTTCCTTGACAAAGAAGGGTTTCTAACTTTCTTTTTTTTCCCCTCTTTTTTTCTCTTGAAGGAGGACTATGCCTCACCATAACTCGACCCCATGACCCATAGGTCAAAGGTGAGGCCGCTCATCACTAAGTTGTCACCCGCTTGTCGACGATGTAGAGTTTCTTATTAACACCATTTTCCCAAAGTACAATGAGATAGGGTATATTGTACCATAATATATTTACAAAACCATTCTGAAAGCTTAGAGCCTTTATCTAAAAAAGAGTTGAAAGATTCAGAACTTACACAACAAAATATCACTAGCAATAACCAGGTCCCAGTCTGGGCTGTGAGTTGGAAAGGCATCACCCCAAGAATCTGAGAGTATAATATATAGGTGATTGGATAATTCCACTAAAGTTGTATAACGAAAGAGATTCCAGATCAATAGCATAACGATAAGTCAGCATATCCTTTCTCATTTTTTGCCACTCTTCAGTGTGATAATGTGCACAATGTAACTGCCAAACAATTTAACTAAACAAATTACTTACGCCTTATGTGAGGAAGGATAGGTGTAACCCCATTAAGCCCACAGTTATAAGATATGTTCTCTTCAATATCTAGATCATCATAGTCCGATGTTGTAATATCAAGCTTAAAGGATTTATGCAAAAAGATTGCCAAAGCTCCAGTACCACTGTGATAACAACAAAATGAGTAAGACTAACAACGAATTGGAGAAGTTAAATAATCATTGCAGAAAGATTACAGAAACACCAATTCTGTAATGAACAACAAAATGATTAACAGTAATGACAGTTCAGGTGACAAGATTTAGAGGGGAAAAAAAAATAGCATCTTTCATACATATGATAAAGTTAGCTACTAAATCACGTAAAAAATTAATTTACAATAAGAGTGCAAATGTATACAGTTCTCAATCTTGCACAAAATTTTCAGGAAAAACAAAATGCTCATGAATGCACTTAAGGAGTAATATAAAACGAAGAAAACGTGATAGAAGATTCCCACAACTGATGAGATGTGATCATAACATTGGGAATACAACAAAACCACATAGTCCAACCCCAAAATCCATACCTCCCTAATTCAAGCACACGCCGACCATCCATCCAAGATCTGTGTTGAACTAACCATTCTGCAAATGCAAAAGTTCCAGGCCAAAGTAAATTTGCATTCAGCTGATGAAAGGAAAATTCCCTAACGATCAATTCCTGCATGCAAGTCAATATGCACACTCCAAAGTGAGGTTTGGACCATCACCACTAAAATTAGAAGTTCTTTCTCCATCCTACAGAAAAATTCATTCCACTAGAAAAGCATGACCTAAGAGAAAGAGCAATAGACAAAACTTTACAATCAGCAGAGAACAAATACTGATTCCCAAGCACAAAAGAACCATGATGCCATATTATCCCTAGAAGAATATTTTCAATCTGAACTCCATCAATGTTCGAAGAATTGCAGTACTTCTCTATAATATTCATATTCCTTCATCATCTAATGCAGGCAGAAACTAAACCTAATTCATAATTGTAAATCATCTTTTCTAGAATATTGTATATCAATAATTGAATTCAAAATTGGCTATTTCCTCTAAAATTAACTAAAAAAAATAAAAAATAAAAAATAAAAGTAACATCACCATTGAAGGAAATTGATGTTTCCTCTCCACGAAGTTCTGGTGGTCATCTTTCTTCTCCTCATCTACAAAGTAATCAATCCGTCACATAAACGAAGAGAAACAAAAATGGAGCAGGAGAAAGAAGATCGAGAAAACAGAAAAATTACCATCAGATTCACCAAAAAGGGACGAGGGGGAAAACAGAGCAATATCCATTGCTCTTTGCTGCCCGTTACTGAGTGAGTCGTGGAAGGAGATTAGGATTTTCTAGGAGAGCTATGACACAGACAATTAAGCTTGTAAATGAGATTATTATTTAATTATTCACATTTAAATGTAAAGTAATAATATTTAATTAATGGGTGTTAAATGATTAAATATTATATAAAAATATATATTAATGGGACCAACCATTCTCTTTTTCACTACTTCTTCTGGGTAGAAGTGGTAGTTGGTGTTTTTCTTTTTCTATTTTTTCTTCTTTTTCTTTTTCTTTTTTTTTCTCAAGAATTAGCCGCAAATGGTTGGACCTCAACGCCCCAAGTTTGTTCTCTTCGGATCTTCCATAGTGCAATTCAGTTATAGCCATGAAGGTTGGGGTGCGATCCTCACTGATCTTTACTCTCGTAAGGTACTCTCCTAAATTTTCTCTTCTTTTCTTCACCTTATTTACATCAATTTTTGTTTTGAATTTTGATGTTTCTCTCCTGGGCCCTGGGTCAGTGATCTTGTTTGTCTGAGGAGTCATTTTCATTCTGATTTTTTTTTTTCCCTTTTTCCTGATCGTTCATTTATCTGCTTCGCCTTGTGCTTTGTTTTCAGAAATTTAATTTTTAGACTTTAAAAATGCACAATTTGTGGTGGGTTCTAACTTCTAATCTGCCTTCCGTCATCATTTCTCGAAACTTTTGTGGGCGTAAATTGTAAAGATTTTCAGGGGGTTGTCTTTGCAGCAGAAGTTTATTCCTTGATTAATTGGGGGAAAAAAAAGAAGATTGTAACAAAGCCTGTGAATCATATTTTCCAAAAGAAAGGATACTGTTTCTGAGTTTTTATATACTGTTTCTACATGGTTATAATTGAATAAAAGTTCTCATAACATGTTACCCCCAAATAATGAGGATGACCACCCCCTGAAAAGGGGTTCTGAATTCTTGACATTTTAAGCCTACATGTTTGTCAAGTGCTAGTTTTTTCAGTGTTTTTTTTTTTTTTTTTCGATTCTGAACTCTCTCTCCTATAACTGCTATAGGCAGATATAGTGTTGCGAGGATATTCTGGTTGGAATTCTAGACGTGCTCTTCAAGTTTTGGAGCAAGTTTTTCCCAAGGTACGTACTTACATTCTTGAATTTCTGATGACAATAACTCGTGTTATAGCTTAGGAGTTATGGATTCTAACTTAGACTATTTTAAGGGTGTATTATGATAGATGGATTAACTTGTTTTTGCTCTTTCAACCTTATCCAAGTACAGCTATAAGTGAGAAAACATTGTTAATTGTTCTAATGATAATCTTTTTCTTCAGGATGAAGCTGTTCAGCCATCTTTAGTTATAGTTTATTTTGGTGGGAATGATTCCGCAAAGCCTCATCCAAATGGTCTAGGTTCACATGTCCCTCTTGATGAATATGTTGAAAACATGAAGAAAATTGCAATTCATCTAAAGGTATATTCTGTGTTGATATAGAATTGATCATTTCTTAAGTGTAATACAATATGGGAATTCATTCTTCATCATCTTGTAGATTAGGTGAAAATTTAACATGTTATCACAACGTCAACATGAGCTCCGGTGTTCGAGTCTTTATCTGTCTTATTGTTATTTATAGTGGATTGATGATATTAAAATGTATAGATGAGATAGAATGCTGTAGAAAATTTTCATCCAATTTCAGGAATCTGTCTGTGATTTTTGACGCTTTGGATATCGTACGAGTATATGGCATAGAAAAGTATTCCACAATATTTTCTTTTATATCCTTTCTTTTGGTATTGTTGCTAACACATAAAAAGAATACTGTTTTTTTTTTTTTTTTTGTTAACAGTCTCTCTCAGAGAATATAAGGTTAATCTTCCTCACCACACCTGCAGTGAATGAAATACAAATTCATGAAGTTCTCAGGTAATTCAGAGTTGCATTTCTAGTTTTATTTCTAGAAGATGTTAGATGCCTTTGTTAAAATAGTTTTGTTTTTGTCTACTTTGATCCATATATCAGAGATCTTGTCCATCGAAAGAATGAGACATGCCATAAGTACGCGGAAGCTTGTGTAAAGTTGTGCAACGAGTTGGATGTCAAAGTTATTGATCTCTGGACTGCCCTTCAGCAGCGGAATGATTGGTTGGATACTTGTTTTACGTATGTATTACTGTACTTATTCTTAAGTGTTTCTACCAGAGACAAGCCATTCTGCACAATTTTAAGATATATTTGGGTCACTCTTTTGTGGCAGAGATGGAATCCATTTGTCATCGGAAGGGAGCAAGATTGTGGTTAAGGAAATACTGAAGGTTCTCAAAAAGGCTGACTGGAAGCCCAGTTTGCATTGGAGGTCTTTGCCAGATGAATTTGGTGAGGCATCATATTCTGATTTAGTTACCGCTGATGGAACTATTGTAAATACTTCTCAACCCATCAATGCTTGGCAGAACCAGTGGGATTAGTACTGAAGCCCCAATTCATTTTTCCTTTTTTTTTTTTTTCTTTCTTTTCTTTTTACCTTTTGTATCACAAATATGCATTGATAACATTGTCAAAGAATCCATGTATTTACTCTCTTAATGAATATCCCAACATAGTTTCTTGCCAGCCAGTTGTACTACTCTTGCCTATGTGGTTCCAAACGCACCAAAAATTATGAACTTTTTTTTAAAAAAATAATAAATAAATAAATCCAAACTGGAGATTTTTCTTCGCATTCAAAGTAAATTGCAAATACTACTTGTAGTGTCAACACCGTTCTGCAAAATAATCACTAGAATACAGCCTTTACATTACTGACAACCCATACAAAGACCATAACAAGACAGACAGATGGCAGCAGTTTCAATAAATCTTCTGTTGTCAAATTCACTATATGGTACAAAGAAGTAAAACTCTCAAACCAAATCCCTGAAATGCAGATAAGAACATTACCAATCCAATATGTGAATTAAAGGAATACATACAAAAAGGTGGAAAGCAATCAGTCAAAGCAGCATGAGTGGCATCAGCAGTGGCGGCAGGTACCTTCCTTCCCTTCCCTTTTCCCCTGCACCTACCGTAATTATATTGATCATAGGGTCATGCTTGCCTAAAAATGAACAAAATTAGACAACATGCGTCCACATATTGTCCTCCAATAAAGTTCTGAACCTCAGTAGCCACATAAATTCTGAATAGACGCATGTTCTGATAGATGATTAGAGAGATTAAGATGATAACTGGAACCTGCCGCTGGGCTTTTTTCTTCTCCAACCCTGGATTGGAAATCATGAAAGTAGAAAACTATAAACTCAAGTCCCAAGATTAACAAACAAAGATTGCACATTTCAAATGAAGAAAGCACTTACAAAGGCAGCATAATACACAAATGTCAACCCAGCCAAAACAATAAATGCTATTTGAAACACATTATACCTGCAAAGACAAACACAATTTTTCACTTCAAAACTAGCGTTCAACTATTCAAAGAAAAAGAGTTGGAGATTCAAAATATTTAAACTCTCTTGACCAAAGAAGATAAAGATCTGCTGCGACTAACTTGTATAAGTATTTAATTCCCCGAAGTGATTGAAGTGTATGACCAAATATTTCTTGAGCTGCTGTAGCTTGAGCATAGTAGGCGAAGGCAGTGGCGCAGAACTGAATAACACTGCAAAAATAGAGCCAACAAATCAATCATTCCCACTAGAAAGGTGACAAAAATTAAAAATCAATTTGTTCTATTTCTAGACTGATGTGGCTAGAGTTCTGGTCTCTTTAGCAATTCTGTGGTGCCTTCTCTTCAAAAATCCAAAAAGAAAATTTGAAGCTTCGTAACAGAAATGTTTACCTGATGGAGCAAAGAAGGATAAGTCCCACATTGAAAAGAAAGGAGTTCATGAGTGTAGCCCCCCACCTACACAAATACAATTTAATCTTTAATCAAACATCAGCAATCATGAAAAACACACTGAAAAGAAATAGGGAAGATGGGGGAAAATGCAGAGCAATTATTCCAATATCCTATCCTTACTTCATTGGATGAATTGTAATGAACACTAATCTCAAGCCAAGCATCATTGCCCCAGCTATCACTGCAAGCAGAAGATAGAAACAGAAGAAAGCAAAAGCTGCTGTACCCAAAAGACCTGAAATTCAGATATTTGAGAAAAATGTTAAATGTATGAGCTATCAAGTAGATTATAGTTCCAAAAAGCTGTCCAGAAGTTCTCAGAAGTACCCCAAACGTCATCCAATTTGATGAAGACTTCATTAAGGAATGCAGAAAGAGGAGGGTCGATCAACAAGTATATTATGATATGTGCAACCCAAGCCACCGAGACAATTAAACTGTTGAGGCAAAAGAAATCAGATTAAATTAGCATTATCTATTTGTTACCAGCATTCCCACTTATTTGTAAGGGATAATAAAGTAGGCAGAGCATGGACAAGCAACGCATAAAGAAAATTTTTCCCATATCAAAGCAAGATTAGATTGAGAAATTTACTTCTCCTAGTGTATACTAAGAAGAAGGTGAAGATAAATCAAATGCATGCCCCTGTTATAAATTCTGTCAGGGTAGACATTAACTCAGTCACACTAGATTGACAAGTTGTTGATCTCCAATTCAAAGCCAAAAGAAAGCAACCTTTTTCTAATGGGTAAAATTGTGAAAACCAATATTCTGTAGCACGAAGGATCAGTTACCAACTTGAGGATGTGACCTATCAAATATAGTGAGTAGGGAGAAGACAAGGACACATTTATTCCAGAGTAAATTCAAATAAATACAGTAAAAATTCATTCCATCTATGCAATAATACTAAATTTACACCATTTCAGTGATATGAATACCATATTTGAACTACCAGGAATTTTTATGCAATGAATTGTAGACATCGTAGAATTATTTGTGGCTGAGCATGTTTAGCAGAAAAATAATTAGAAACAGGAGGTCAGAGGCAATAGAATAGGCTAGCCCGTTAGCTTGATCAGGAAAACACGATGGTGGAGGACTTCAATTCTGTCTCCAGGCAATATAGAGCAAATATTCAGTACCAAACCATCCAACTACATCCTTTAAAAGTTATTAGCTCATTTGATCATGTGTTGAGAAGATAAACTTGTTGTATTTTAAATTCAAAATCACATAGCCAGAGATACTAATATACTAGCCATACCCTAAAACACCCAGTACAAGCTTGGCCAAGTAGCCAAGAACAGTCATGGCCCAAGCAGTCTCAGCCTGAAACAATAAACAAAAGATATTAGATGTATTTTCTTTTCTTCTTTATATATATATTGGGTGTGTGTTTGGGGAGGACGGGAGAGATTAACTAACTTATAGTATAAGTAGTACATCAAAAGTTCCTAGGATTGATCACCTTTTCACCTTGAGGGTACATCTCCTCTAGAGCCTTCACATCATCCTCTAGAAGAAGCAACTCCTGGAAAAAAATAAACAGGCAAATTTATTATTCTCAAATTGATAACTATGTATATGAATTACATTAGTTTACACAAATATAACAGCAACACATAACTTCAGTACAGAAGTTCAGGAGAAAGATGAAAAAAGACGAGGAAATGGAAACCATAAAGTGCATATCACTCCCATAGTGCCCAAGAATTTTTAAATTTTTTTTTTTTTTTTTGCTAATTTTTAAATTAAAGTATTATTATCAAAAAAGCACTGTCTAATATGCATATACAAAGCAGGAAAACATTAACCAATCAATAACTGTACAACTGCACCACCAAAAAAAAAAAAAAAAAAACACACTCCTCTAAGGAAAGAATATGAAAATGAGACATAAGCATTTTATGTGATGTGAAAGTCATTTAATTTTTTTGATATGTACAAAATTATGTCTGGGCTAGAAGCAAATTTTTGTCTGACAACTATGGCATATCCATCCAATAATCTAGTCAAATGATAATTAATTATATCGCAAGAGAAAAAACTTTTTCGGCTCTCATTCAGAATAAATAATTCTTTAAATTGAATATCCAGCTTTTATAGTTTAGGTTGCCTAAAATGAATGACCAATTTTCCAAACCAACCACACTTTAAATGTTCAATATCGCATAACTTGATAGTGAAACATGGATCCGAATCAATAAGCACAAATGGGTCACATTACAATTTATCAAGGTTAAGATGATGGATTAAAGATGTATAAGAATTCCTAAACTTTTCTCTTTAGCAAAGTAAAATGTGAGCATCTCATTTGAAACAAGTCAGGAAAGTACCAGATCATCATTTCATCAGGAATATACTACCTCCAAAAATGTGAAAGCATAGCCCAAAGAATAGAAATACTGAATCTACCTTTTCTACAGCCTTGACGTTTTTGCGCCATTTTCTTCCCTTGTTTCCACTCCTTTCATCCTGATGAAGTGCATCAGCTGCTTTCTTCAGTTCTCTTGCTTTTTTACCCAGTTCGGTAGCTTCCTACACCCCAGAAAATCATTCAATGACCAAAATCATCAAAATTTATAAGCTGGTGGGGAAGTTGAAATACCTTGATATATTGTGACCTAGTTATAACAGCCTTAGGACGCCTAATGAATGAGAATATCATTCCCAATGGAAGGCAAGCAATGCCAACCCCACCAAAGATCTGAATAGTAAAGAATCAATCAGATAAGAACAAAATCCAGGAAACAGATTTCAGTGGGAAGGGAAATAAATTTATTCTGAATCGATTATTACTTCCAACTGTAGGTTGCAATAGAGTAGATACAGCTAACAAATTAATGAAGAAAAAACCACATGAAGTGCAATGTCAAATGGGTAAATTTTACATACAATGCTAAAATACATACTGCCTCAGTCACTAAATATAAGTCATTTTAGCTTCAAACTTTTATCACACAAATTAATCATGTTACACTTATCAATGCACAATTAAGATATGCTTTTCAATAGTAACCTTCATTTAATATGTTTCTCTTTCATCTTAATTATGAAGGAGGTAAAGAAAGAGAGTAAAAGAATATAGTCATCAATGAAGACAGAAAATTAAGCCCAAGGGTGTCTTTAGCCATAAGATACTTAGACTCAAGAATTCTTAATACTTGTGCAAAAGACTAAAATGAATTATATTTAGGGATGGAGGCAAGAGTAATTTTTTTCAACGGGAAACATAAAAGTTAAGTGACTATAAGTTGGAAAGTAAAAACATACTGTAAAAAGCACAGACCGATCAATTGTTTCCAGAAAGTAGTCCAGGAATAAACGTAGAGAAGATATCAAGTACCGTAAAAAGCACAGATCCAACAATAGTTGCAAGAGCGACAACATATTCTGGGAAGGTCGAACGCATAGTCCAGGTTGTCTCAGAAGAAGCACTTGCAGCATATGCAGAACACTGCAATTCAAATATGCTCCCAGTAAGAGATGAAAGAAACAATCCATCTTAATAATATTCTTCTTCTGACAATAATACATTAAATGAAATAACTTAAAATATTTCCACACCTGATGTACACCACTTCCAATACATGGTTGTCCACTAGAGAAAGCCCATGTGCTTGGGAAGGGAGCAGTATCAGAAGAAAGATGCCTAACAGTGAAATCCACCTTCCCAACAAGACCTAGCATTAGAGCAAGGCATATTAAAAATAAAAAATACACAATAACTCCAATCAAAAGTGGAAATCCTTCACTAGATGCTGCTTAATTTCCTAAAATAACTTTACAATATAAAATAATATCAAAACAACTTCCACATTAATTCAAAAAAAAATTTAAAAAAAGGTTACATAGAAATGAACAAATGAAAAACCATAATAATAATTGAAAGATGCAGTACTTGTGAACAGGGATTGTAATAGGGCTGCCCACAACCTTGCCAGATGGGCTAATTCTTGTAATTTTTTTTGGATATGCTGATCCAGAAAGCTCCCCCGTCAGTCATGTGTGACAGGGGGTGGCACTTCTGAATCAACCTGCTTTGATGATATTAATGAAGATGCCTAACTATTTTCCCATAAAATTAAATTAAAAAAAAATGAAAGATGCAGTACTACCACTTTCACAAATTTGTGCTTTGCAAAGGAGTTTCATTCTATTATGAAGTATCTCCCATGCAGTACCCGTGTTGTTAGCAAAGTTCAAAATTTGACACCAAGAGTAAAAATATCTGAAAGCCTATATAGTCATTCCAATGTATTAAATTCCATTTTCTAAAGGAGAGCACTGAATGGTTCAAATTTTTAAAAGACCCTGCTTCTCAGCCAATTTAAACTTAAAAATGGTCAAGCTAAACAACTGACGAGCATATGAGCCTCAAAAAGAAATAAATAGCTATAACAAAAACCTTAACAATAACTAACCATATAGAATTCCGAGCACCAGTCCACAAACAACAGCTGTAATTATCACCCAAGTTAACGCACTTTTGATCCTTTTTTTCACTGACCTACACCAGGGAAAAAATAAAAGCTCACATAAATGCATTTGCTTGAGGAACAAAATCAATTGCTTATAAGAAACAAAAATGAAAACAAAGGGAAAGAAAAAATACGAACTTATCCTGGTCGCCTTCATAATAAAACATAGCAAAAGGAATGATGAAGAAAACTAGAATAGCATCTGCAATGTAGACTGCAAGCCAGAGATCCTTCATAGGTAGAGTAAGATTACAGGCACCATTATAAATTGCGTTGCGACAGGCCTGCCGGTTAGCCACATCCGCCGGAAGCATCAGAATGGAGATAGCAGCGACGGAAAGCCCCAAAACAACAACAAATTTAGGGAAATACGCTTGATTGGCATCATCTGGATGCTGGTAATTAATCAACAGGTAAATATTGAAAAGGAAAACCAACACACAAACAACAATTGCCACGATCACCAAGGCTAAATTGAAATCACCCATTATCGTTGAGAGAGCCCTCCCTCTCTCCCACTTCAAATCAAATCAAACCACGATTAAATTTGAAATGGTAGGGTTTTCTCAGTTTCCAGATCTGTAAATTTTGAAGGTTATGATTTTTCTTCTTTTAAGAAAAATAGAAAAAGGGGGGAGAGAGAGAGAGAGAGAGGGAGGGGAGGGGTCCGGTGACGGTTTGATTGAGGGGGAATGAGAACAAGGTTTGACGGGTGAATTACAATGACAAATTTGGCCTTCGGCAATTCAGCTAAAGACGGGGAAGGTGGTGTCTGTTATGTAGGATAATAAGGGAGGTTAGAAAGGGAAAATAGAATAGTTTAGGCTGACGGACAATTTGAACAGGCTGTCCAAGTGTAGCAATTTTTTTGTTTTCAACGATTAGTAGAGACTCGCTTTTGCTGTGTTGGAGCGACTCGTGCGCGTTGCAGGTAAGCTGAAGCCTGACGACGTCGTTGTATTGTGCTCAATCAGAAGAAGTTATTTATTTTAATTTTTAATTATATATATTATATAGGTTAAAAAAGGTTTCTATAATAAATCCACAATTTTTTTGAAACTTGGACAGGAGTGTATGTTTTTAGCAATTTTATATTAACTTTATATGCTCTCATCCCCCGTCTCTTGGTCCCTACCGCAACCTAACCGTCGTTGTGCATGCTCGCTATACTATGCAACAACTAACAGTCGGACTCGGAGCACCGGCACGACTGACCGTTGAAACTCAAGCAAAAATGCCAAAGCAAAATGTAAGTTCAGATACTGATCCTTTTATTGGATTCATTTCTGTATAATTTCTAGGGTTTCATAAAATTCCACACCTCAATTTTTCAGCATTTGTTTAAAATTGTCGCATTTTATCTCGATTTCTTCTTATCAGAATGGAAGAATCGGATCGAGCTCCGGCGGACGCAGTTCCTTCATCTTCGTCGTCTCATTCTGATGCTTCTTCTTCTTCGTCAAGTAATGTGGAACAGTTTGGTGGTGCATTAAGTGACTCGAGTTTGACGACGGATCCGCTGGTGGAAGAGGAAGAAACTGGGGGAAATGACGCAGTTAATTCGATTTTGATACAGCAGAGGACGAGTGTGTCCTACGATGCACGTCTTAATGTTACAGAGAACGAGGAAAACTTTCGATGGATCCAAGACAACTCCTGGTCTTGCGTGGTTATTATTCTAACCTTTTGGTTTTTCGGTAATTGCCTAATTTTGACGTTTTGTTATCTGCATCAAATGAGTAACACTCTTAATTTCCGTGTCTGTTCTTTTTGATTAATGCTTAAAAGGATAGGAATGACTAAGTTTGCGCTTGCGTTTAACTCTGTGTGTCTTTAGCCAAGCTCGGAAAAAGAGCAACTCATGTCCTAGACGATTTCCTTTGTTACTCGTATGTCAGAGTTTCGTGTATATTCTGATTGTTGGTCGACAAAGAAATAATTCCGTGGCTAAATATTATAAGTACTCCTTTAGGCCTCTTACATGGGCAAAATATGCGATGCGACACTTATGCACGCACTTAGAAATATATATGTTGATATTTCTGTGGTTGTATTATTTGCATATGCATCAAGGATGGCTATTAATAAAGAAAAATACCTTAGATTCAGTTTCTAGTTTTTCTTGGAATCAAAATTTTTATAGCTTGGGATTTCATACAAGCTGGAGAAGAAGTGACAGGAAGAAGTTCATTTTAATGTTGTTACCTCCTCTTGTTTTTCAGTATCCATAACTATGATTTTGGGAGTCTATGGTTCTTCAAGTTTTCTGCTCGGACCAAATTCTTCAATTCTTGTAAGGCCTAATCCCTTATTTGTAGAATATCTGAAGGTACTTTCGGAGTTCACCTTTTATTTATTCCTAGGCAAATTCGTATAATATACTGCCCTAATTTTTTTTTTTTTTTTTTTTTTTTTTTAAGGTGGAGGAGTTAGAGGAGGCATCTAACCAACCAACTCTGTATGGATTCTACAGAACTCCAGCATTAGATGTTTTGACCACCTGGTCTGAGACTCACAAAGCTTCTCTGCCAGCTAGATCTCACAAGGCATGTAATTACCTTTGATTCATTGGGCATGATGCTATGCATCAAATTGCAACAGTGAACTTATTTTCACATGCAACAGGAATGGGTTTTTTTCTTAAATCAAGGATCTCGAATGAATGTTTCATATAACGTTGAGTCCCCTGGATTTTCTCTGATCTTTGTAATTGCTCAAGGTAAGTTATACTTCTTGAGAGCAAATTCTTTAAGTCTTGCCTCTTCTATTTCATGCAATTGTTGATGTTTATGACTGCCTACTATCTTTTTTGACTTTACCGTAATATCCTTCAATTGAGCAACAAGCATTGTAAAACTATTCCATTGCTGTGTTATGTAGGGAATGAAGCACTTTCTCAGTGGCTTGAGGATCCATCACATCCTGGTGCCACTTTATCATGGAACACCATTCATGGTGAGCCAAAAATGATGAATTATGATATCTGCAGATTGCTAATTTTGTGCTGCAATAAAAGCTTCTTCTTTATTCCTGCAGGAAGTGGCAGGATCCAACAGGATATATATATGCCTTCTAGTTATTATGTTGCATTAGCAAACTTGAATGATGAAGCAGTGCAGGTAATCCTATTAATGGATACTACTAATTTGAGTTAACCTAATCAATCAAGATATTATGTTTAGCATTCAATAATCTATTGATATTTGGAACTTTGGCCCAGAAATCCGTCATTTTGATTCATTCACTTGGTTTTATGTTAATTTTGCCTTTGTTCTTCAGAACGATATATATTGATCAATTATCAGAAAATTTGAAGCCTTTGCTATGTATTGGATAATGAGACTTGAATGTATGTAACACATCATACTCTAATAGATTTGTGACTCCCTCTCCCAGGAATCCTTCATTTTTTTTATTGTTCTTAATGTGTGTTTCCGATAATTGACTACAGGTTTCCCTATGTCCTGGTTACTTACTTTCAATTTGTGAGCAGGTAGGGTTGAATTTAGAAACAAGAGCTTTTCTTTATAATACAAGTGAAGCTTGCTACAAATGTAGTCTTAGTCATGGTGAGTGCAATTTGAGACTCTCTTTTAACAAAGGAAACATTGCTCTTTTGACCTCACCCAGTTCAACTTCAACACCTGTAAGTCTATTACATGCATATGTTAAATTAGCGCAAAAAAACATACAGTTACAATTGTTGTATTATACTTATTTCATTGCTCTTACCTGTACTATACATACATATATATTAATTACTTTTTTGTTTTTCATTATCATTTTGGCCAACTTCTAGAAAACACTTTATCCATTGTAGTTCAATTTGTTTGGATAAACGTCCTATGTTTGATATTTAAAAGTTTAGAGGCTTTCAGCATGGGATGTAAGTTTTTATCCACCACATGAACTTTCCTTTAGGATGGATGTTCTACTTTGGAAGTAAGGCTAGGGTTCAAGTTAGGGGTTATTTGAGGAAGTGGACAAATATTTATGGTCACTGCATTAATTGAAAAAAAAAATTAAAAAGGAAACTTCACAGCATGTAGAGTTGAATATGGCCTTTTAGAAATAGAAATTGAGCAGCAATTTGATTTTATTCCCATCTAAGAGAGTGGACATTCTCTTGGAACCATGTACAGAATGAGTGTGTCTAAGATTTAATCAAGTACTTAACTTAGTGAAATCATTGAGATCCATGGACATGTGGAATAAAATTGAGAAAAATAACTGATTGTTTGGTCTCACTCAAAGCCTTGAAAATTGAAATTGTCTTCAACAAATTTTTGTCAGAAAACAAGAGATTGCTAAGAATATTACTTTATTGGTGTTTCTGTAGCAATAACTTCTTTATATTTTGTTGCTTCAGGGTAGAGGTGAGGATCAGTGGTACGTGAAACTCTCTTATGGACCACGATGGATGACATATATTGTTGGCACAAGTGCATTTCTATCTTTATGTTCAAGCAAATGAAGCTATAGATGTGATATCATTTTGAAACTCACTTAATGCCTTTTCTGCACAGGTGTAATGACTGTTGTCGTGTTTATGGTCTTCCATTTACTGAACGATTTTGAATGCAGACGTGAAACAAGAGTTCAACACAGAGTTTCTCGATCTGAGAGAACTCCTCTGCTTTCAAATAAAGATGACGATCTCTCAAGTTGGGGTTCCTCATATGATACTGCTTCACAAGATGATGAGTATCTTGATCTACAAGCAGTTGGTTCCCTTGGCCTCAGGACGACAAAGGATGGTGAATTCAACAATACACAACGTCTCTGTGCAATTTGCTTTGATGCTCCAAGGGACTGTTTCTTTCTTCCGTGTGGGCATTGTGTGGCCTGTTTTGCATGTGGCACAAGGTAGTTCCTTTCAACTTTATCCTTGCTTTTTGTTATTGAATTCACCGCTCTTAACCCTTAAGCACGGGTAATTCACTTATGCTTCCTTTTTGTTCTCTTCATGTAAATAAGTACATGAGACTCTTAACTGTTAGGACATGGTGAGTAGATTATATTATATATTTTCCAAGGTTTTGGTAATGAAATCAAAGAACTATCGCCCCTTACACCTAAACTAAGCGAACAAATGAGATAACATACAATAAGTTTTCCATTTAAAAAATGAACATTTAAAAATTAGAGGTCATTCTTGCATACCGTACAGGATAGCAGAGGCTGCTGGTACCTGTCCCATCTGCCGTAGACACATGAAGAGGGTGAGGAAGATATTTACAGTTTAAGCAACATAAGAGTTCTGTTGCTCTGCACGGTTAGTTTTTAGTTATATTCACTGGCAATGGACATTGTTGCTTTTTATGGCTACTCAATGGAGCATTTTCTAACAATTCATTGATTTTGCTTTTTGATATTATGCCTTTTTTTGGGTTTCAACCATGTTATTATATTTGTTCATTTAGTATTTTGCTTGAAACAAGTTATTCTTGCTCACCCAGGACCAATTCCTTTTTGCTCAATGTCATACTGTAGTTTTGCCTATTTCTCTGAGGCGAAATCAAGATTTGGTTAGCTTGACGCCTTGCATAGGACAATTTCATCTGGAAGCAGTTTACATGGATAGAAACTTCGGATGCGGAATAATGAATTTAGAGTTGCAGAAGTGCATACCTAATACGAACTCAGTACGTTGGACGTGTCATTTTAATTGGGATCAGATTATCACCAAATGTCATAAGAAAGTAAATTAATTAATGCACCAAAAATAAAAAAATCCTGGGAAGGAAATTAATGAGCAAGTTATGGAGTATCTTAAAAAGAAATAACACCATAAAAGTGGATAAAAATTAAAAACCACAAAGAAACAAAAACAGCCCTAGATATATACTGAGCGATGAAAATTTCAATCCCCAAATAAGTCTCAAATAAGTCTCAGTCACAGGTAAACGTGTTCCACATGGCCCGCATCCTCAACGGGTAGACCATCTCCTCACAAATCATGCACACAGTCCAACAGCCAAAATTATCCAGACACGTCATACATTATCTCACCAATTGCCTTTCTTCTTGCAGCTATGAAATAAATGAGAGAAATCAATCATAAATGAACTTAAATCAGAACTAGAAACATTTCTAGACAAATTTGATGCATCAGTATAAAAAATGAAAATCTCAAAGCAATATTACCCGATTACAATTAGTATTAGATTTTTCATTTTAGCTTCGTTTGATTAACCCAGAGAAAACTAATAATAAAGAGAGGGTGAGAGAGAGAGAGAAAGAAAGAAGACAATGTCCATTAAGTACCTTGATGGAGGTATCCCCAGGATTTAGATAACTATAATTATAGTTAGGTTCAATTAGAGTCTAGAGATGCACACATGCTCAACGGAAAGCAAGAATAGGATTACCAAGTCCAGTGCTTTTTGGAGCCACAAAAGGGTCGACATTAGAAAACCTTCAGAAGTGTAAGCATTTCCTAGACACCACACATGGATTCTTGATTAGGAGGATTCATCTCTATTGCCTGTTCTAGCTTTGAAATACCATCTACCTCACTAGTAATCTCAGTCAACAAATAAATATGATCTGTCTTGCACACACTTCAATCAAATGCAACCTATATAGTTTTCTTTTCCAATTTATTAACTTCTTCAAAAGTTAAGGATAGTTTTCTTTACCAGCTCACAAGGAAGAAGAAACAAAGAATGAAAAGGTGAGCCAAGGGTAACATTTTGACTAATCAAATAAGGCAGTATTTCTAAAAAATGTGGTAATTTACACTTTTCTCTCATGAATCTATCTCAAATTAATCAATGAGAATAATGAATTACCAAATAGGTCAGATTGTGAATCCAAATGCCTAGTGAAAGAATTAGGTCATAACTCATCAAACTTATTTTCAGCCAAGATTAATAACCCTGAAAGAGACACTAGTAATTGCTTATAATATATATATAGTTGAACATTCCATGAGTAATCGACAACCACATTACCTCTAAGCATTCTTTTTGATACTTGGACGTCCCCCAACTGAGACATTTGGAGCAGTATCCTTTCCCATTTTGTTAGATTCTGTCCCAAAATAAAAGGGAAAAAATATATATAAATATATATACAATTACATCAGACCAGAAGAATATAAAGAAATTAAAAATCAACTAGCTAGAGGACCATGCATTTATTGCCTAAAATTCACGAGAAACATGCAGCTTCCAACAAACAATTTACAAAATACTTAATCTTCGGATATGATTTTTTTTCTACATATAATTAAATCATACAGAAATCATTTTCTTTACATATATATAATGAAATAATAATAACAACAACAATTTGGTAGTTGAAACCTATTGATCGGGATTGATGGATAGAAACAAGTCAAACTACCCTATATAATACACACTGTAATACATTTCCCCGATGGTTACCTGTCACCACCACCAATCACGCATTGGTAGAAAATTTTATTGAAAATTTTAGATTGGCCGCAGGACCACGACAATAGGGGGAACACCGACGATGATGGCTTTATCTCCTTTAAAGTTAGTGGTTTAACTACAAACTAATATTCGAAATTTTGAAAAAAAAAAAAAAAAACAGGAAACATTCATACATACACACACACACACACACACACACACACACAAAAATATATATATATATATATATATATATATATATATATATATATATATATTAATGATGGTATTGGACAGAAGCAAACGACGAATATTAATTTAGTGCTAACATTATTAGGAGAGAAAGCGATAGAAAGGGAAAGAAATTACATACGTCGGCATCGAGAGGGGTTTCGGCATGAGTAGCTTTACAGTGTCTGCCAATGCGATTCAACAGAAACAATTCCTCAAGTTCTCTTTAAGTTGAAGTTGCGAATCCTCCTCCGCCGTATCGCCGGTACCGATTGCATTTTTTTTTTTTTCTTTTCCTTTTGAGACGATAACTAGGGTTATTTACAGAGTCGACCATTTCGGTTAATTTCTGATTCCCTATACCATTTACTTGTTTGTCGTTTAACATTTTTTTTCTGTTTTAAAGAGAAAAACAAAAAGAAATTGACATTTGAGACTATTTAAAATATAATTCATTTAAATAAAAATTTATTTATAACTTATCAATTTCTAATGCAAAGGGGGATGGGGGAATACAAAAATGCAAAAGAAGAAAAATATAAAAAATGGAGCGTGGGAATTTTATAGAGATATATATAGATAAAGTTGTAAGTGCCCTCCACTAATTATCAAAAGGAAATTTGAGGGTTACACATAAATGTCCTTCACTTTTCATTCGGTTAGTAATTGGATGGATGTTGTAAGTGTGTGAGATTCACTTATGATGTGATTTCAAGAGTCCTATTATGTTACGTTACGTCCGATTTTTAATGTGTAAATTCTCCAATATTTTCTCCGTTTTTATTATAAAAAAAAGTTGTAAGGAAGACTACAAGAAATAAATCACTGCTGAAGTGGAAAGTGTTATAACGGGAAATATTTTATTTCTTTTTATTTTTGCTAAGTAAAGTAATTATCCCAATTAATAAAGACCACCTCCACTAACCTCAACCTCAATTATTATGCTAAAAAATTGTTCAATTTTTTAGCAGAGTAAATTATTATTATTATTTTACTAAACGAAATTCGAACTTATCTAGTGATATGTACCTATTTATTAATAATTGCATAGCTTTTTATATATATATAAAATGATACTTTTTTAATGTTTATATAAAAAAAATATATATATTATATACTCACTTCATTTTTAAAAATTATATCTATTATTTTTATTCTTATTGTCTTAAACTTTTAAAATAATTTTTTTTTTTGTCTTTTTAATGATACTAATTAATTTTACCTGTTGAGTAGTGATAACTAAATAAATTAAACTAAAGAAAAAATAGCTAAAGTCTTAAGATCGAATCTTGTGTATGAAAAAATAACTAATAAAAATTATTTTTCTCTAAAAAGATCTAAATGAGCTTAATTTTTAATTAATATCATATTTAAAGTGACTGTGAAATATGAAAAGTTAAATAGAAAAAATGTTTTAAGTTTTTAATATTTTTCCTTAAGATTCGGTATCCGAACCCACATGGGTCGACTAATTCGAATTCGGAGCGGATCCATAGATTAATACTTTAAACTCCTCCCAATCGTGGTTGTGGGGATCAAACCGTGGTTTCCCAACCAAGCTCAACCCTCATGCGCCACTAAATCAACCAACAATTGATTTAAGTTTTTAATATTTAAAAATCATAATTATAATAATAATAGTGTGGTATATTGGCTTACAAAAAAAAATGTGTAGTTTTCAAAAAAGCATAACTCAATTGGTAATTATTTTATTAGTAGTGGATTAAATATTATAAATTTGAGACACATTAAAAAAATATTTAAAATTTTAATTTTTTTTTATTATAATTTTTTAAAAAACGCGGTATAAGTAATAGGATAAAATAACCTAAATTAAACTAAACAAGTTCATCTAACCCAAGAGAATAATTTGGTAGTACCGTTGAGGCAGGCCCAAGATTGCAACTTTTTAACTTTTAATTATTATTGTCATTATTTATGTTTTGGTGCAAGCTGCATAGCATATATCATTAATATATTTTATATGATATATACACACACATATAACTTCAATTTTGTTTTGAAATAAATTTACAGTGTCAAACTTTTATCGCTGAAGTGATAATGAGCTAGGAAGATAATGTAAAATTAATTTATATATATATTTAGAAGATAAACAAAATTACGAAACATTATGCCATCTTAATTTATCTAAACAAATGAAACTTTTTTCACATACGTAATTAAACTGTTGGAAATGGTGATTTCACTACCTTACCAAACCAAAGACTCTATCTCTATTTATTATTATTATTATTATTTTGGCCAATTAAAGCAAATATGTTAAAAAGTTATGGGTCAGACCATCATTTTCGAGTAAGAATTAGATTTCGTAAGCGCATTCAAGATCAAATCCGAATTAATCGGCTCATATATATAAGTTTAGATACCGGATGCTTAAGCGAAAAAAAAAAAAAAAAAAGCAAAGACTTATCCTATGACGAAATTGTACTAAGTTATGAATGATTTAATCATTTAAAAAAAAAAAGATTTAATCATTAAAAAATATAAAATAAATAAAAATTCTGAGTGATTTGACATGTTAGTTGACTAAGTAGTTTTCACTAGCAGTAATCCCACATTTAAATATAATATATATTCTTTAAAAAAAAAATTGATGTATTTTTTTCCCGAAAAATTTTATTTTATTTAATACAAATAATTAATAAAATATCAACAGATAAATAATTTTCTAATATTACAAATGGCAATAATTTCTCCACTAATAAATAAAAAGAAAGAATAATAGTTGTGCGAATAACTTTTTAAAAAATGCAAGTTTAATATATAAGAGTAGTATATATATAAAAAATATACACACATTTGATTACTATGAAATTATCATTTTACTATTTTGAATTATTTATAATATTATAACATCAAATTTATTCCTCAAAAAAAAAAAAATTAAAACAAAAATTTATTCTAAAATATAAATTCTATTTATTTCAAGATGAAAACCATCGTAATAAAATAAAAAGAATAATATTCAATTTATCCTCTAATTATTTTTTTTTAATTGATCATAAATACTTAAAAAAATACTAATATTCAATCATTAATACATATATATTAAATTTAAAGTATTTTTATCATTCATTTATGACATAAGAGAATTATTTTAATTTTTTTTTAATATATTTTATTGTTAATAATTTTTTTTTAAAGAAAAATATAAAATTTATTTTTATAGAGTAATTAATTATGTTACAGAGGTATAATTTAATTAATAACAATCTCATTTTATAATTTTTAAAGATCACGAGTAAATCACACATTTTTCTTTTAATTAATTAGTCTATTTTAATTAAAAACAAAGACCGCAAATTAAAAAAATTCCGTCTTCCCACCCATTAATGATTTTCTTGCCTCCTTTTTTATAATTAGTCTAGTAGTTGCCTCTGTCTGTCTGTCCGTCAGTTCACAGTAACAGAGATATCAGAAATGTCGTCGACGTCGCCGTCCAAGCAAACTTACAGTGTATGCTGCTTTTTCAGAAGGAAATTCAAGTTAACAGAAGCAGAAGCTCCGGCGGATATCAAGGCTTTGTTTCATAACTACTCAGAAAATGGAGTCATGACTGTTGAACATCTTCAAAAGTTCTTAAATGAAGTCCAGTTAAGAGAAGATGAAGAAGTCATGACCAAAGAAGAAGCAGAATCTCTAATGGAATCTATCATCAGAGAATTCAAACACCTTCATGTTTTCCGCCATAAAGTTCTCAATATTGAGTCCTTCTTTCGCTACCTTTTCAGTGATTCCAATTCTGCTCTCTTCTCCGCCGATAAGGTTCCGATCACCTCTCTCTCCTCTCTCCTCTCTCTATATCTGCATTTTTTTTTCCCTTTAATTTTATTTTCACATGCATTCTGCTTTCGCCATCCTCCAATGTTTTTTTTTTGTCTGTTTCAGAAAATTCAACGATAAACTAAAATAATGGACAGCGGAATCTAAGTACTATTTTTTATATATTCTTCAAATCTCGAATTTCAACTGCAGTATGTGTCAAAATTTCATTCGATTTTTCCCTGTTCTCAACTTAATTAAAGAAAAAATGCTTAATTAACAGGTAAGTAAAACTTCCTAATAATTTTTCGCAGTTAATCAAATACTTACTCTATCTGAGGCTGTTGGCTAGCAAGAACAGCTTCTGCATTAATTAGAATTACCAAATTTTTGAACGATTTGGTAAAGTTAATGTTTACAAAATATAATTTACTATTGTCGGTCAGTTCTCCTGAAAGCTTCTTCGCCCTTTTCTGTAAATTGAGACTAGTTTCTTTTTAATTATATTATTTGAATGAACATAAATGTGTGTGATGGTTTATGCTTGGAAATATTGTTGGAGCATAAAACTGAGTCAAATTACAATAAATGTGATTTCAGTTTATGGTTTGAATCTAGATTATGAGTTTCAAAGTTTTGTTGAATATCCAGGTTTACCATGATATGACTGCTCCGTTGTCCCATTATTTCGTTTACACAAGTCATAATTCCTATCTTACTGGGAATCAAGTCAGCAGCGATTGTAGTGATGTACCCATTATTAAAGCGCTGCACCAAGGTGTTCGAGTCATTGAACTAGATATGTGGCCAAATTCCACAAAAGATGATATCGACATTCTTCACGGAAGGTATGGACTTATATACATATGTTCTTGGCAAGGCAGTCTGCAGCTGTGCCTGTGGGAAAATTTCATCAACTATCTTACTTGTGTTATATTTCCTTAGCTAATTGATTCATGCATCAGCTCTAACAAATTTCTTTGCTCTCGGTTGCCTTGAGATGTTTGGCTGAGAGTGTGTGTCTTGTTTTGCATTTTACATGCAACGTGGTTAAGTTTGCTGACTATATGCAGGACTCTAACAACACCAGTGGGACTCATAAAATGTTTGAAATCAATAAGGGAGCATGCTTTTGTTGCATCTGAGTATCCTGTAATTTTAACTCTAGAAGACCATCTCCCTCCAGAACTTCAGGCCAAAGTAGCAGAGGTGAGTTCAGGATTTTGTTTTAGGTTATTTATTTATTATTTATTTATTTATTTATTTATTTTTTTTTTTATTTTCATTATTTTTATCACGTTCTCCAATTTCAAATTAATTTCTAGATGGTTACTCAAACTTTTGGAGATACACTCTTTTGCACCGGGTCAGAATCATTGTCAAGCTTTCCCTCTCCAGAGTCACTGAAGGGAAAAATTATTATCTCCACCAAGCCACCAAAAGAGTATCTTGAAACAAAGATAATAAATGAGAATAAAATTGGAGATGAAAAGGAGAAGAAAGCATCAGAGGGAAAATCTTGGGGTAAAGAAGTGTCAGATCTTACAAGTCAGTATAAAAATTTCAATCAGGTATATTGAAATGCACATGAAATTTAATTTCTCCAACTTAATCTTGGTGCTGTGACTTTCCTCTCTTTAGTACATCAAATCAATATTAACCTTTAATATATGGTTGACATTATGATGATACAGAATGACTCAGAGGATACAGACTATCATGATGAGGATCAAGTTCCACAGAATGCAACCCTTCAATATAAACATTTGATAGCAATGCATGCAAAAAAGAGGACAGGCGGAATCAAAGAGTGGTTTAAGTTGGATCCAGATAAGGTTCAGCGTATCAGTTTGGGTGAAGAAAAGTTTGGAAAGGCTGTCTTGACACATGGAATGGATATTGTCAGGTGAAAGATTTATACTTATGCTGTTGTTGCTTCATATTGTTAAAATTTTCACATAAATTGGCTAAGAGTTTATCTAGAAATTCTAGGGACTTTCATCAGCCAATACATGTATGCATAAATATTTAGTGAACTTCTAACAAAATTTGTGCAAGTGCACAAGTCACTTGTGCTTGTTGCTCTGTCCCATTTAGTGAGTAGTTCAATTCATTAGATCTATGTTTGACAATTAATTTGTAAAATGTTGCAGCATCATACCAACACTGGCACATAAAAATGGAAAAAGCATTCTGTGACTTCTTAAATAAACTAGAGTCAAAGACCGAAAGAAATTGAGCAGTATGAGGGCTCAGTAGTGGTAGACTGATTCAATTCAAATTACCCTAGAATTGTAAACAGCAGCCAGAGAGGATCTCACATATGCATCTCAAAACAATCACACATTGCATGAATAAGCTATCTATTTCTGATTTCTGAGCTGGTTTTGATGGCTGAATTTTTGTAGGTATACTCAGAGAAATTTTCTAAGAATATTCCCAAAAGCCATGCGACTTGACTCATCAAATTATAATCCCCTACTTGGTTGGACTCATGGAGCTCAGATGGTTGCACTGAATATGCAGGTTCTGTTACAATCTTTTCCGCAATATCATCAGGGTATTTCAATGAAATGATTTGCCAGAATATTCTCTAGTTAGTATTGTTTCTCTTTATGTTTAGTCATACTAAAAATGGTTTAACCAGGGATTTACATTGTGATAAGCATAAAGGAGCTGTTCTTCCCTGAAATGTTCTCTCTAATTATGAAACTTCTCCATCCAGCTTGCCTAACTGTTAATGTAGATTTATGCATTTGAACAAAACAATCCCCCCCTCCCCACCCCCTTATTTTATTCAAGTGTATTTATAGAGGGAAGCTTGGGGGATGTATGAGAAGGAAGGGATGTGTGCGAAAGAAGAAATTCAAAGGAATGTTTTATCAGCAATCTCTATTAGCACAAAATTTATGGCATGAAACAGTCTACTTATCTCCTGCTATTCTCACCATGACAGGGACGTGACAGATATCTTTGGTTAATGCAAGGACTATTCAGAGCAAATGGGGGCAGTGGCTACGTGAAAAAACCAGACATTCTGTTAAAAGTTGGACCACACAATGAGGTCTTTGATCCTAGCAGAAGTTTACCGGTGCTGACAACTCTTAAGGTAGTTGCCAGAAATCTACATCTTTATCCTGTATTATATGTATATAATTCTTTTTCATCTGCTAAATTCAAATATATGGATTTCAGGTTAAAGCATATATGGGAGAAGGCTGGAATATGGATTTTCACCGCACTCACTTTGATTTGTATTCTCCTCCAGACTTCTTTTTAAAGGTAACATGTCCAACAGTTTGTCTATGCTTAATTATCTTTTAAGTGTCCTTTCCACAGCAAGGACTTTAGTCTATGTCCTGAATATATTCACGGCATATAAGTTGTTACTATGCTACTGACATCCTTGCGTATTAGATTGGAATTGCTGGAGTGCCAGCTGATACAGTCGTCAAGAAATCAAAGATCATAGAAGATAACTGGATACCAATTTGGGATCAGGAGTTTGAGTTCAAATTGACAGTTCCACAGCTTGCACTGCTTCGAATTGAAGTTCATGAATATGATATGTCAGAGAAGGATGATTTTGGAGGCCAAACATGTATTCCAATATCAGAGCTGAGAAAAGGAATTCGAGCTGTACCCCTTTACAATGAGAAGGGAGAGAAGTACAAATCTGTGAGATTGCTCATGCGCTTTGAATTTGTTTGATAGTTCTTACTATATATTCTTGAACTTTCTCCCATATAAGTTTTTACTTTTTTATCACACTATGCAAGACCTGTCTTAAACTAGATTAAGTTATATGATGAGGCGAGCTTTGGTGTATAGTTTTTTTAACATTGAGGATTCAATAATCATTTAGTTAAAGTAATTTTATCTCTGTTGGGAATCCCACTTGGGAGATGTAAAGAAACTTTTTCTAGAAACACCGGTATACAAGCATTCAGTTTTCTTATGTTTTGTATTAATTTGAGTCTTCTAGTTACTATTGGCTTAAGTATATATATTGGACAGGATGTTAGCGTTCATCCCCTGACATGTATATGAACATTAATTCCAAGTAAAATTCAATTGAGTTTCATGTTGAAATAACTGATATAGAGCTACATTATCCATAGATTTCCAAAGTTTGTTGAATACCTCATCACTTCTAGATCGATCAACCTTCTTTTCCCTCACCTTGTAATAGAAGAAGCAATTTAAGGAAATAGTATGATGCACCTCCAATAGTGGCAAATTTAAGCTTCTCAGTCCCTTCAACCGCCGAGAAATCTCTATCTCCGGCTCGATTAAATCCCCCGACCAACCATCCCAAGTTTTGGTATCCTCCTTGATGCAATTTTGAAACAGCCATTACAGACCTGTCCAATAACAAAGTATGTGTTTCATTAATACATTTTATCTTGTCTTAATTTACCTTAAAAATATCCATATCAAATCCAGAGGGGTACCTTAGTCCTTCTCCACAGGCTAAGAGAACCTTAGCTTCCTTATCAGGAAACTCATTGCCCACCTGTTCAAGAAACTCAGGATTTATCATGGTAAACTTTTGGCCAGTCCATAGTCCAATATACCCAAAATGAACCCATTTTTTAAGCAAAGTTAAAGGACTATTATCCTTATCTTCGATGAACAGTGGCACGTGAACTGAGCCAGAAACCCGTGCCTTTTCTCTCTCCCATTCCGGCCTTACATCTAGCAATGTGTAGCCTTCGGATTCCAGAACTGAAGCCGCATCTTTGGGCAATATGGAACGCACAGTCCCGGACTGTAATAAATGCTGAGCCTGAGCCTTGCCGGATACTGCGTTCGCTGTCAGTGTTGTACCAAAACGTTGAATGTTGATGGTGTAAAATGATGGCGTTTGTTGTCTGCCATGGTTCATCAAATTGGATGTCCGAAGATGGTTCAGTTGAACTGCCATCTCTTTTCACTCCCTGTAAACTTGCTTTATCTTGAATCAGACTATAACTGATGATTCATATCCATCCTCGGTTTCTGATTGGTGTTCCGTATTCTTGATCAGAGTTTTTTTGGGAAATATATATATATACATATATAATTTTAAATATACATTATTATTATTTTAAATTTAAAACTGTTATTAATTAAACTATATCTTCTTTCATTACAAAATCAAAACAAACAGAAATGAAAAGGAAAACCAAATTTTAATTTTTGGGTGTTAAATATTTATGCTTAGCAATTTTACTCTATATTTTTCAACTGAAAATAGCAAAATTTTGTTATTTTATATATTTTTAAGAAATTAAAATATAAATATAGGAAAAATAAAAATAAATGAATGAGGAATTTTTTTTTTTTTGAGGTGAAATGAATGAGGATTTAAAATGTCCATATAAAACAAAATTAATAGTAATTTACTAAAAAAAAAATATAATTTAGTTGGTAATTAATAGTGCGAAAAGAAGGCCCGACTCCAAGTTGTTCAAGAATAGTGACTTTGAGTTTCTCGACCCTTTGACTGCTTTGGATTTAAAGAAGTGTTAGTTAGACCTCTAGATATTAAATTTAAAAAAAAAAAATTTATTAATTTTTCTTTTATTTAATGTGAAAATTTTAAATAATATTTTTAATATCTTTTTTAAAAAAAATTTTAGTGTGTTTGTTAGGATGTTGAAAGAGAATTTTGTAGATTCAGTATAAAATCTATAAATATATATATATATATTTTGTTTTTTTGATGAATTCAAGTCTAATCTATAAAATTTTGGTATGTTTGATTTTATTAAATTAATTTTTTCTCTTCAAACGGTCTTTAATTAAGAGATATTTTTAAGGAAACTGCCATTCTCACCCTCCAAGGCCGCAGAGCGAACTATTTGGCCTTTCCCGGTCTCTCATATCATATGAAATATAGGCAGCCATATGAGGTATCCTCAGTGACTGAGGTACAGAAAAGTTAGGGTTCTGCCAACGGAAGCAATGGTCGGGATGATGGCAGTAATTTCTAGAGAGAAAATCGCGGGTTTGATTAATTCTTCAAAGTTCGATGTCAATATTCCATCGAAACTCGACAAGTTACGTTTGCTTAATGATGAACTTTCCAAAGCCGAGCCAGTTTTGCTCTCGGAATTCGTCTCTCCCTTACTTGACCTACTATCTGATCGCTCGAGTCCCGTCCGCAAATTCACCGCTGAGTATGATTATTCAAGTACTTATTTCCTAGAATTTTTGAATCTTATTCGCTTTCTTGGAATCTTGTTTGAAGATGTGCGCCAAGATTGCTAACTGTCGCGATTAAATAGTTCTTTTTTGGTTATAGGGTTCTTCTTAGCGTGTAGGGACATGTAAATTAAGTATGGGCTTATGTTCAAGAAATGTTTTTCTTGACGTGAATCTATTTAACCAGAAGTCAGTCGTCTAATTGTTCTTAAATTTTGACTAGTCTTTGTTAAGAAGCAAACTTGAAACTCTTGTTTTTAGTCTGACTTGGCTGATGCAATTCGAAAGTAAATCTTGGAGGGAGAGAGCTTCAGGCAACTTAGAACAAGTAATTTATTGTTGAAGTAATCTGCAAGGGTTTCATTATTGAATGTGATTTTTCCTTTTCAATTTTATGCTAGTTACTTATGTTGAATCATGAATTTGTACCCATGCTTTCTTGGATGCTCTAATTTCTTCATTACATTGTCTATTTGGGTGTTGGCCTCATGGGGAGGGACTGGAATTCATAGGCACGGGATTCTATTGTGTGCTGCTGGAGCCGAAGACTTGATTGGTCTTTTGCGTTCTTCTGTTCTGGAAGGAATATTCACAAAATTTTAACCTTTTTTTTTTTCCGCTTGTAGGATGGTTGGCCATATAGGATTGAAGTGTATGGAATATATTCCAGAAATCGTACCCGTATTAATAACTGTCTTGAAGGATGAAATCCCAGCTGTTGCTCGGCAAGCTATTAGGTGTGGAATTGACATGTTTACTTGTACGCTTTTTAAAGTAGCGGTTCAGGTAAGTACAAAATCATATCGGACTACAGGAACACTGATCTGTTGTACATTTTGCTTGAGATAATCGTCAACATTTTCTAAAATCTGTAATGTACTGTAACATGACTTGGACAGGATGTCAGGAAGAGACCTTCGGTATCTTAATTGAATGATGTGGATGCTTAATGTGATCTGCCTTTATTAATTTTCTGTGTAAATTTTTTCCTTTTCTACATTATCTCATAGACATGCACATTGTGCTTTCTCATGATTGTAACCATCCACAGGGCTTATATGCTAGTGACTTGGAATCCTCTCTTGAATCATCATGGGCATGGATGCTCAAGCTACGAGATGAGATATATTCATTAGCACTTCAGGCAAGCAATTCAGGGGATGTGGGATGTTCATCTGTAGTTCTGAACTCTCTAACTTGTTTGTTCTGTGGTTTAAGCAGGGAACTGATGGTAGAAGTTTGCTTGCACTCAAGTTCATGGAAACAGTTGTTCTACTATACACACCTGATCCTCATGGCCCTTCTGAGCCACCACCTGATCAAAACTGTGAAGGTACTCCAGGACTTTTGGACTGTACCTATGCTGAGGTCCTGTTTCTAGAGAGATAATAGATTTTATTAACTAGTCTTCCTGTCTATTATGCCTGATTACTGGTTATATAGGTAGCTTCAAAGGATTCAATGTATCATGGCTTCGTGGAGGTCATCCCATATTAAATGTTGGAGATTTATCAATTGAAGCAAGTCAGAGTGTTGGTCTACTTCTTGACCAGCTAAGATTTCCAACTGTAAAATCACACAGCAACTTGATGATCATTGTGCTCCTAAATAGGTAGTATTTATCCCTGTTCTCACCTCTAATTAGTAATTCAAATTGTAAATACTCTTAACTGCATTTTTTTTTAGCTTGATTCACTTGATATTTTCCATCTCTCTGACACTGCTTATGATCATTTCGCTGATTGCTGTATTTTTACTATAAGTCTTTCAGCAATTGCAAGTAAGAGACCTGCATTTTATGGGCGCATTCTGCCAGTCTTACTTGGCTTGGATCCTTCAAGCTCTGGTGGCAAAGGGGTTCGGCATGCTCTGAAGAATGCATACCATTCTTGCTTGAATTGTACCCATCCTGGGGCTGCACCGGTACTTTAACTTTTCTTGTATTTGAAATAGGGTTTGGTAGAGCTTTATGCTTTAATACACTTATTGCCTTACCTATAATGTCTCATTGGTTGTAGTGGCGTGATCGCTTGATTGGTGCACTGAGAGAATTAGAGGCTGGCAGGGTGGAAGAAGCAGCTGTAGACCAAGTTTCTGAGATCAATGGTACAGTAGAGGCGAAAGATGATCTTCCAAACTCTCAGGTATGTGTTCTATTGTCTGCTGAACTATCTTTAGCAGTCTCAAACTTTAACAGTCTTGGTATCACAGTTCTCGGAGGAAGTGTTTTCTCCCTTTCCTGAAATATTTTGCTTTTAAGATCTAACTTTTTATAGGATGATAAGCCTTCAAACATAGCACTGGACTTGGTTCACGATAAAGCCAGCAGGAAAAGATCAGGAGTGCCAGTTAGTACAGAACAACTTGAAGATGAGAATCTGTCTGCAAAACGAGTTAGATCTACACTTGCTGCAGAGGGATCAATTGATGAGCTAAAGAGGGAGCAAACTGGAACTTCTAGTGTATCAGACACTTCTACATCAGGCGGAGATAATGGTCCTGTTCTACAACTTGTGGCGATGTTTGGTGCATTGGTTGCTCAGGGAGAAAAAGCTGTATTAGAGATTCTTATTTCTAGTATATCAGCTGATTTACTTGCTGAAGTTGTGATAGCAAATTTGCGGAATCTTCCTCCAAGTCGACCACCAGCTGAAGGAGATCAGGAGCAGTTGCTGGATACTGATACAAATCCTAGTATTACAGGCAGCATTTCTGAGCTAAAAAAATTGTCATCATTGTTGAGCAGCATTCTTTTGCAACCTAGTGTACAACAACAGGATTCTCAACCTTTGGCTTCCAATGTTCTTGAGGTGCTTCTAACACTCATCACTTTCTTTTCCTTGTTCTGATTATATTTTTCTGCTTTCTTTTGAAATAATAATAAAAATAACAATAACAAACATTTCTATCTCATTTTCCACTGCATTATTTGGTGATCTGGTTGGCTTGAGACATTTATATCTAATAACAGGCTTTTTTTTTTTTTTTTTTAATTTTTTAATTTTGTTTTTTTTTAAAAAATAATTTGCAGATATCTGGAAACTTAGGTGATAGTAATCTTCCTGGTTTGAGCTATGTGAGTGAAGAGGCACAGGTGCCTGTCATTGTATCTGCATCTTCATCTGAACAAATCCCTTCATCAATGGAAACTGATCGACCAGAAGCAATTGATGTCAGGAATGTAGATGATGAGATACCTGGTCTAGATCTATCAGCTCATAGTGACAAATTGATAATTTCCTCGGTTGCAACTGAATTGGATGATACAAGTCAAGAGCAACTTGCTAGTGTAGTTACGTCACCATCAGAGTTGCTTCCTTCAGTCTCCACTGATAGGTCTGAGGAGCTTAGCCCAAAAACAGGAGTCACAGATATAAGCAGCAGGAACTTTTCTAGTGCAACTTCGTTTGGGTTACCCATCCAGGTGGCTTTACCCAAAATATCTGCTCCTGTAATAGACCTTACTGATGAGCAGAAGGACAATGTACAACAGATGGCTTATGTACGCATAATTGATGCTTACAAGCAAATACAGGTTGCTGGCGGTTCTGAAATTTGTCTTTCTCTGCTTTCTTATCTGGGAGTTAAGGTATTTTGCCGAACATTTTTGAATATCCAATGTATTTTTTACAGAGTTCCCAGGAAGCACTAAGATATTGCTATGAAGAGAGAGAAATATTGATTGTTTCTGCTGTTGTTCTATGTTGCAGTTTCCATTAGAGCTAGATCCATGGAAATCACTACAAACACACGTAGTTGCAGACTTCGTAAATCATGAGGTATGAACATGCTCTTAAGTCTTCTTTTTGTCTAGAGATGGTCTGGCTATATGATCTTTGGTATTCCCCCCACTGGCTTGAACTTTTATATGTTGCTTAGCTGTACAATGTATCTTGGCTGGCAGGTGATAAATGTAGATTTATCTTCATCTTAGTCTACTTTCTGGAAATAAACACTTTTAGGTTGCCATCCTGCTAGTTTTCTTATCTTCGGTTTCCATCCCTTTTCCCATCCTGTCTACCCTAGAATTGAATATTAGAAAAGTAATCTAAATGAGCTGGAAGTCTTTTTTAAAATAGTTCACTAAGTCTTTGTTTGTATTATTTTTGATTAAACATGAACAAAGAAAAGGCATGAAAGGAAAACATGTTGGCTAGTGATTATGAGGCCCCAACTTGACTGGTTGTGTATCAAAAGCTCTATCATTCCATGCCAGAGGAGAGTGGAGCTTTTGGGTTCTTCATATTTTCAAAGAATACTTCTTTGTCTTTTGAGTACTTGAACCAAAAGGATAGATGCCAAGTGCCTGATGAGATAACCTGGTCATAGGAACAATGTTCAAGCCTATCCAACTGTTAGGATGAATAGGCTTTAACATTGTTTGGTGTCTGCTTGCAAGTTCCATTATTGCTTCTTTCATTGATTACCTACCTCACTACAAGATATACCATTTTGGGCTTATTTATAGCATGTTTTGTATCTTTTCTTTTATCAATTTTATATTGTACTATATTCACTTTACTAATGGGTGGCTGGGACACAAGCAGCACCCAGAGATACACACTCATACCTAAGATCTAGTTTTGTACCATTCCTTGCTTTTCCTTGTTTATACTCAAAGTTTTATGGTAACTTGACTAGTACTGTATGCTGTCAGGGGCACGAGTTGACTTTGCGTGTCCTCTACAGGTTATATGGTGAGGCTGAAGAAGAACGTGATTTCTTTTCTTCAACAACTGCAACATCTGTGTATGAAAATTTTCTTCTTATGGTGGTACGTATTCTTTTATGGTTGCAATTCTTCTTATTTATTTTCTTTGACTAATTTTTTTGAACCCCACAAATGCAGGCAGAAACACTTAGGGATTCTTTTCCAGCTTCGGATAAATCTTTAAGTCGACTGCTCACTGAAGTTCCTTATCTTCCAGAATCAATTTTCAAATTGCTTGAGCACTTGTGTTCTCCTGGATCAAATGAAAAAGACGATGAATCACACAGCACAGATCGACTCACTCAAGGCCTCAGCATTATTTGGAATCTGATTTTACTGAGGCCTCCCATTCGGTCTGCCTGCCTACGAATTGCATTACAGGTTTCCTTTTTTATATGTGTTATGCATTCTTTCTTTCCATCTTCTATCTTTTCATATCGAAATTTCTTCCGTGATTCTCTGCAATATGCGTGCTGGATACTGTCATATGATTTCTTTGCTGAAGCATAGGTATTAAGATATAAATGTTTTTATTTTAGACATCTTTTATAAACCAGCCAAATGGAAGTTGTGGAATTATAGTACCTTATGAGATGATATGGTAATTCTCCATTTTAGAAGTCACTGAATGAATTTAATTTATTGGAGATAAACTGGACAAAGCTTTAACACATGAAGTTTAATTCCTGAATCTTCCATGATGTTATTAATATCTGTTGACTTTATTTATTTATTTTTTGGGGGGTGGAGGGTTGGGGGGAAAGTGAAGTTTTGTAGATTTTCTGCTGTCTGTTGTTGTCAGAACACATTGCTCTAATCTCTTTGGTATATTCACTATTTTTTCTATCTTTAGGTCTGGTACCGATATGCATATGTTACTGGATATGTATGAATATGTTGTTTTTCTTTTTAACTGTTTCTTCATACTTTTGTAGTTAGGGATTAAGTGTAGAATAGGTTTTCAAAAAGAAAAAGAAAAAGAAAAAAGTGTAGAATTGAAATCCACACTTGACGAACTCTAATCTTAAAAAAGAACAAAAGATAATACTTGAAAATATATGAAGCAAATAGTGACATAAATATGGATTATTGAAATTTGAAATTCTTGCCTCTAGCATACTTTGGAATTTGAAATTTCTGCCTCGATAATCTACTCTAAATTGCTATTTTCATAAGTAGTCTTTCTTATGTGTTTTCTCATACTTATGCCTTTCCCTCCTTGATATATCTTTGGTAATGATGTGGTTTACATTTTCTTTTTTGTTCACATCAGAGTATATGCACTTCCTACATGGAAAACCATGAGTGATAACTAGTGTTTCTTTGCGAATCTTCTCTCAATTTTTTTTTTTTTTTTTTGCAATGATGCATTTATGCTTTAGTTAATTTTTGAGAAGAAATCTTTGCTATATGAATAAGTTTTTAAAGTACCTCTCAAGTTATGACATCAGATAATTTTTTCTTCTTTTCTTCCTTGTAATTCTTAAAGAGTGCAGTTCATCACCTGGAAGAAGTGCGGAATAAGGCCATACGCCTGGTATGCAGATTTTCCTGAACTTCTGTTCTCTGTTTACTTTCTAGAGCCTAATTTTCTTATTCTAATCCTGATAGGTGGCTAATAGACTTTATCCTCTACAATCAATTTCTCAAGAAATAGAAGATTTTGCCAAGGAAAAGTTATTATCAGTTGCCAATTTTGATCACACATCAGAGATAAATAATGCTGATACAACTAATTCAGAACTACAGAAGGTAATGTAGATGAAATGCGATTTTTTTTTTTTTTTTAATAAAAAAAGCCTTATTGCAGCTTGCATGTAGACTCATGTGGATAGGTAATAAGTAAGCTGAAGAACAGAATTGAGACTTCATTTTAAACCCATGTAGAGATGCTAGCTTTAATGATTCTTACTGCAGCCATTAGGGTCAGATTTTTAACAGTGTGTACTGTTTCATATCTTCCCTCTTATGCCTTGTAGTGCAGTTTTCTTGTCCAAAAGTGTTTATGGGTTCATGTCGATTCCTGCTGCTCTATACGAGTGACTAGAAACTTAACTTGTGTTGTGTTCACCTAATGCTTTTTCTTCATTTGCCACTTTCCACATATACATCATAGGAAAAATATTTTAATTTAATTTTTTGTGAAGGGGTGATAGTTGGAATTAAGAACATAAGATTCACTGTTACCATTTGGAGGTTTGGGAAAATATCAAGATGCATGATTCTAATTGTTAAAAGAGTTCACTGTACAAACTTATATTTCACTAATGAGGTTCAAAATTTTGAGGTGGGGGGAAAAGACAGTGCAAATGGGAGGGAAATTTTTTGAAGAATATTGGCTGACCACATAGGTGAGAATTGCAATAATGAGGAAATGTATTCAACCATTTTTCTTCTGATTCATGTAGTCTCTCCCCGCAACCTCTCCACTCCCCCACCCCACCCAAAAAAAAAAAAAAAAGAAGTGTCCCTAGCCATGGAAATCTGGAATTAAATTAGATGATCCTTTGCACAATGACACTCATGTTTAGGATTCCTCAACCTCTTGCAGCAGGTAGGTTGGGATAGCTCTAATTGTAGTGGCATGGCCAGCAACAATTAAATCATACAAATAATTTTTTGTATGATTTGTTTATAGGCATTCCAACATTCAGTGGAGGATTTTCTGAGGGAAATTCTCTTAGCATAATTAAGGTTGCTATTATGAAAACAGTAATTAAGCATAATTAAGTTATAGTTTAGATATTCTGTTGCTATTTGTACGATATTATTTGTCCTTGTCCATTTATCCAGGATAGTAGCTTGGGAATAGCATTGAATCATCGTCAGTCCACTAGTACCTCGGTCAAGGAGTTAGCATCTGAAAATAATCAGCTTTCAGCATCTGAAAGCATATCATCATCTTCAATGGCTGAAGGGCAGCGTTGCATGGCTCTATATTTTGCCCTGTGTACAAAGGTGCTTTAGCTTTTAGTAGTTTTTCACGTTGTTTAAATATGTATATATCATATTTATGAGCTTGAGAGTTTAGATTATATGATTATTCCAGCTTACAATTAGAGCAAAAGATCCAGACTTCAACTTTCAGTGTTGCTTATTAGAAATTATACTCTTTTCAATGAACCTAAGCTTTTTGATGACTGGTGATTTCAATGTCACCAAAGCTGAGTTGTATTGGTGCTTAATTATATATATATATATATATATATATATATATATATATATTTATAAATATACTTATTTAAGAATCTTTTGATCACAGAAACACTCTCTTTTTCGCCAAATATTTGTTTGTTATGGAAGCATGTCAAAGGCAGCAAAGCAGGTCCAGTTCAATAACTTAAGTATTATCAAGTATTAGTGGATTTTTATTTTTTATTTTTTATTTTTTATTTTAAAATCTAACTGTTGTACAGGGAGTTCTTCACCAAATTCCCATGCTTGTGCGGACTATTGGCTCATCATTTGAACTTCTCCAAATCATATCAGATCCACCTAGTAGAAGTGAAGAGCTTCTAATGCAGGTATTACAGTGTTCTATGTACTTAGCCTAGGGTTACCTGAGAGGAAGCGTTTCACATTTAAATCTATTTTTGCATGGGAATGCAGGTGTTACATATATTAACAGATGGGACAAGTCCTTCTCCTGAGCTACTGTCTACTATTAGGAAGCTATATGATACAAAGATTAAGGTGCCCAATTTAATCATATTATATTCCATTATTACCTTAATTATGCTTAATTACCGTTTTCATAATTTTATTTTTTTATTTTTTTGAGTTTGAGTAAAGCATAATTCCATATACAAATGTCAAGTCCTTTGTGTAACAAGAGAACTTACATGTGCAAACTAGTAGCTCTGTCCACTTGAAATGGGTTTTTTTCTAATAGCAATAATTTGGTAATGTGGCTCTCATGAGTTGTCCGGTTTATGTTCTCTACTTCATAAGACTGCTTGAGATAAAACCCCCATGCCCCCTCCTCCTGTTTTTCTGTTTCAATGGATTTTTTTAGATACTATTAACTTTTTCTTTGCCTCTATGCAGGATATAGAGCTTCTGACTCTGATACTTCCATTTCTGCCAAAAGATGAGGTCTTACTACTTTATTCTATTTCTCATTAAGTCTAATTCTATTCATACCTATTAAGAATTGGCTGACTGTTTATAAATTTGCTTATGTCATCTTCATAGCTGCCAAAAGATGAGGCCTTACGAAATGCATGTTACTTCAAGTTGTCCTTAATTTGAACATTAAATTAATTCCTGATGCGATTTTTGTGTTTGTTTGTGATTCAATGTTTCAGGTTTTGGCAATCTTCCCACGCCTTGTCAATGCCCCATTAGAGAAGTTCCAGGTTGCTCTTTCTCGAATGTTACAGGTATACATGAACTTATTAATCCTGATATATTTGTTCTATAAGTATTCTTTATGTGCATGTATGTTTGTATTTATGTGCTCAAGTACCTTTGGATCATCTAATTTTTGCTTTTGAAATGATCTAATCCAATTGAGCATATTTTTTCCTGTTTATTTCCCCTTTTTCTTTTGTTACTGCCTCTGTCCAGAATTGAACATCCACATTTCCTCTTTTGGGATATCCAAAATTTTGTATCCACTTTCTTAATATAAAAATATTTCCCCTGGAAAGTACCACCAATAATCTCCTTGATTTAAGGCTTTTATTCTCACTCACTAATGAGTTCAACTACTATATGCATTAATAATAAGGATGATGGGGGAATATATACCTACTTTTCAAAATTTCTTTACTAAATTGGAAGTGAACAATTAGCTTTGAGTGACAGGAAAATAATATATGCACGTTTTCTTTGTTTATGCTATCATGGGTACAATTTATACAAAGCATATGCAAGTGCTCCAAATTTTGTCAGGAATTATGTGGTGTCTTGAGTTATATTGGATTTGATGTGTGTTCAGTTTTTTTAAAATATTTTGTGGTTGATGACTGAGCTTTTACTTTCAAGTTTGTGTATTTATTTATTTTTATAGAAGATCTCTTTGCTGTCTGTTGACGTCCACTGGAAATATTATGACCAGGGATCTTCTAATTCTGGTCCAGTCATCACTGCAGCTGAAGCTTTAATAGCAATCCATGGAATTGATCCTGAAAGAGATGGGATACCTTTGAAGAAGGCAATTCATCATCCCTCTTCCCTTACTTTCTCTTCTTGCAGGCACTTGCTAACCAATCAATTTTTTTTTAAGTGAGCAGGTAACTGAAGCGTGCAATACTTGTTTTGAGCAGCGACAAATATTCACCCAGCAAGTTGTTGCAAAAGTTTTGAATCAGTTGGTATGTTGAATGTTGAAACCATATTCTAACTTTCTCCATGTGTATCGTCCTATATTTACACTTAGGTGATGTTTGTTGTACAGGTTGAACAGATTCCTCTTCCCCTATTGTTTATGCGCACAGTTATGCAAGCTATTGGTGCTTTTCCATCCCTGGTAATATGACAATTGAGTGTTTTACTGTTCCAAAATCAGGAGATTGTTCTTGTTTTATTTATCATTGAGTTAGATTTTGTGCATTATTGAAATGCTGGAGGGTGAGGATTCACATTAAGTAAGCTAATACAATATTAACTAATACAATATTTTGTTTCCCCATGAAGAGAGAAAAAGGCATATTCTTTGTGTTCTAGGCTTAAATTATGGAACTTAACTGCATTGAGTGATGCTTTCAGCTTTTAGTAAAGAAATGTATTTGAAATAAAAGATTGCAAAGGGCATGCAGTTAAAATGCATATTACATATATTCCCTGTTGTTATTGTCCCTTAGCGTGGAAAAGATGGATCTCCCCTATGCTTATCTTTGTAATTGCAGTTGGTACACTGGAAGGTTTGTTTGTGCCATGTATTTGAGCCAGTTCTCCTAATATTGTGTACACTATAAAAATGCCTTAAGCTTTCAGAAAAGAATGTATTTTCAGATGACAAGACTTTACAAGAAATGGATGTATGGTTAAAAACCATGTTAATATTTGCTGTTCTGCTGTTTGTAGTTCACCCTGGTATGGAAATGATGTATCCCTTTGTAGTTACACTTAGTACACTGGAAAATTTGTGTCTGCAATGTATTTGAGCTAGTTCTCTTAAGTATTTTTTAATTTTATTATGCCGAAGAATCCCTTTATACATGTTTAAATGCACAATCATAATTGGTAATCCCTACATGTTATGTGTTGTTTCTGCCTTCGGTATCTGGTAACCATAATGGTTGACTTATTGGACTTCTCTTACCTAGGTGGACTTTGTGATGGAAATTCTCTCCCGTCTTGTATCCAAGCAGGTAATCAATTGATTGCATACTATATGTGGAAAAATATATAGTTTTTAGATATCTCAAAATTTTCAAATATCTTTCAATTAGAATTTCTTTTCTTTTTAGGATTCATGTTTCCTATATAGAGTAGGAACTTACCATTTTTTTTTCCTTCTCTGTCTATCTTTTATAAAAGGGTCTTATAAGTAGATTTTATAATAAGATAGTTTAGAAGCTCAACTTTCTTCGTGATGCCATGTAACATCTGGAGTTTCTTTTCGGTCAATTTGATAAAACTAGCTTTCAAATCTTGATCATCATAGCCATTCCTTTATCCATCCAACCTTCATTGTTGGAATCATGTCTAATATCACAGGAATAACTCAAACTTCTCAATCAAAAGAAGTTCAATCTAATCATACCTCGGAAAGCCACCAACATCTAACCATTAATGGGGAAACAAGGGAAGATAGAATAAGAATCAAAGTTATGCTCATATGACAACCGAAAGTAATCATGAGAAGATGCAAGAAGTTGGTGATCTTAACATTGAGGAGATAGAAAAGCTACGAGGATTGTTGAGAACGCTTGAGAATCCTTCTAGTATAAGAGCACTTTCAAGTAATCCTTATTCTTTTATTAGATCTAATGCTTAAAATAAACCTTTCCTAGAGTCTTGGAACATAGACTCTAGAGCCACCAATCATAAACTCTGGAGCCACCAATCAAATGACTCATATTTTTCAAAAGTTTATTTCCAATGGACAACCTTTTTGATGAAAATAAAGAGATTTTTTGTATTTGATTTATTTGATCTAAATCTACCCTTGACATCTAATTCTTCTCCTTCGATGACAATCTTAAAACCAACAACAAATAATGAGTGTAGCCTAGTCGAATCAATTATTCCTAGATTTGGTTTAGAGTTTGAATCAAATTATAAGTCTATCCCTAATTCAAAGCAAGTCCAAAATTCCAATCTCATCCTTACAAATGAGGTAGTAGAAAATTCTGAATCTGCATATTCTACTCTAGAACCAGTTGTTCAAAGCCTGCCTATTACATTAAGAAAAGGAACTCGAGAATGTACTAAAAGGCCATTGTATCCTATATCCCATTCAGCATCCTTTCAAAGATTTCAGCAGCTCATAAAGCCTTTCTTACCAGCCTAAACACAATTCCAATACCTAATAATATATCAGAGTCATTATCTAATGGAAAAATAGGAAAGCTATGAGAGTTGAAAAGGATGCACTTGAAAAGAAATACTTGAGCTTATTGAATTGTCAAAAGGAAAAAAACCCGTAGGATGTAAATGGGTTTTTTTTTTTTTTTTTTTTTAAATAAAAGCTGATGGGTCACTTGAAAGATATAATGCCGAGGCTAGTAGCTAAGGGATATACCCAAATATATGGGATAGATTATCAAGAGATATTTGCTCCGGTTGCAAAGATGAATATGGTGAGTGCTTTTGTCTTTAGCTGCCAACTTTTATTGAGGGCTAGAACATTTTGATGTTAAAAATGCATTTCTAGATGGCAATTTGAGTGAAGAAATTTATATGGATATTTCTCATGGTTATTGCAATGATGTGGTAGGTAATAAAGTATGTAAATTAAGAAAGCTCTCTATGGTCTTAAACAATTGTCTAGAGCATGGTTAGGTAGATTTTTCAAGGTGATGTTGGCTATGGGATATAAACAAAGCCAAGAAGATCATTATCTTTTTATTAAAATCTCAAATACAGGAGAAGTTACAGCTTTAATAGTTTATGTTGATAATATAATCATAATAGAAAATAATGATGAAAGGGAAAGACAAGTGCTGATAAAATATTTGATTAAAGAGTATGAAATAGAGGAACTAGGGAGATTAATAACCTTTTTTTTTTTTTTTTTTGGAATTGAAGTAACACATCCAAATTAAGGAATCTTTATTTCTCAACAAAAGTATATCATTGATCTTCATAAGGAGACAGGAAGACTGGCTTGTAAACCAACATTTATTTATCTCATACACGACTGGAGATAACTTATTCAGTTAGTGTGGTAATTCAATTTCTGCATGATCCTAAGGAGGTACATTTACAGCTGCTTATCAAATACTTCATTATTTTAAGGGTAGTAGATAGAAGATCTACATTAGGTTATTATATATTCCTAGACGGTAATCTTGTGACACAAAGGAGTAAAAAGCAGAATGTTGTGGCATGATCACATGTAGAAGCTGAATTTAGAGCAGTTGCTCAAGGTATTTGTGAATGAACTATGGTTGAAAATTATTCTTTAAGATTTGAAGATACAATGGAATGAGCCAATGAAATTATATATTGATAATAAAGCAACAATAAATATTGCCACAATCCAGTACAACATGGTCAGACGAAGCACACCGAGATTGATAGGCATTTCATTAAAGAGAAACTAGACAATGAGTTAATATGCTTGTCGTATATTCCAACTGGAAGTCAACTTGCAGATGTCCTTATGAAGGACTGAACACCCAAATGTTTAAGATCATTATCTCCAAGTTGGGAATGGGAGATCTATATATACCAGCTTGAGGGGGAGTGTGGAAAAAAACATGAATATTCTGTAAACTTTTCAGATATCTTAAACTTTTTCAAATATCTTTTTGTTTTTTTAGGATTCCTTTCCCTTTTAGGATTTTTGTTTCCTTTTTAGAGTAGGAATTTACCTTTTTTTTCTTTTTTCTTTTTTCTCTTTACCTGTGTTTTATAAAAAGGTCTTATAATTAAATTTTATAATAAGAAATTTCATGAGCTCAACTTTTTTCAGTATACATTGTTCCTTTGTTAGAACTCATATTGGATGTGTTTTTGCAGATATGGAAATATCCAAAGCTGTGGGTAGGATTCATGAAGTGCGCTCTTTTGACAAAGCCTCAATCTTTTGGTGTTTTGCTTCAGGTGCTGTTAATGAATGAATAGAAATGTTATGTTGATGCTGGATCTTTAACTCTTTGTGGATTTATTTTTTGGGGTTGGGGGGAAATGTTGACATTCAATCTGGGATGGTGCACTATTTTCCTGGCAGTAGGGAGGTTGGATGATTGAATCTTATCTGCTCTGCTGCGAAATTGCATGTGAAAAGGATAAAAGAATGATTAGGAGAAAATGTTTTGCAGTCTTCATGAATGAATATTTGCTGTTTCTAGATGAATTATCTTCCTTTTCTTATCACCATTGGAAGTTCTATGTCAGCATGATTTGTTAGCATCTGGTTATCAAATTCAAACGTGAGGTTTAGCTTTCAACTGGTTAGCCAATTCAAACATGATTTATTAAAAACACCTATATTTGGTTGAAGATTTTTATGTCCTATTCTTTGTCTTCAGTTACCACCTGCACAGCTAGAAAACGCGCTGAATAGAACTCCTGGACTGAGGGAACCATTGATTGCACATGCTAGCCAAACTAACATTAGATCCTTGCTTCCAAGGTTGACACAAACTACCAGTCTTAGATGTACTTGTTAAGCACAGTAATTGCTGTTTCTGTTTAGCTAACTGGTCTTTTGATGATGTTAGATCTACCTTAGCTGTTCTGGGAATAGGATCTGAGTCCCAAAGTCTAGGTCAGGTAAAAGCAACTGATCCGCAGTCTGGAGATGTGAGCAAGCTGGATGAGACGCAGTCCAGTCATGCTGTAAGTGGTGATACCAGCAGCAAATCAGATAAAGAGTCAGTGGCTGAGAAGTCTAAGGAATCATCTGATGCAAGTTAATTAAGGAGATATGAAGATGTCGGTTTCCAGGGTAATTTCCCTTGCATTTCATGAATTTTTATGTTTTAGCTGTGCAATTTTATTCTGGGGTTTTTTTGTGGATTTTGCATGTAATCAGCTCCCATTGACTTGGATTCTGCCCAAAATCTAATCTCAAGATACAATACGACTCTGCAGTTGATATTGGCCATATTGGGGAATTTGAATTTCAAGCTTTTTTAGTGGTCTGGTGTTTGCTTGATGCATTACTGTATTATATTATAGTTTTGTTCACTGTTGCATATGGGTGAAATATGGTCTAGGGATTCTTTTCCTAATTTATCCCTTTTGTGCATTAGATTCTGCAGCATAGCAGAAATGTTGCGGAAGCCAGCATCATGTGGTTAATATTCTCTTTGTGTTCACCAAAGTCTCTGCAGCTTCACAGTATGTTACTTAGGAATACTGGAAATATCACAAAAGCTCACTAGGTTAAATTCTACATGACTTGCCAGATATGTACTGTGTATTTATTTTGAAAAATAACATCATGATGCAGAAGAGGATTAGATCCACAGCTACTGACTGATGAGAAAAGGTAATGCGCACCAATGTTTAGAAAATGCAGATTATCAGTCACTGTGGTAACTTCTTTAATTATCTTTGTTGTTGTTAGATAAGAGATGAAAATTTTCAATCTTTGACGATAAAGGATTTTGAAGTTGGCGTGCCTTTACTTGTTTATCTTAGACAATTATAACTTGTAACTTCCTGGACAAGTACGGTTTGTGATTAGATTACAACTAGAAGATGATTAGTCTCTAAGTTCGTATCATTTTTTATTGCTACCTGTTACATGTTTGTCTTTTACCCTTTAATGTCGGTGTGGTTTCCTAACATTTTAGGAAGAATGTTGTGGTTATTTACTCTAAATGAATTAAAGCATTGTGAAATTTTTTAATAGTTAAATTAATTCACTATCTTTTTCTTTTAGAATATATATATATATATATACATAATTCTCCCACCGTTATTATTAATTATTATATTCAAACTTAACATCATATCTCGTTTCCACGGACTAGTTTGTCCTAATCTCTCTGGCATTTCAAAATCTATTGAGTAAAAAGAATTTATCCATGCTTGAAAAGTTCAACCACTAGAAGCATTTTGGATAATTTTATTTAAATTTTGATAAATTTATTTGAAATTTTATTTTTTAAATTAAGTAAAAACTATGATCAAAATAAATAAACTCTTTACTATCATTGTTAATGTATAAAAGTAAAAAAGAAAAAGAAAATAATGTATTAGGGAGATTTTCCTTTTTTTTTTTTCAAATGGAAGAATCTGGAACCTTTCCGAACATTTGAGCTAAATGAAATATATACACTAAATTAAAAAAAAATAATAAAATCCACATGCATTTTCACATGAGCATAATTAAAAAACAATATACTACGGAAAAGATCATCATTTTATTTTATTTTATTTTTTTAAAAAATCTAAGCATTGATATATTAAATAATGATTTGTAATAATGAGGAATCAGTTGATTAGTTTTAAATTAAAATCCTTCACAAAAAAAATAAAAATATATATATATATAAATTGTGTACGGCAGTAAACAATTCCAAATACCGACTCCTACGAGTAGAAATCAAAAGCGAATTTGCTTAGACAGGGAGAAACAAAAAGGAGAGAAGATTAAGTTGGAGCAAGAACGAGGAAACCATGGGCGTGGACTACTACAAGATTCTTCAGATAGACCGGAATGCCAAAGATGACGACCTCAAGAAAGCTTATCGGAAGCTCGCTATGAAATGGCATCCAGATAAGAACCCTAATAATAAAAAGGAAGCAGAAGCCAAATTCAAGCAAATCTCTGAAGCATATGATGTATATTATCCGAGGCTTTTTTTTTCTGTTCTCGATTGTATCCGTAATTGTGAATTGAATTATTATTATTATTATTATTATTTTCATTTTTTGGGGTTCTGAATCTACTTTCAGGTACTAAGTGATCCACAGAAAAGGGCGGTGTATGACCAGTACGGGGAGGAGGGATTAAAAGGACAAGTGCCGCCGCCGGGTGCCGGTGGATTTTCTGCCGGACAAGATGGGCCTGCGTCGTTCAGGTTTAACCCACGTAGCGCGGATGATATATTTTCTGAATTTTTCGGTTTCACGACCCCTTTCGGTGGAATGGGTGATATGGGTGGACGGGGTCCGGGTGCGAGCTTTGGAAGAGGTGTATTTGGGGAGGATATTTTCGCATCTTTTAGAAATGCCTCAGGTGATGGCCCTTCTGGAAGTGTTCCGAGGAAAGCTCCCGCTATTGAGCGAACCTTGCCTTGTAGTTTGGAGGATTTGTACAAGGGCACCACAAAAAAGATGAAGATCTCCAGAGATGTTATCGATGCATCTGGGTAAGCTACTTAATCACAATTGGTTCCTCAGTTAGTTCGTTCAACATTAGAATTGTGGTTCATTTGGCTATCTGATGATTGTTTTGATTTTGCGCGCATGTGTACGTGGTGGATACTTTGTTTTCTGGTTAGATGTGTCATTCATATCAAAGATGAATGCAGCACTGCACTTTAGTGTTTTGGGTGTTATCTTTTACTATTACGGGTGGCTACCTGTTGTGTATTTTTCTGCCAAAAACAAAAAAAAATGGCTATATGTTGTAGTCACCAGAAGGTGATATTCTTGACTCTTGTCTGGTTTGCAGTTGCAGTTACTACTTTAATATAGGACAGTGGCTGAAGCATTTCAATCTAGTCAGAGACCTTTTTTTCTTTTGGGAGGGGGAATTGACATATGGCTTTTGCATATCTGTGGTTTGTGAAATATGAACATGTTCTACTTGTGAGTATTATTTATAATTGATGTGTCGCAGTTGCACATGTTGAAATATCCTTATTCTTAATTCTTATTGTATTGACTTGTGGTATTGTACCTTTTGTCTCTATCTGTCTGAAAGGAATTGTAATATAGTGTCTGAAAGAAATCTTAACTGAATGGCTAGCTATTTGAATTAGTATTGCTGAATAACCATAGGCACAGGGTACAGTGGGGCAAGGATGTCCTTAGGCCAAAAGGTGCAAATTGATATATTTGTTATTGAATTGTGTCACTTTTATATAAAAGTAAAATAAAACAATGAGTTTGTCTCCATCTTTTCCTTCTTCCCTTAAAAATAGAAGACTGCCCCCTTATTTGTCTCTGTTTGGAAGAGCATTCAAAATAGCGAAAAGATGGATTTGCTGAGAACATCTCTTTGGTGCATGCGGGGAAAACACTTCTACACACCTGTGTATGCTACAGAGCTTAGATGAAAAGAGAAAGTGATACTAGAGAGTTTCAGATTCAGGACTGAAAACTGAGCATAGTTTTTTAAGCATGGAATCATATTAAGGGGAGAGGGGTGGGCGGTTGGGAGATGGAATAGGATGAGGGTGAAAATAGAGAGAGGACCTCAGAGTCGAGAAAATTGGGAAAAGAATAGGATGAGGGTGAAGTTAGTGGAGCAGTTCAAGAAAAAGGAATAATTGGGAAAAGAAGCTTAGGAATAAAGCAAAACAACAGAGGTGAAGGAGAAAAGATATTTAGAGGGATAGTTAAGAGGGTGAGGATTTAAGTGGGGGAGGGGGTGGATATCATGGCCTGCAATGATAGTTTTGGATGATACAGGGTTCTTTAATTTCTTCTGACATTATACACTTGTTCTTGAACATTTTCCACCCAATGATAGAAAGTGTACATGTGCTTATGATAAAAGAACCTAGGAAATATACTTAAAAGATAATAACCAAGCACCTTTTAACAAAGTGACATCTTTGTGCCGAGTTGAATATGGTGCACTTTTCTTATGAATTGCATTGGCTGAACAGATTCAATTGCATGAGGCGTGATTTCTACTTCCAAATTTAGTCTTACCAGAAAAGTTCTCATTACCTTATTTACTAAATGTGACGTGGCCATGGATCACTGGGATTCTTGAGCAGAGGTTGTAGCTTCTTCTTTGAGGTGTAGGAGCTTTGAATTAGAGTAGATTCTGGTGGATCTATATTGAGTTGAGATCTAGCTCCATTGGGATGGGAAGAAAGAAAGCCTCTTTACTTTGAGCAGAATAGGTTATTGAGAAATTTTACTGTAAAATCTTTGGTATAGAACAGTAGCCTGTATTATTGTGTTTTTGTACTGTTCACTATTTTAATAAAGGCTTTTGGATTTAGATGTCTTTAGGCTCCACGCCACAAGATATGCAACTACCTCCTTGTTATTGTAGCAGTATAATAATGTTTTTCAACAGTAACAACAAAGGTGACTCACTCTTGGACTACTTTGTTATTGTTTTCTTTATCTCTATGTTGTATTCCCCCTCCTTCCCTTTTTGTTTTCTTCCACTACAGAGAAATTGACATATCCCTTAAAGGAGATAAGAGAGCTGAATACCTAATTGACTTTCATTGAACATGGAATAGAGTAATCTTGACCTTTAGTGCAAGACCTTGTCTGACTGAATAGTGAGTGTCAACTATTGCATCTTTCTGGTAAAAAATTTATTTATTTGTTTGATATGCATCCCTCCTTATTTATTAATTTTTATCTTATGGTAGGTGCTACATTTTGGTGGGTTAGATAGAAATTCCTTATGATTGCTGCCCATTATACCATGTTTGGTAGACTTGGGGAAATGCCAGAATACCAGATTCTATTTTTACGTGAGGAATTCCTTTTCCATGGGATTTGGTTGAACATATATATGTACTTGTTTTAGTGGTTACTGTAATGTTAACTTTTTTTACCTAATAATTCCAGTAGAGGATTTTCATTTCCCTGCAACTGGGATGAATTGTATTTAATTTAATTTTAACCTACTTAATTGAGGAATTGCTGTTTATTTTAAAATGTCTTCTTTGTGCAGGAGACCCACAACGACAGAGGAAATTCTTACAATTGAGATAAAACCTGGGTGGAAAAAAGGAACAAAGATTACCTTCCCTGAAAAAGGGAATGAACAGAGGGGTATTATACCATCGGACCTTGTGTTCATTATTGATGAAAAGCCACACAGTGTATTCAAAAGGGATGGGAACGATCTTGTCGTCACTCAGAAACTTTCACTTGTTGAAGCTTTAACAGGGTATACTGCACAAATTACAACCCTTGATGGTAGGAATTTGACAATCCCAATAAATTCTGTCATTAGTCCTACATATGAAGAAATAGTGAAAGGGGAAGGGATGCCCATCCCAAAGGAACCTAGCAGAAAAGGGAACTTACGGATCAAGTTTAATATCAAGTTCCCAAGCAAGCTTACCTCTGAGCAGAAAACTGGCATGAAGAGGTTACTGACATCTCCATGACCAACAAAACAGCTAAAGAGCGATTCGATCAAGATAGTCTCACCACTTTAAGGAAGGGGGGGGGGGGGTGTTTATCATTATAAATATACGTCACTATTATATACACATACTCTCCTCTTTCCATCTGTGACTTGTGGGTTTGAAATCTTATTTTCATTCTTTAATTTTGCCAGGTACAATTGTTGTAATTTTGCTTTTAGATGAAAAGTTCTTCACTTCTCCCCTCTCCCTCTCTCAAATATATATATATATATATATATATATATATATATATATGAATAGTTTGTTTTATTTCTTTAGATGGAAGTGAAATGTTGAGGATGATGGAGGTGGAGGTACGTATTTATTAACAGAAAATTTTATGCAGCTCTCTTGTTATTCAGGCTATAATAAAGTAGGGATGATAATTGCTGTTCATTGTGGCTGGTCCTTTACATCTAAATAGCTAAGAAATTAATTTTATTTAAAATATATTCCCTTCGTTTCTCAGACGAAAACGAATGTATTCTACTTCTACTTCTACTTCTACTTCTTCTGTTATATACGTGGTTGGGTGGGTTTAGAATTTAACGAAAATAGTTTTTCCATTTCCCATTTACCAAATAAAAATTAAATGTTATCACTTTCCTTACTCAACCAACCAAAAAAACAAGCATAAAACCCTTTGGGAAGATTAGAATTGTAATTCTTTTATTTTATTACTACTTTTAAGCTCAAATTTATAAATTTTTAAAAATGATCATTTATGCTGCTACAAAATAATAAACAAAATATATAATGTAAAGAATATAATTCTCAAAAAGCATAATTGTTGTTTTAACTTGCAGAAGAAGCAATTTTAATAATTATTTTCCAATAAAAAAAGAGGAAAAATTACTTAAATGTTCTTATTGAATCTTCATTCAATATATACATATATATATATATATATTTGTTTTCGAAGAATTGGTATTTTACTTATGAGGTGTCTTTTTGGTGAGTTAAATTTTACATTTAAATTATCAAAATTTTAAATAACTGCACACACTAATTAAGAAAGCTCTTTATTAACTTATTTTTGCTATTTTAAAACTAATTTTTACATATTTATATTTAATCATAGGTCAAAATAATTAATTATAAACTGTGAGTACCAATATTAAAATTTAAGTTGTTGATAAATAATTTCTAATATATCATTATTATATTTATGAAAATCTATTTTATTAAAGATATTATCTTATCTAAATAACTATTTACCAGATATTTTTAAATTAAAAAAAATAATAATAATAAAATTCATTTTTATAAAAATAAATTAAAAAATCACTTTATTAAGAAATAATGACAGTCCTATTAAAGTACTGATTCTTTAATTATTAAAGGATAAAAAACTTGTTTCGAATCTGCCCTAGCCCCTATGGTTTTTTGTTTTTCCCTTTTAATAAATTGGGCCCATAAGAAAAAAAAAAAAAATAAATAAATAAATAAATAAATGGTAAAAAGATCGCGTCAACAATACATTTTCTTCAGCCCCAAACTACTACTAATTAAAACATGCAACCCTTTTAGCGAGTGGTGTGTTCTTTTTATTTATTTATTTTTCTTTTCCAATTTCATTCAATTCTTTGGAATTTCAATCCCAGTATGAAAAATTATTTATAGAAAAAAAAGGGAAAAATATCCAAACAGAGCAATTCAAATTTTTTTAGTTCTATTATATAATCAATGGCTTCAATTTCTTCAAATCCCCGAAATGTAGAGGAGATCTTCAAAGATTACAGCGGCCGTCGTGCCGGCATACTTCGTGCTTTAACTTACGGTACCTACTTTGAATGTCAATTTATGTTTACTTTGATTTATTCTTTGCATTTGTTGCTTAAAGGGGTTTTGCTTTTCTTTTCTTTTTTTTTTCTTTAATCCAATTTTGCTCCTGAGATTCAATTCTTCTTGTTTCTCAGATGTGGAGGAGTTCTACGGTCTCTGTGATCCAGGTAAGTTGTGTTTTGATAAGGGTTTACCGTAATTTACTGTAGATCGGATTTCTTGTTTTGAAGTGGTGGTAATTAAATGCTAAAAGTAGAAAGGTTGATTCTTTTTCTTCCCCCTCAAATACGCAGTATAAATGAATCTATATTTGTCATTGACTTCTACTGAAATTTGATTAACTTTATATATAGCTTTGTTTTTCAATAGGTTTTTGACAATCAATTTTACTAACCTCAGAGTTCTCTTCCGGTATTTACTTTGGTGGTTTGGTTTCAGAAACACTTGTAGCTCAGTATGTGAATTTGTTCTGTTGTTGTGATTTTCTAGAGAAAGAGAATTTGTGTCTCTATGGTCATATCGATGAGACGTGGGAGGTGAATCTTCCAGCAGAGGAGGTTCCTCCTGAGCTTCCAGAGCCAGCACTTGGGATCAATTTTGCTAGGGATGGAATGAATCGCAAAGATTGGCTTTCACTGGTTGCTGTTCACAGTGATTGTTGGTTGCTTTCTGTGGCTTTCTATCTTGGTGCCAAACTTAACCGTAACGAAAGGTTAGTTGTTTCACCAAATGATTTCTTCAGACATTGGCATAAATATCTTGGGTGATAATGAGCTTGTATTGAAATTTTATCTGTATAGCTATGTTCTTATTTTCAACTTGTTTTTTGTTTTGTTCTGTTTCCTTTTTTCCCCCCTTTTCCAGAGAACATCAATAATCCTGCAGGATTAATTGCTGAAAGTTATTCTTTTACTTAATTGCATTGCTGCTTTACTCATCAATTGGAGAATTACAACATCATTCACCATTCAAAGTAATCTTATTAACTTACTTAAGTAATCTAACAAGTATTCAAGAATAAAATTCTCTGCAGGTAGTCCCAATATTAGCTGTGTGTTCCAGGCTAAGGTTACTGTTTTAACATGGGTTCTACGACTACTGGGTTTATGTAGTCTATTTCATGGGCATTAGCCTCTTCCTGCCTTCCATTGTCTCTAATGAGCTGCTTACTCTAGTTATTTAGTATTTCACAATGAATCTGATTCATAAAGTTCTTTGTGCAATACAACATGTTTGCCATCTGGGAGTGCACAGAATTTGTGATCTCTTATTATTCTAGAAGATAAAAAAAGGTCTGAGCATGTTGCTTTACTTAGTTGTGAAGAAATTTGCACGAGTCTTCACCTTCTGTGCACTTTCGTCTTTGCTTTTTTTTTTAACAGTGTGAGACAAGCATTTTATGTGTCTTGTTTATCTTCTTTCTCAATTTAACCGGATAAAACTTGTCAGTGCCTTTATCCAATAATTCTCATGTGATTGTCTCTATGTTCCTGGATAATGGAGTTCAAAATTTGGAAAAGAGCTAATCATCAAACACGATAACTAGAGAAGTCTTAAACTGTTGCATCTGCTCTGAAGGAAACTTTTCTCACATGTGGCTGTGGGGTTTCCTATGACCACTAATACCTGATCTATTGAGTTCTGTTGAAAGTGTTGCTTTATATACTGTTTTTGTGTCCTATAGTTGGTTAAGAAAAACATTCTAACTCTGAAGTAATAATCACTACAAACCTTGATTACCCAAAAAGAATAAATCATTACTGACCTTGGTACATCTCAGTTATCACCTTGATTTTTAATTTGTTTAATGTGGAATGACTTTCTCAATATAGTCCTTATTTCTTTATCTTGCGTCTCTACAAAATAACTAATGGATTTAAAAGTCCTCTGTAGCTCATTGTTTAAGAATTTCAGTATCAACTTACCAGCATGATGTTTGTCATTAACTTATCATGGAGAAGAATGTTCTTGAAGGCCTGTTATCCTTTAGACTGATTTACGCTGAAGATGGCATACTATGTTGTGTACAAGTGGATTTGTTATTTGTAATCCATTATCTGTCTGTCAATACATGGAATTAAATGAGCACGACCTTTACAATTAATTTAATACTGAGTGGCATGTTTAAGTCCTGTTGAGTATAATCATATATTACTGTATCAAGAGGCTAATCTCAACTTCTTTGCAGGAAACGTTTGTTCAGCATGATCAATGATCTTCCTACTGTCTTTGAAGTTGTCAGTGACAGGAAGCCTGCAAAAGACAAGCCCAGTGCAGATAGTGGAAGCAGATCTCGTGGCGGCACAAAGGTCTATTTGGGATGCATAAACGTTCAATTATGTGTTCTTTACTTCTAATGTCCCTTTTCAATTATTATTATATATATGTATATTATATCTTTCATTCATGGGCCGAAGTTACTTTTACTGCTAGTTGACTAAAGCATTCTATTGTTTGCTGCCTTTGACAGTTCCTTCTTGACAAGCTTGCATCATGTTAGGATCATCTCCGCTCAACTGAATTTGAGAGCTTTATTTGATTTTATGCCTGATTAGCTAATCAAATCTATTAAGAGGATTGTTTTCAGCAATATTTATTTCATTTACAAGCCCTTCATCTTTTTTCATGCAGAGATCAAATGATGGTCTGCCTAAAAGCAATCCAAGGCCTGCAGATGAGAGTTACGAGGAAGAGGAAGATGAACATAGTGAAACTCTATGTGGAAGCTGTGGTGGCAATTATAACGCCGATGAGTTTTGGATCGGCTGTGATGTCTGTGAGAAGTGGTTCCATGGGAAGTGCGTGAAGATAACACCTGCAAGAGCTGAGGGTATAAAGCAATACAAATGCCCTTCTTGCTTGAAGCGTAGCAGGCAGTGAGAGTCACTCAAGCCAACAGAGAGGATTAGTATTAAATTGGTGGCTGACAAATAGTATAGAATATTACCCCTTTTTCCTACCTGTAATGGATATATATATAAAAATTATTGGTGAATGGTGATGTTTGTTTATAAGTCATCAGAATGAAGCTTGGCTTCTTCCCTGTTAAATCTATTACTCCAACTCTTGATTATATATAATAGGAATCTTTTACTTTTTGTTATTTCAGTTGTGATTTCAATTGCTGGTTTTGGTTATTTCATTATTTAAATAATGGGTAAATCTTTTCCATTGATGATTTTCTTGACTTTCTATATGCGACTGATTACTTAGTATTAGAGAATTTTATGGATTAGGTCAAAACCAAATCTTCTGATCTTGTTTGTATACTCTTTAAGGTTGTCTTATTTATGTTTTGAGAGTCCGCCATTATCTCTACTTCTTTGTATTGGCAGTTATATATCCCCATGTAAGCAGATTTTTGGAGGATCATGACTGACACAGTAAATGCCGTGAGGATGCTGACAAGAAAAAAATAAAAATGGTTTGTATCTTTTTTGTCTCTTTTTTTACATTAGAAAGTTGTTGAAGATCTCATTTTTGATACGATTTAATTAAATCATATGCTTACGAATGTACTTGTCCTCATTAGATTCTCGTTTAGATCTTCACACATAGATTTCTTCACCCCAACTGTGATATAAACTAGAGATATGAATTTGAGTTTGAAGAATTCAGGACTCTTTTGTTTTCTTTTGTTTCTCCCTGCCTTGGTTGATACCGAAAAGTTGAAGACAATCCACGGCATCCCACCTAACCTTACTTAGAGACCATCGCCTCCATAACATTTTTCTTCTTTTTGCAGGTCTTTTTCCCACTTCCATTCTTATTATATTTCTCTTTCAAATACTAGGCTGGTGCTGATCATTGGAAGTAAAAGGAGAAGTGCAATAGATCAGCTACAGCAGTTACCATGGGTTCAAGTCGTTCCGATGGCTCCTCGAAAGAACGGTTGAAATGGACTCAAGAACTCCACAGTCTTTTTGAGAAGGCAGTTAATCAGCTTGGAGGTCCAGATAGTAAGTGATGGATATGGCTTGGTTCAACATTTTATACTGATAGATTTTCTTTTGTAATCTACTCTTCTTTACACTACTGTTAATCATTTCATGTTTTTACTTTTCTATTGTTCTCTTGATTGATTACCTCCAGGAGCAACTCCAAAAGGTATTCTGAGAGCTATGGGCATTCCAGTACTGACCATCTTCCATGTCAAAAGTCACTTACAGGTTTTCTTCTTCTCCAATCCTATTTCAATATTATTAGCAGAAAACAACCTGAAATTATCAGCTAATTTTTTGTTACACACACAACCCAGAAAATTAACCTAATCACCAATTTTTCAAATCCTTCTCACCTATTCTAGTCTTTGTTTTATGTTGCTGTCTTGAGTTGTTTCCAAACCTGTGATACTCCGTCCCACATCGAAATGATAAAGTAAATGTGTAATGGTATATAAGAATGGGTCTAGGCACTCATAATCAAATTGGGGTATCAATTTTGGTGGATTGAGGACAACATCAAGTATTTGACTGTGAGATACTGTCAGGCCTATAGTTGCAGCATGGGTCTGCGGGTCCAGATCGTGACAGTTGATATCAAAGCCAGATTGTCAGCCCGGACTATAGGAACTAAATGCTACCTTCCACATCTATGTGCCTTTTTTTTTTTTTTTTTTTGATAATTGATCATCTATGTGCTCTTGTGTATCGACGACTAGCATATACCATAAAACATGTACAAAGTAATTAAATTACATCACCATAGATATTGAAAATCACTAGAAGTTCAAGTATAATATCCCTGAATAATAATACTTTATTAATAATATATGACGATATCTAGGTCAACTTCTAAAAACAAATTAGGAAAAGTTGATGAAAAGACAAGAAAGGAAAACGAAAGATTTTGGAAAGATTATTCTATTATTTTATTGATTGAGGTAATCCTATCTGTATTTTTCCAAGACAAATCTGCTCTCTGATTATGCAATCTTCTTGAATGAAATTAATATTTTTCCTATTGTTCTCTTTATCCAGAAATACAGGATGTCAAAATTTATCCCAGAATCACCTCATAGTAAGTCTTTTTTTCTTTCTCAACTGGAATGTATTCTTCTAAGAGATGTTCTGACTACCATCCAATTGGCACTTATTTTGTTTATTTCTTGTATAATTAATTCAGGAGGCAGCAGGATTGAAAGGAGAAGCATTTCAGAAATACTGCCAAACTTCAGTGCAACATCGTGAGTTATTATTTTATTTGTTTGTTCATAAACACCATCTCAACACATTCTATTGCAAGAAAATGACATGAATACGCCAAGAACTTGAAATCATTACGACCCTTTTGTCCTCTTTTATCTTATTCTTCACAGGGGTGCTCAACTTAATGAAGCGCTGCAAATGCAAAAAGATGTCCAAAGGCGACTCTGTGATCAGTTCGAGGTAAGCATACATATATATATATATATATAGTGAGAATGAGCAAGTGAAAAACTCAAGGATTGAAATATGATATAAATCTTCATTTCATTTTAAGGTCCAGAGGAGTTTGAAGATAAAAATTGAAGCACAAGGAAGGTTTTTGGAGAGAATAGCAGAGGAATACAAAAGCAGGGCTGCAAATGCCAAACCAAGCAAACCATCATACTATTCTCCTGCTTCAGTTTCACTGCCTTCTCTTAGTGAAGAATCTGATTCGGAGATTGAAAGACATGAAAGAAGAGCACAGCAAACAACAGAATTCAGAGCACCAAAGAGGATAAGAATTGACAACGACGACGACGATGATGATGTCATGCAACATAAATACAAACTGACATCATCACCAAACTCCCAATCTTACAGCCAGAACTTGATTCTCTTGAAGGGATTGAACAGTCCATGCTGGGCTAATAATGAAGTTGGCTTTCCATGGAGTTTTGCATCCCAATCTCCCATGTTGCCTGCTTTGTATGATACCTTTAATTAGTTAATATTGTGTCTGATAGAATAAATTGTTCCTCAGTTGAAGGAAAAAACATAATTGATGTCCATTGGAATGAATCTTTACAAAAAAAAAAAAAAAAAGGATTTGTGATCTAAATAAGATAAGATCCTTATACATCAAGATAGAATATGCTGTATGAAAGATTTGCATGATTGTCAATCATATTTTATTTTACATGTTTGATGTTTCAGTCCCATTATTAAAAAAATAAAATAAAATAAATAAATTTCTTCAGCAAATCCATAGCTGCTCTGTCAAAATATTAATAATTTTTATAATCAATTTTTTTTTTTTTTATGAAATTTGATATAACTTTTTTAAAAATAACATTTATGTTGCAATTATTTATTACTTTAATTTTTGTGGTGTCCAATTTTTTTTTTTTTCCTTTTTTGTTTGCCTTTTTTATGTAGCAGTTGGCTGTTTGAGTAACCATTGCCATTTTCCTTTTAAATAAATAAATTTAGGCCCACTTTTTATGGGCTTTTTTTTAATATTTTAGCGTTTTAGTTTAGGGCCCAAATAATAAGTGAGCTTATTAATCAGCCAAGCCCAATATGTTTTCTAACATATTTTAAATGTTATTTTTTTACTTTCTAACATAACCAATCCTATTTTGTCTCAATATATATATATACATATAAATATATTATATTAAACAAAGGGTCTTATATTTTACTCAATCAATTTATCAAGTACATTAAGTCTCTCTTTCTTTCTTTTCTTTTTTTTTCTTTTTCCGCTAAGAATGGATGTTATATAGTCTCTCATTTATTTTTATTTTTTTTACTTATCCCACAGGTGTCCTAGGTGGGTCGATTACTGATGGGCGACACCTTCAAGTCATTCCACGTCCGGACTAATCTCGTTCGCTGATTTGTAAACACTTCATTGGGTGGGACAGCTGGCCAGAGGATTTAACATTCTTTCATACCTAAGCTAGAATTTGAAACTTGGATCATTGGTTAAGGGGGAGAACCCCCTACCTCTCCACCTTTGGTTTATATAGTCTCTTTTTCTTTTATTTTTGTTAAATACTATTTTAATCCTATTGCAGAAAATTGTTAGTCATATTTAGAAATAAATATCTCAAGGCGCATGTGAATTGATAAGCAATTCTCATGACTTAAATAGGTCAAGGATTCGAATCTTGACTCATAAATGTAATTGTTTAAAATTTAGATCTAGAGCTTCCTCTCGTAAGAGGCAAATCTGACTCGAACAGAAATTAGTCTAGATATGGATTGATTTAAAGGTGTTCTCCTATAGTTTGGACTCATTTAGGACACCTCGTATCCTAAGTGGAAAAAAAATAATAATTTAGAAAATAAAGATATTATGTGTGTGTTGGTGCCTTCGATTTTTCACAAACATGTATTGGTCCAATGGAAAAAGTTTAGTTACTCTTACATAAAATTTCGAGTTTAAACCTTATCTATAAATATAGAGCTTCATAGAATCTGGCACAGCTTGAATCCAAAAACTGAAAAACTAACCCAAAAAGATTTTTTTTAAGGAAAAAAAAAAATCATTAACCTTCATCACATAATTTAAACATCTACAACCAATAATATCACATTTTTAGTATAGACCAAAAACATATATATTAAAAAAAATAATAAATAAAATACAAAAGATGACTAGTTTCCCACACTACAATTATAATAATATCAAAGTTTTAAATGTCAAAGATTTTTTTTGTGTATACACATATGTGTGAAAAGAAGGATTTCTAGTAAACTAATATGCATTTTTTGCATTATAAATGCTGATATCACATTTGGTATACAATGACCAAATCTTCCGTGAGATTCACGGATGCCGTATTAGCCATTTGAATTTCATAATTTATTATTATTAGTTTAATTTAATTAATTAAGGAAGAAAAAATGGATAGCAGTTGCCCACTTTGAAACCAATGTCTTTTTACCTTACTTCCCCCTTTAATTAATCACATTTCAGTTGCCCACTTTAACGACACAAGGTATTTTAAATGAAAATCAAATTATGAAAGAATATTTTTAAGTCAATTTATATTCCTTCAATTTTAAATAGCTTCATACATAAGTTGAGATTTGAATCATTAACTTTCACTTAAATCAAGAGAATTTCTTACACCTCACTTGCGTCAAAAAGTAAAAATAAAATAAAATAAAATTTTAATTGATTTGTATATTAAAATTAATTTATTATAATTTGTATGTTCACATGAATTTTAGAAAGTTAAAAGTCAAGATTACTTCGAACTCCACTAAAACATGCTCATTTTAATTAATGGAATATATATCAAAGCTAAACCATTGGAACTTTTAGTTATAACGTAGCCCTACAACATTTACTAGCAACAACAATCCTTTTCAAAACTTTGATAAAGTCAACTTTTTTTTTAAAAAAAAAAAAAAGTTTGACTAAAGAGATATTAGTAGATAAAATAGAAATTAGAGAAACGAATCAAATGATGAAGTTTTTTTTTTTTTTTTGGGTTGTACACCCGGTTCATCGAAGCTTCTACCCCCGACTACATTCGGATTCGATCCGGGTCGTACATCCGGCTATGGTTGGGGAGTCTTCCAACGGAGATTTTCTGCATTCATAGAGTCTCGAACCCGAGACTTGTTTAAGCGGAATCAAGCTGCTTACCACTTGAATCAACCTTGTTGGTAAATGATGAAGTACTTATTCCTTTAAAGTTTGAGTTCGATATAAAGAATATTAGTATTTAGTAATTTTAAAAAAAAAATAATTTGACTGACTTTTACACACACACATACATACATATATATATATATTTGGTAAGTGAATATTCATTAATAAAAAAAAATATTACACATAAATGAATGAATAATCATCATTTATGATAACCGAGACAATATCCAACCTAAAAAATGTGGATACAATAACAAAACTCAACCTAAAAATAGATGAGTCATAAACAACAACAAAAACAAACAAAAATAACTGAAAAAACAACAAAATTATTATATCTAAATTCATAGCCTTCTGACCACCGATCATTGATGTCATCTGTAAAGAGGGTTCGAATCCATCTTCTTTCTTCAACAACCATCTCTGCGATCATGGGCGTATCATAGACCCCAAAGACAGTCTACAAAAGAGATAAAAATCGAGAGAATGGCCGAGAGAGAGACTGAGTTTGGATATTAGTTCTTCTAAAAGAAGAAAAACAATTTGATCTTTAGAGATCAAAATAAACTCTTGCATTTGAGAGTGAAATGTGATAAAAATACCAAAAAGAAGACAAAATAGTAACAAAAAAGATAAAAAAAAAACGAAAACATAAAAAATAAAAGAAAAAGGAGAGAGATCTGGCCAAGAGAGAAGCTTAGCCGGAGCTTAGCTGCTCTCTTGGCCGGAAGAAATGGGTGAGAGGAAAAGAAGGCAGCAGTAGCGGCAATAGAGGGAAAGAGATTTAGTGAGAGAAATTTTTATATATATATTTGTGCGGAATAATTAAAAAAAAAAAACAAAAACCATGAACTATGCTTAAAAGGAGATGAGAAAAACCCACGAGGAAATAATGCGGTAGAAATAAACATAAAGCACCGACCTAAAGGGAGACTGCCAGTGCCAGCCGCCTTCTTTCAACGGTTGAAGAAATATGTAGTATTTAGTAGAGATTCTAACAAAGTAGGTACTTCCTTCTTTTTTTTCTTTTTTTTTTTAAAAAAATTTATCTGTGTCCAAAAATACATTTTAGACCTAAACTAATTAGAAGTCGAGTCATGTTGAATTTTTTTGGGAAAAATTTCTACTTATATTTATTTCTTTTTAGTTATAGTTCAAACTTAAAACCTTACTTAAGAAAACCAAACTACTCTTCTATTCTATTTGGACACAGGTATTGGTATACGTACTTACTATTACTACTACAATTTTAAAGTAATTCAAAATGCTTTTTCATAAATGTGATTGGTTCACTTTACGGACACATTAAACACTTTATATTTTTTTTTTTTTTTTTTTTTTTGGTAAATAAACACTTTATATATTATATGTATATGTATGTATATGAACAATTTAACTTTTAAATAAATACGCCTACCAAAAAAAAAAAACTTTCTAAATAAATACACTCATCACAATCCATAATAATCTTATCTATAAAAATAAATAGTATGATTGGAAAAAACAAGATTATTGTTTGTTTTTGAAACTTATTGTAGAATTAATGATTTAATTATCATTTTATTTTATTTATATTAAAAAGTCAATGTTGTAAAATTTAAAAAATAAAAAGTATTAAATTACTTTATTATATCTTACACTTTTGTTACTTAAACAACATGCTCAATTATGATGAATTCTTGATATTCAATTTTTTTTAAAATTTTTTATTATTATTACTATACATATAATGGCTAAATGAGTTTTTCATCAACGTTATGAAATTTGGAATGATTATTAAATTGAGGACATTAATATTATGTTTAATCATTTGTTGTAATAGAATTAGCAAATAATTAAGATCTTATATATATATACTCAAAGTCTTAATTGTTTACGTTTAGATATATATACATCTTTTTTCATATTAGAGTATCTTAATTGATAATATCTTTACTTACAAACGTAAATAATAATAAATCTTATTCTTAGATTCTTTGCAATCATATTTTGTATAACATTTTTAAAAATTCACATATATCTTTCCATCCAAAAAAGAATTGAGTAACAAATTTCTCTTAGTCGTGAAATTTTAATGAACATGAACGAACAGGATCCTGAATGAATAACAATGGAGTAAAACAAAAAATAAGAAAAACATATATATTAATGGAGTGAAGAAATTAAAGAGTACACAGAGATAGCCCACATGCGTGCATGCGCGGCAGCTTATAAAACCTGCATTACGAATATATTATTAAGGAACGAAGTTCTCAAAAACAGGATAATGAACGTAAATATATATATATATATATATATATATATATATATATATATATATATATATATATATATGTAAAAGATCTCTCTATCTTGGAGATTTGAGGGAGTGAAGTTGTTTCTTGCCACAAGGACCAGATTTTCTGATAAAAGATCTGTAGTCTTTATAGGTCATGGGAGCATAAAGTGCAGGATTTTCCTCTGTAATCAACTCTTCTGCAGGTTTCACCAAAATATCACCCCTTGGATTGTAGAAAAATGCCACCGACACTCTCTCCTTCTCCGAGTTCACTATTACCCTATGCTCCACGCTTTTATACCTTGCGTTACTCATTACCTGCACGTTTTTTTTCTAATTAATATACATTTATATATATATATATATATATATATATATATATCTGTGTGTACAACTCAAATAGCTAATTATATATACCTGAATTTGATCTCCAATGTTGACAATGAACGCATTCGGGACAGGTTTAACGGTGAACCAGTGATCGTCACGGCGGACTTGTAGGCCGGCGACATCATGATCAGGGAGGAGAAGAGTCATGCCGCCGGGATCGGAATGTGGGGAAAGGCCGAGAGTTAGATCAGGTTGAGGACATTTTGGGTAAAAATTAACCCTTAGACATCCCCCGGCTTCCTCACCTCCGAAATCTTCTAGAAGGTGGTTCTCATTTAACCCCAGATTTATTGATAATACTTTCAACAGTTTTTCTGAAAGCTTAACCATTTCTTCCCCATATTTACCTATTAATTTCCTGTTAACAATTTATTAATTAATTAAGATCGATCGATGATGACGTCATATAAAAATTAATGTAACAAGGTGTTTCTGTGTCACACGTGTGTTTTGTCAGAAAAAATTAAAATAATAATTTATAAGGCATGCAAAAAGTTGGTTAATGAATTTTACCTGCATGAAAGTGGAAATTGAGGCCACTTATTTTCATCTCTCAAAGAGGTGGGAAGGAAATTAAGGAAGAAATAGTCACTCCAATCCAACTTGGCACCCTTCTCGACACCGAGGCGGCTGCCGTAGCCTTCGTAGGTGGCCGGAGAATTTGAGTAGGGTTGTTTCAACTCCAAGGGGAGATGAAAAAACTGACGCCAAATCTCGCGAATGTCAGTCATCAACTGGTGGCTAACACCGTGGTTGACAACCTGGAAGAACCCCCAATCAAGACAAGCGGAAGACAGCTGATTGAAGGTTTCTGTTCTCACAGATTCATCTCTGGAGTACAAGTTTTGAAGGTCAATCACCGGTATTTCTTGTTGTGCATGTAATTTGCTATCGTCAAAGTATTCTTCAGAGCAAGGTCTATCCAACGGTCCTTTAATATACCGTTCAGGAATTGCCCGGATTCCACTTTCGGATAAACACTGGACTCGCACAACTGGCTCTGGCCAACTTTGTAAGCATGCATTCTCCATCGCTATATATATAGCTTCTGCACAAGTGATACGTATGTATATATATATATAGAGAGAGAGAGAGAGACAGAAAGAGAATGTGAGCGTATACAGTTAAGTTTGCTTGATCGATTCTTGCAGTGGGGAGAGAATATATATAGAAGAAAGTTTAGTGCGACGGGGAGTTCAAATTAAGACTATAGAGATAAAGACGTAATAGTGAACGTGATTTTCATGTGGGATATACATATATATATACACACGCACCGTACGTAACGGTTGAATACTTTTCTGTTAGCGCCTGCGCGGAAGTCTAATGTACCGTACGTGACCGCCAAAAAACAAGAAGACGAAAAAAAACCGCTAATAATAATGCAAAAAGCTGTGAAGACAAGTAAACTACACAGAGAGAAGTATATATGATATGAGGGTAAGGTGGAAGTAAGTTTATATGTATATATATATATAAGTTTAGAGAAAGTGGAAATGGAATGGAATGAGGGGACAGACCAAAACCATATATATATATATGCTTTTAAGTGCGGTGGTATTGATCATTGATAGTGGACATTAGAGTGGATTTATATATATTATATAATATAATTATAATGTATATGGGTGGGGATGGCTGGACAATTAAGCACACAGAGATAGATAGGTGGTAGTTTTTTTTTTTTTGATGGATGTTAGATAGGTGGTAGTTAATTAATGGTGGAGGGAGAGCTTAATTTTCCGGCGCCGTGAAGAACTGGGACTTGTTTCACACAAATATTGTACCCCCACTGCTACTGTGACACAGTATGCACTCCTACATTCGAATAATGCATTTAGTGCAATAGTCGAGTTTTTTTGTTTTTTTTGAGACGTATTTGATTTTGAAGTTATTCGGCTTCGTTTTGATTAATTGATATTTGATCTAAGTTACGGTTATAGAACTTAACTTTTAAACATGAAGCTCTTAATTAGTTTAACTCTTACATGACACTTATAGTAAATGTCAAACTTTAAAGTCATATAATATTCAAAATGCATTTTTCCATTATATTAAGCTAAGGCTTAAATTTAACTAGTAATTATGCTGCAATAAAAATGTAATTTTAAAAAATAATTTTATACTCCATAAGTTACAAAATTGGCGAATATATATATTTTTTTTATAAAAAAAAAACTGTTCAAAAATTTTGGAAATAAATTTAATTATGTAAAAATAATCATATACATATGAAATTATACTTCGACTTTTTTTCCTAAAATACTTGCAGGAATATATATATATATAATAAATAAATAAGGATTAATTGCACCTTAGAATTTCTCAACATAGTCAACCACATGTTCTGTTCTTTATTATCAAACACTGTTGCAACTTTAATAATAATAATAATAATAATAATAATAAACACGTGCTTTTCTATTATTGTATTATTGTTATTATTATTATTTAAATTATCTTTTTCTGTATATCAGTTCTACGGCCAGTACAGTGCTAATAAGTCTTTATTTTATTTCTAGGAACTATTTTGGTGAAGTGGACCCTGCAAAGCTTCCCCATCAGTTCTGTGTGATACGGGAGGCACAACAGATACCCTTTGTAATCCTTCTCATATGTTTTGTTTAAGCATCACGGGTCGAATAATCCGAATTCGGTTTGAGTCTTTCTGATGATGTTTTGAATGACACAATCTAAAATATTACCTATCAATAAAAAAAAAAAAATTTATTTTATTTTATATTATTTTTTAAAATTTGAAGGATTTTATTTCGGAAACGACTCATACTTCTAAAATTTTAAGTAAATATATAAATATTACTCTAATATTACTTTTAATCAAATAAAGTTATATTATTTTAGTAAAATAAAGTATGCATTAAACAATACATTTATTTTATTTATTAGTAAAAAAAAAATAAAAAGAAACTCATAACAATTTTATTAATGATAATTTTTAAAAAAAATTTATTTAACTTTTGGTATTGTAACTTTGAAACTCTAATCAGGTCGAACTCTTTCCTTGTATCTATTTTTATGTAAACAAATATTAATTTCGAATTCAAAATTTACTCCACAAAATGTCTCGTAATCTTATCCTCCAAAAAAAAACGTGGATTTTATAAATTAATAAATGATCGGTTGAGAGGAGGCGCCAACATCAGGTTTGACAATTTACAAAGTAAGATTTAACGATATTAGGCAGTGTGTTGACGAGGGGCAGACAAAACAGAGAAGCAATTTTCTTTTCTTTTTTTTTCTTTTTTTTTTTTTTTTGTGTAAATATAGAGTGGTAGATATTATAACATCTATTTTATTATATTTATCTTTTATATTATCTTAATATATATTATAATATTTATTAACCACATAAAGATATAATCTTTAACAATTTAAAAATCTATTTTTATTAAAAAATCATCATTATAAATACAAGATGATAAAAACAAATAAATATAAAATTATTCTCTAAAAACTTTAATATTTTCAACTTTTACTCTCGTTTTGTTTTTTTATTTAAGCGAGGAGAGAACAATCTCCGTTGTTGGATGCCACATCATAGAGAGTTGTGGGGAGGAAAAAAAAAAAAAGGACAAAAAGTGGAATGTGAGAAAAGGTTAGGTTTGCGTTAAATCTTAATAAGCAAGAGGAATATGGTTGCATTTGTGCAGTCCGCCGACATCAAAGTGGATTCATCTTTCTTTATTGTCTCTTTTTTTCTTTTCTCTTTTTTCTTTTTTCTTTCCCGTGATTCAAATAGGCAGTTGATTGTTAGTTTGATTAATTCTAAAAATTAAAACGAATTAATTATTAAAAAAATGTCAATTATCACTTTTTAATAGTTATATTATTAATTTTAATAATAAGAATATATGCTAAATATATATATATATATATATATATTGTATTTTAAGACTCGTCACAAAATGAATATATGGTATAGGGAAGCATTGGATCCTGTGAAGTCGGGAAAAAATTAGAATGAAGTACTAGTACCATCACACTTCTTTACTCTCATGTTCTACCACTTTTTATTTAAAAGAAAAAAATAAAATTCCAAGTTCTTTAAGAATATAATAAATTTAAATATCATTAAGACAAATAAAAAAGATAAATCTAAATAATTTGTCCTTTTTATTTAGCTAAAAGAGGGAAAAACGAGAAAAAAGTGATAGTCTAGATAGTTTTACTTTCCTTATTTAGATCTTTTTCAATAGTTATATGTTCTAGTCTTAAGAGTTTCTTTCCACGAATCTTTTTCAAATTAATCGATAACGATACCAATTAAAAAAAAAAAAAAAATATATTTACTTTTCCGACCTATATTTATAACTTGGAAATCGGTTCATCCAACCAAGAGTAAAATGATATTAAATGTGATCATATAGATGGATGGATGGTAACCATGCATACGCCATACATTGTAGTAATTGCAAGCATCCGATCCCATGTCTCCATTAATTACTAACCCATGCATGCATGATAGAAATAACTTAAAAAAAAAAAAAAAAATTATCCATTGGCTTATGGATACCTACCTGCCCATGACATTACCAATAATGCAATGACGAATGGGGAAATTTTTCCGACACTGTAAAATTTATGATCATATCTTCCAAAGAAACATCATTACATTTTGTTGGGAGTACGGTTCCATCTTCCATATATACATAAACACGAGTTTCATTATACAATCTCAATTAAAATCGGTGTTTTAACTAATTCAAATTTATTCGAATTGTGTCCGTAAAGTCTAAGAACTCTTATTTAACGGAAATTTTAACTCTTAACTCTTATATAAAAGTTCATAGTGTATATCCAACTTATAAAATCATGAATCGTGTATGATGCATTTTCTCATTATGTGACCTCATCAAAGTCAAGAATATAATATACATAACAATATATTTTTCCGTAAAAAAGATGTAGTTTAGTTGATAACAACCTCAGTTACAATCTAGAGGTCATGAAGTCATAAGTTCCATTTAATTTACAATTTACGAATAAAAGGCAGCTGCAAAAGAAACAATGAGAAGTGATCATGTAAGTTGTACTGACGCAAAGTGGAGTTTGGTTCAGCTGGGTGTATTTATTTTTTTTATTTTTTATTTTTTTACACATAATAATAATATTATAATTCCTACAAAGATCCAAAAGCCGTTGCAATATGATGTGTCTGTTTTAGAACAGAATCAGGTGGTAGTAGTTTGTGTTCATTCTTTATTCTTATTTTATTAATATTTTCAGACCGTCTCAAAATATAATATAATATAATTTTAAAATAACAATAATTAATTATTAAATAATTTGTAATCGAAATATAATTTTTTTAATATATCTATAAAATTTAGTGAAATTAAATAAAATCAGAAGAAAAAAAATAAAAAATCGAAGGGAGTATATGTTTTTTAATATTTACATATCTGGTTGAGCATGTCGACCAATGGGGACTATTTTAAATTAATTAATTCCACACGTGAATGAATGGATGCCGACTGACTGTCGGAATTTTATTATAAATAATATTTTTTTAAAAAAAAATTATAAATATTTTGAACTAATAATCTTCAGTTATTCATGTTATAAGTGGGATGCTACCAACTGAATTATATTTTTTTCACAATTTTATTATAAATAATAATAAAAAATTAAAAATAAAAATAAAAAAAAAAAAAAAAAAGAGGAAGGAAGGATCCTACGCTGTCTGCATTCCTACTAAGATCCAAAAGCCGTTATAATATCATGATGTGTTTCTTAGAACAGAATCAGGCACTGCTGTTTTCATTTATATTTTTCTACAAATTTCTAGGACTTTTTTTTTTTTTTTTATAAGCACAAATTTCTAGGACTTTTTAGTATTTTTAAAAAATATATATCATTTTTAGTAATAATTATTTCTTTTTTTTTTGTGAATAGTAATAATTATTTCTAATATATCTTTTAACTATATTATTCATATGAGGAAAAAGTGTCAAGGTAATAGCTATGGATAGCCATAGACTTAGGGGAAAGGGTAGAAAAATGCAATCCATTATGGAACATACAAATGATCATTACGCTTTAACCGAATTATTTCATTTCATCTCTTACAAAATACTTATTAGTACATTTATACAAAACTTCTACTCCAAGCGCACACACAGAAACCGAAGACAGACAAGTAAAATTTAATCCACAAAATAGTTTCATCTATAGATAATATTGTTGTGGTAAAGGTTGTAATGTTTGAGGAATCATTAATGCATGGCATAAAAGGGGAAGTCATAAGCGCCTAATTGGTTTGACTTCTCTTATTTAGATGTTTTACTGTGTCTTTTTTATTGTAATTTCAATTAAATGTTGTAATTTTAGAAGTCTCCTTTATACAAATAATGGAGTTTTGACTTATACACATGGAAATCTTTTCTAAGCTTTAAACTAGAGTAATTAGTCAAAGATGCAACTCGAATTGAATCTATACACAATTAATATTGTCAATTTCAATGAAGCGAATGTGAATAAAAGAAAATTACAATCCAAAAGAAACCCTAATTGATTCCTAACTTGAGCAAATTAATTATATTCACATTTCAGCTGCTGCTGCTGCTGCTTCTTTTTCCCCTTTTCATATTTCTTTCTACCCCTTTTCGTGTGGACATTGTTGGGTTTTGATCTCGTAAAATTTTATAGCCAAGGGAGGTTAACATTTCCAGTTAGCACAGCCAATATAAATACGTAACTAATATAAAAATCATATATTTGTCTATATATATATGCTTTGAATTAATGAATATATAAAGTGTCATTGAAATTGGCATAATGATTAGGACTGTCTTTTCTGTCTCTCTGTCTGAGTGTGAGAGAGAAGAAAAGGATAAGAATGGACGAAATATATATATATATATCTTATATCTCTGGGTGTGTGAAGTTAGATATGAATCAGCTAAAGAGAAAAATCAGATACGGGGACTGTCATTTTGTGTGTATATATTGTTTTTTTTTTTTTTTTTTTTTTGGTAAATTTGTGTGTATATATTGTTGATCATTCATCAAAAATATAATATATAATATAGTGTGTATGATGTCGACTCTAATCTCCAGTTACCTTAATCTCGATCCGAATCTTCGTTTCTGTAAAAAACAAAGCTAAAACGGAGATTGTTTTCCGTAAAACTCCTCAAATGCTTAAGTCATAAATAAAACGAAAGGAAAAACTGAAAAAATTAAGGTTTTTAAAATCTAAAATAGAATTTATAGGATATTTTGAAAATTTTAGAATATCTAAAAAAAAAAAAAATTAAGATATCTATATATTTATAAAAGATATTATTTATAATAATATCTACCAGTGTATATATATATATATATATATATAGTGTTGATTAGACGGTAGTTGAATATGCAGAAGGAATTATTGTTTCAATCCAATTTGGACAACTTTTTTGTCATTTTTATAATGTGTAGTTCCATCCACTTAGGAAGTCTGTCTAGGCGCCTGCCTTTCTCTCTCCTCTCCCCTTTTATATAGTCTACAACATAATAACGAGAGAAAAGAAAAAATATCCAAAATGTATGTGTATAAATAAGACATATAGCTTAGGTTTTACGAGCTTAAACTTTAATAATTAGAAAAAAATTTAAAATTTTTCCTTATTAATTATTTTAAATTTTTTTAAACAAGAATAATAAGTTTGGTTGAATTTGGGATTCTTATAAATAGTACAATAATATTATCCACTTTGATCTATTTTAGGTGGACATCACAGACTTAAAATACGTCATTAAGTAAATAATTTCAGCCCCTATTTAATAACTACCTATTGATCTCGACGAGCAATGTAGAACTTCAAGTCACAAAATATATATATATATATATATATATTCTTTTGGATTATACACAAATTTAGTAACAATTTATCTTTAAATATGAATGTAAAAATTTTTAAAAGAAAAGTATTACCATACTCAATAAATTAAGACTTGATGTTTCAAATTTGAAATCGAATAAAATGAACTATTGACAAGCTAAATCAAGTATTTCCAACTTTAAAATAACTTTGAAGGAAAATAATTTGTGTTTAATTTTTGTGTGTGTATAATAAATATGTATATATATATATATATATATATATATATATATATATACATATGTGTTTTTGGTGGTTTGGGACCAAATATTTAAGAAGAGAAAACATATATAACCACATCTCTTTTTTTCTATAGAATATACAAAGTCGTCATCCTGTCAAGTGTTTATGGTCAAGTTGACAACAAGGCTGCCCCAAACACTCTTTTTGCTCAAATGGCAAGAGTTCGACACCCCATTTTAACTATAGTGCTATCGGATATTAGTGTTGAATTAGTCGAATAAAAACCAGACATCATCACTAAAAAAAAAAAAAAAAAAAAAAAAAAAAAAGAGTCGTCTGCCCATTCTCTAGAAAAAGGTTTTAGTACATAAAACCTAAAACACGTGAAAATAGACTTACTTTTATCAATCTTTATTTGTTGAGGTACACCACAAACTCTCAACAAATTATATTTCCTTTTAGCTAAAAAAAAAAAAGAAAAAAAGAAAAAAAAGGCTTTTGACTGATTGATTTGATCACAATTATTGTGTACATATATATATATATATATAGCATGTACTTTATTATTATTATTTTTATAAATAGATATTTACTTTATACGACTAAATTAGCTAATTGAGTTTTAAGGATTTGTATGTGTTGGACATATGAGCCATTAAGTTAGGTCAATGCCTTATAGAGTTTGCGGGTCATGAAATTTAGTCCATATAATCATTATTAAAAGTTTTTTTTTTTTTTTTTCCAAAAGAAAAACAAAAGTTAGAGGAGTACATAAAGAAAAAGAAGATCATGTAGAGACTTTTTGATTGGAGGCAAAGAAAATTTTGAGAGATGGTTCTCTAAGATCAATGTATTCACAAGGGTACGATTTATGATTGAATTACACTTGTTGAGAGACATTGCTTTTAACATCTATTTCTCTATAACACAATGTTTGAATTTAAAACTTTCCTTAATTCTTATTTTTTCATACACAATGTTCAAATTCGGACCTTAGTTATAGATAACCAAACTTCTTCGCCCACAAGGTCCATACACAATGTTTGAACTCAAAGCCTTATTTATAAAGAGAACCAAATTCGTTCCATTTGGATCAAGTGGTTGTTGGTAGATACCAAAGGCCTTTCTTCCTTTTTTTAACATTAGAGTATTTTGTAACAACTTTAAATTTTGATTAATTCACAATCAAGTTGCCGCCAACCTTAATTAGATGTTAACTAATTCAAAATCGAGTCATATTGGACCTTTTTTTCAAGAGAAAGCTTTTTCTAACACTCATTTTTCTAACACTAATTTTTCTATACAAAGTTTAAACTTCTCTTTGAGAAAAAGTTCTTCCGACACTAATACACTAAATTCGAACTCAAAATCTTGTTTAAAATTTCTTTCACTTCAACCAGCAAGTTAGTGATAAAAGTACCAAAAGGTTTATTTCTAAAAGAAAAACGGTAGCCACACCAATTGTTGGTTGGCTCAATGGCACATGAGGCTGAGTTTAGTAGGGGAACCACGGTTCGATCCCTCACAACCACGATTGAGAGGAGTTTAAAGCCGTAATCTTTGAACTCGCTCCGAATCCGGATTAGTCGATCCGTGTGGGTTCGGATACCGAATACTTATGGAAAAAAAAAAACGGTGGCCACGTGTTAGGAATGCAAAAGTAGTGGACTCCAGCAACTCTGATAAGAAAGGAATGGTAATGGTAGCCTACTAATTTTAGGCAGGAATATTTTTGCAAGAGTAGGGCTTTTCTTAACTTTATTTCGTGGACTTGCTTGAAATATCACAATAATGCGGTGTTGTTGGGTACCCAAACCAAAACCCAAAAGAAATGCTGTCTATTAAAGAAACACTTACAGCAAAGATGCCCTAAAAATGGCAATATAATTCAATACTTTCAAGAATTTAAAGGGTTTGCCTTCATACCTCTTTTGTGATACAAATTATATTCATAGATTTTTCGAACAGTCTTGTACTTTTTCGGGAAGGGCATGTCATGTGCACAAGAAAGACCACCATGCTAAATAAAATAAAATACTACTTCTCTTTTTCTTTTCTTTTTTTATTAGGGTTTATTCATCCCTCCCTTTTTCGGTGAATTGGTGTAACACATAATGTGGCTTGTTTTTTGTGTATGGTTTTCTGAGGACACGTTTTACACTACATTTCTGTGCCTGGTGAGCAGCCACGTAGTAAGTACAACGCCAAAAGTAAGACTCTTTAATAATCAGATTGAATTGTAAAGAAGAGAGACAATCAATCGGAAAGTTGAAACATGTTCTTGGAAATGGGTGTCTTTATTTATTTATTTAATTTTTTTTTTTTCGAAAGTGGTCCATTCATTAAGAAGCAGGCACTTAAAAAAATACAAAAAAAAACTATGTAAATAATTACTTCACATGAAAACGAAAAATGAGAAATTAATCATTATATATAATTACTAATCTATTTTTTATAAATATTTAATAATTTTATTAAAAATACCTTAAATAATAAATTGTGTAATATTAGCGTAAGATAATAGTAAAATATCTTATTAATTTAAAATTAATAAATATTTTAGATCAAATAAGCTAAAAATAATTAACATAATTTTTAAGTTCGAAAATTTTACACATACATAAAATTTCTAAGTATGATAGACAGTTATCACCTAAATGTCTCATGTCTTTTTTTGACGCAAGCATTGGATCCTTCTTTTTTTATCCAATACTAGTGGTTAGTGTACACTCAAATCTCAAACTGCAGATGCAGTTGCCATTGAACCAAAAATGGACCCAATTTACCCCATTTGTCTAACTAAAACTGCCTATCAAAAGGAGAACACTGGAGCTCTTTTTTTATTTCTTCTTTCTCTCATTTGCTTTGAACACAATGTGTTCTAAATAGCTACAAAGATGATGTGTCTTAGATAGGTAGAGAGTTTTAAGCCATATCTAGATTGTTCAAGTCGGATCGAAAAGCACCTCTCAAGTTTAAAATATTACAAAATTACAAGTCATAATAAGAGAGAGTTCTTTATCAACTTACTTGTACCTTCCGATTTTGGAGCTCAGTTTTTACTTTATCAACCTCTACTTCTAACTTGAAATGGTTTATCCTATCAAAAGTACAACAGATATTACATGTGTTGTAATACTGCTTGCTATATACTACGAATTAATTATATATTTATATGGATGCAAACCATACCTCATACATTGTAGTAATTGACAAGCATCACATGTCTCCATTAGTCCCAGTGAAGAAAGTAATAATGATAATTTTTTTTTTCCCCCCCTTTGCCTTTTCAAGACCTGCCATGACACTACAAATAATACAATGAAGAGGGGGCACTTTCTCTACACCTTTGAAATTTTTCTGAATTTGCAAAAGATACCGAGGACATGTGGTTCCACATTCTCATTCTGCACACAAAAAACATTATTACATTCTGTTGGGGGAGGGTGCGGGATGTTGGATTTGAACTACAGTAGTACTGGACATCTTAAGGACACACAATAGTTTCACTGCGTTAAAAAGGCATACCAGCTATGTTGATCACATTAGGATGTTCCCAACCACTCCCTGAATTCTTAGTCCCTAAAGGTTAAAAAGTCTGGATAGATTTTTTTTTTTTTTTTTTTTTTTTAAAAAAAAAGAACAAGATTTAAAAATAACTAGATTAATTGCAACAAATGTGTAAAGTAGGTAAAAGAGAACCATATTCTTCTTGGGGAAAAAAAAATGATTACAACTATTGAACGACCAAATTGTTATAGAACTTCAAAACAAAACCCATTGTGGATTTCCATCAGGGGCTTGTCATTTGGTTATCCACGAGCCAAGCTCCATAAGAAACAATAGATCAACTTTCTTATTGTTTCTGCCCTATTTCATTTTGTTCAAGTTCGCATATATATAGTCCAAGACCATGACCAAGATCCAATAACTATCATAAATAAAAATCACTTCTCAACTAAACAAATAGGAAAAAAATAAAATTGCATAATCCATCCTCCTTTCTTTTTTTCTTTTTTTTTTTTTTAACGGTGAAGACATACATTAGAATGTGCAGCAACTGGTCGAATTTTCCTGAGATCGGAAAAGTGAAGACATCAATCAAGCAGAGCAGGATGCACTTAATCAGTTAGGCTGTTACAACGCGGGAAAGGAAGATAAGGAACTGCCTTTTCAGACCATTACAAGTTGCATTCTTCTGAATAAATACAAACAAACCAAAAAATAAGGAAACAATACTCAAGTAGATAGTTGTGGAGAGATGTGATAAAAGTATGTTGATTGCACCAGAGTCTTCAGTTCACACACTTAACTCACTAAGCAAGCAATAGAAAACGTTAAAGCACAAGACAAGACATGAATACAATATTAAGGTACTTTAGATTATGTAACACTCAGAAAGATTTACAAAATATACTCCCATCAGGGGTCCTATGATGAAAGTGTAGTCAGTGTTTCACAAACTTCATTAAGCCCATATCCAAATAGAAAAGAATCAAAAAGAAGTTCTAAAGATTTAAAAGGCAGCAAACGTGGTAAACTGCCCCTCAACAAGAAAGAACCCAAACAAAGCCTACAACAGGAGGATGAAAGAACATCCAAAAGAAGCCCCAATCACGTGCCCAAGAGCTTCGAATGGAGGTAATGCTGAGACTAGCAGGTTTCCAACTACAAATCGTCAAATAGAACACTATACTAAAGGTTGATAGAGAAATGAGGGTGAATCAAACACTGCATACCAGCAGGCCACACAGCCATGATTTTCCCACTTGATCAACAATTTTGGAGAAACTAAGTAGATGTACTCAAGTGCCTATTCTACTGATATGCATCGGTCAGATGGAACCCACCTATCATATGGAACTCCCACAAATAATGACAGAAGAATTATAGTGCAATACACGAGGACATAGACGAAGTACATGATGTGGATGAAATTATAACCTCATTTTCGTACTTTACTCATTCCCCAAATTAAGTGAACCATCCTTCATCAGCTTTATGCTTAAGCTATTAAATCTCCCTCTAGAGTAATGCCTAGAAGCCTTTCTCCAATCAGTTCCAGTTTTCATCATCGCCACAAATTCATTGTAACTTATCCTTCCGTCCTGCATTTACACACAAGTAATGAGAGAGAAACCCACAAAAATCTATTCCAATCAAAAGTAATGAATCAATACTTACCTTGTCCGTGTCAACTTCCTGAAAAATATCATTGGCCACATCTGAACAATCATCTGCACCATCCTCCATCAGGGCATCACGTAGCTCATCTGGTTCAATATAACCATTTCCATCCTTGTCAAAGTATGAGAAAGCCTTATGGAGATGTTCATCATTGGCCATCCTTTGTAGATGGAGTGAAACAGCAAGAAATTCTCCATAATCCAAGGTCCCTCTACCATTTGTGTCCACCTATTGATATATGAGAAGTTTTGATGATTTAATATGTTTTCTGATTTCATTTCCTTCTAGAGGGAAATGGGTGCAGCAGCACAATGAGAAATTGGATATTAGCCCAGGTTGAGTCAAACAGAGAACATAAGGAAAATATGAGTAAATAGACATGTGCAAACATTTGGAAATATCAATTTCCATTCCATAAGGATGGGAAGGGCAAGTAAACTTACAGCTTCAATAAGCATCTGCACTTCAGATTCACCTAACTGTGAATTGAACTTCTGAAGCCCACCTTTCAGTTCTTCAATTGACACAATCCCATCATTATCGGTATCTATCTTTCTGAACATTTCTTTTATGTCTTCAACTTCTTCAACAGAAAAGAAATCAGCAATAACCTACACAAGAAACCATATTATCAGATATTATCAACAAAATGAATCAAAGAGTAATGAGAAACATCTTGGCTAAGTCACAAACCCTAAGAGCTTTCCTCTTGAACCTATTCATCAGTGAAAACTGCTTAAGCCTTGACTTGACAACATCTCCAAGAGGAACATTTGGAGCCCTTTTTGCATTTTGCAGCCAAGGATGTTCTAGAAGTATAAATACTTTGTCAGACAAAACACAAAGAACAATTCATGGTTGAATATGCAAAATAAACAATAACTTCATCAATCCAAAATTTAAAGGGAGCTTGGACCTCATTTTCACTGTTCATACAACAGGGAAATCTAGATAAGTAATAATTTAGAAAATAAACAAAACACACTGCAAAACTTCAAGACTCCTGAAATGCCAAAGATACATAATTCCATTTAACTTGGATGACTATCCAAGTACACAGTCCTTTCTTCTTTTTTTTTTTTTTTTGACCCTCTGCTCACCTCTGCTTCCTGCAGACCATAATGCTCCAAGTGGATCATATAATAGTCTGCTATTAGCATCTATGGTGTTGCATTGACTAGTCAGTGAGCTCAAGTAAACAAAGTCAACACAAATTGGCAGCATCATAAAATGTGGCAAACACTTGGGCATACAAAGGTTCTTGAGAATTGAAAAATAATAACATAAATCATGGATTGAAGCTCCAAAACAATAGAGGAAGTGGCATCGACAAAAACATTTGAAGCATTCTATTAGTGGAATTGCATGGGAGAAAAGATGAAAGGAAACAAGATATGAGTAATATGGGAAAGGGAAGAGTAAATTTCTATACTTTAATGCCATTACTCTTAAAAGCATTCATCGTATGTCAATAATTTCAAGAAATACCACTAATTGGAAAAATAGATAATCCATGTGCACTCCTGTTTATACAGATCATAGAAACTAACATAGTACAGAGATTCTTTCTACCTCTTGGTGTACTCTTAACCTTTCACAATAAATTTCCGCCAGTGCAAACTGCTAATAACCTAACATTAGGATGAGTAGTACCCATTACCCATCCACTTACACCTTTACCCACTACTTCACTATATCCTGGCTTAAAAATATAAGTTTTACCAACAGAGTCCAAAGCTAAAAATTTTTGGACAATTTGGGTAAAGACATCTTAGTAATTCTATGCACCAGAAAGTAAAATAGCAGCAAGTTTAGCATGCAAGGAAACTGTTAAGAGTGAATAAATATCAAGTCATAACTTTTCAACTGAAACAATCACATAAGAGGGAAAATAACAAGGAATCAAATAACAATCCAACGCACCAAGGACTTGTTTTGCCGTCAGTCGGACCTTAGGATCAGCCTCCAACATTTGTCGTACAAGACTCTTGGCACTCTCTGAAATACTAGGCCATGGCTCTCGTTTAAAATCTATTAGCCCACGTAATATGGCCTGGGCAACACCCTGCTCAGATTCTGTAAAAAATAACATTAAGTAATAAGATAGTCCACTCTAAACACAAATGGAAGAGGGGACAGGAGGAACAAAGTACTACTAAAACAAGAGAACAATATAGTGAAAAGTAAAATAAATGTACATGATAAAAAGAAAAGAGGAAAATCTATAATCAAAGCAACTTGAGGAATATCCATCAATTTCGTCCTATCCAAACAAAAAGAAGTATCTCTTCGATATGTAATACAGCAGAGAGAGGATAAGTATAGGATAATAAGTTACCAGCCCAAAATGGAGGGACCCCACACAACAATATATAAAGGATAACTCCAGCACTCCAAATATCAATTTCTGGTCCATAATTTCGCTTGAGCACCTCTGGAGCCATGTAATAAGGACTTCCAACAATCTCAGAGAACCTCTCACCTAAAACATTGAAGGTAATGAAGTTAAATGTGGAGAATAACTTCACAAATGTCCAGATTCACTACGGTTAACGAAAAATAATAGCTTATTCCTAACAACCTTTTATAGAAAGTTAAAGCTCAGATCTCACTATCTCTTCAAATAATTAATACTCTGGCAGACTTATTTTAGTTTACACTGTTTGACCCAGAAAAGTGGCAGAATTTGGAAATATTGGTCAGAATTTTATGAAGTCTTTTCCCAGACAATAATTTTGATCTTTGAATTTCTCGAGAGAAATAACTCATTCTCAAAAGCATCAAAGATGCACTAGATCTCACTGACTCAGGTGTATAGTAATGTGTAAGTTGCCTATGTATAGAGATCATAACCACTTATTCTCATAAATATAGGGTCACATTAACCACTAACATATCACAACAAGTCCAAATATGCCTCACAAATTTACTTGGGTAACTGGTGTTGTTCTAGCTGTCAATAAAGTAATGTGAGTTCTCCTCTCTAATCAAACATGTTTAGACTACCTCAGGTTTAGCCAGTGTAGTTTCCAAAAGAAAGTGCATCTACCCACAAATGTCCTGCTTCAAACAGCAATACCGAGTAAATTTTGAATTACAGACCATTTTTAGTTTATATGTCTGAGTTGATAGTTAATTCCTGAAACCCATTCTGTGTGGGGAACAGCATAGAATTTAAAGGCAATAACTAAAAGATTCAAGGATAGCTTTATAACTTATTATGTGCTTACAGCAGTCCAAAGCACAACTTTGACAAACACATTACACAACTTATAGGAGTATATTCAAATAATGCTTAACATTTACAATATGGTAAATGAAGGATCAAGAATTCTTCCAATCAATTAGAATCAAATTTTAACAAAGCCATTGAAGTAGAGAGGATAAGTTAACTAATAACAATGCAACAAGACAGGCTAAAATTACCTACTTAGGAACAGGATTAGACCAGTCAACTCCTTGATCCTATGATTTTTGTCATCCATCTTCTAACACAAGATCAAATTTGTTCAAATCAAGCCATTTGTGATGATAGATCCATCTTTCACCTTCTTTTTTTTTTTTTTTTTTACTTTTCCTTTCTTGTCTGTGTAGATTGATCAATATCTTGTCCTCTAAAGATTTAAGATATCCTTTTTGGTACAAACTATATACGGTCAAAGATGGGGCATTCAGGGTGCTTCATTGTAAACCATTATTAAAATCACCTATAACCATAAGGCCTAGTAATAACTGCCACTACCGAACTCCAAAATCTATCAGGGTAACAGTTAACATTTTTTTTGATTCCTTTCCCAAAGGGCTTGTTGCTTCCATTGCATTATATAACAAAATTTTCTATATTTTAGTGTCAGCACTATGATTTACCATCACAAAGCAGAATATTGGAAAACAAAAACATAAAGTGGATACCTTAAACGATAAAATAAGTGCAACACCTACGATGAATCCGGCTACAGAAGCGATAAGAATAAGAACCATAGGGCATTCACATAGATGAATAAGGAAACTGCATTTTATGTTACCTGGCTTGAAGAAGATTGACAAGCCGAAATCAATTGCTTTTAGCGGCGAATTTTCCTTCTTGTTGGCAAACAAAAAATTCTCCGGCTTTAAGTCCCTATGGATCACACCATGCTTGTGACAGAGCTGCACGACTTCCACAATAGTTCTGGTCACAGCAGCAGCAGCTCGTTCAGTATAATGCCCACGCGCAACAATCCTATCGAAAAGCTCACCTCCCTCGCACAATTCCATCACCAAATGCACAGCATTGTCATCCTCACAGGCCTCCTTCAAGCTGACAATGCTAGAATTCTTAGGCAAATGCTTCATAATAGCCACTTCTCGTCTGACATCCTCCACATCCACCGCCGTCCGAAGCTTCCTCTTAGAAATCGACTTGCAAGCCAAGAGCTCCCTAGTCTCTCGATCTATACACAAATAGGTCACTCCAAACTCGCCACGTCCTAGTTCTCTGTCCACCAAGTACTTCTCCTCAATATTCTCCTTTTTAATATCAGTTAACACAGTGATCGCCTTCTTATTACCGGCGCCGGCACCCGACTTATCTTTACGGCCATGATCCTGACCAGAAAAGTTAGTAGACTTGACATCTTCTCTGGCAACTGCCGCCGGAGATCTGCAGCAGTTTCCCATAGCAACCTACTTCTAGATTTTTCTCGAGTTTTATAACTGTAGCAAAAACCCTAAGAGTAGTCCTTAGCTCTTAGCTAAGGTTTCACATGATACAACAGTAAAACCCTAAATTTAGGGCCAGCTAACTTAGATTCAGATATGAAATTCGTAATGGGAGGAAGAACTCTGCAAAATAAGGAGGAAGAAGAAGAAGATTGGGGTTTCTGTGCAATCAGTAATGGGTACGGTAACGGTTCAGAGATGCTTCTTCATGCTTTTGTACATGTAGGAGAGTAGAGTGAGAATTCTCTCTCTCCCTCCCACCCTCCTTCCTCTCTTTTAGCACTTCTTTTTTTCTTTTCTGAATACTTTTCTCGGTATAATAATGCCAAACGTATAGACAGAAAATTATATAAAAATATTTTTCTTTTTTTTTTTTTTTTTTTTTTCCAATGAGATGGATATAGATGGGTATTGGTGTATATGAAAATTATTTTATGAGTTTGTATTGGTGTATGCGTGGATTTTCTTCTTGCTTGGTATGTGAGCTCTGTCGGCTAACCTTTCATTCCGGTGGCAACGGAACGGTGGTGGAGCGGAAGCAGAGGAAATGCCTTTTTAGCTTTCTGTAGCCCGGCAGGGTTTGGTCCCGGTGTTCTGTATAAATCGTGATTATACTAATAAGATTTTTAATTAATAAAAAATGTAATCATTAAAATATCTGTATTTAGTATATTATTATAATATAACGAGTCTTGTACTTATTTTTATTTATATAAACTTTATATAAATAAATATGTTTTTTTTTTTTTGCAGGGGAAAAAAATATATATAAATAGATTAATTATAAATTAAATTTTACATTGAAAATTTTAATAGTTTCAATCCTCTATTTTCTGGTTAAAATTCCAAAAAAAAAAAAAAAAATGGAAATTTCTTATTAATAAGTCTATTTTTGACTAACATGCTTTGTCTACCAAGAATTATATCTTGAGCTTGTCTTCTTTTACTTTTAAATGTTCATTATGTAAGCATGTTTTCTTTAATTGAACCTTATTTTGTTTGTTCCAATATGGAATATGGATAAGAAAGGATTTTTTTTAAGGTTAGTACACATATGAAATGAAAATTGATGTATTTTTATTTATTAGCAATTATCAAATTAGTATTCTAATATTTTATAAATATATATTAATGTTGTTATAAGCAACCTAATAATTCAGTAGTAAAAGGTAGCAAACTCTCTTATCGCGAATATCATACTGATAATCGTGTTATAAACAAACTAATGATATTGTTTGCTTTGAGGTGGACCTTACGAGTTTAAAACGTGTCATTAATAAATGGTTTTAGACTTCTACTTAATATATAAGAAGTATAAAAATTAGGTTGACAAAAAAATAAAAAATAAAAACTAAATAGAGTAAATGAAATGGTATTTCAAACAATTAGAGGGAGAAAAAATATGTTAAATTAACCCAAAGTATGATAATAATACCATAAAAATTCGACCGGAATGAGAATTAGTTTTGATGTAAATTAACTTAAAAGTGCGATCTTATTGTTTAAAATTTATCTAAGACACCTCGTGTTCTAAGAAAAGAAAACATAAAAACAATAGTACAAAAAGTTATTATTTTCTAAATTCAATTGTCTATAAAAATAACACATGGCATTTTAATGAAAAAAAAAATGTATACTATTATAAAATATTTAAAACGTGCTATTAAATAAAAAACTTTAAACTTTATTTAATAATTATTTAAAAATCTTTTAAACGAGCTAAATAGTAACTTTATTCACAATAAATATAACTTTTTAAAAATAATAAAATAAAATAAAATAAAAAGAAGAAGAAAATTTGTGTAGGGTGCAACCACACATGTACTAGATATCTCATTAGTCCTAGTGCACATGACACTGGCATTAGTATATATATATATATATATATTATAAATAATAATAACGGCAAGGGGATTATTTATTTCTGCCAAAACCAGAAATGGAAAAAGAATGTTTTAGTTTGAGTTAAGGAAAACACAAAAAAATAAAAAAACAAAAGTTTATTTCTTTATTATTAATATTATTGCTGGGTATTTTTTTTTTATTATTATTATTTAATATGCAAAGATTTGATTTAAAGATATGATTCTGTCTTTTGGCAATCAGTGTTTAATTTTTATAAGTAAAACTCATTTTTTGATGCTTTAAGAATCCGCTTCTCTTTCTCTCATAAAAATTCATTACACTGTCCTAATGATGTTCCGGCCATACTTGATTCTTGTTCCTTTGACCACATAGTGAAGAAGGAAAAACAAAATGATCGCAAAATGAATATGAAAAAAATAAATAGATAAATAAAATTGTTGTTACTTGTCACATCGCTCGCTTAAAAGATTTCAATAAGATTTAAAATCTTTTATTCAATAATATGTTTTAAATCCGTAAAATTTATCTAAAGTGGATAAAAATAGATAATATTATTGAACTGTTTAAACGTTATTTAAAAGAAGTGATGAAAATGAAGAAAGCGGTAGTTCAAAGGGGCGAACGGTACTTGAATTGTTTACACTTTTGTTAGGAAAACCTTAGGCAGTACGAAAAAGGTCTACTGATTAGTTGTCTCTCCTTTCTGGGCATACATTATAATTCACCTCTTTTACTTTTCTTTTTCTTTTTCTTTTTCATGATTTATTATATTTTAATTGATGCTATATAAATTTTTTTCCTATTTTATTGGAGAAATTTTAGCTTTCCATTTTCATAAATTCTTTATTTTTTATTATTTTAAATCTAGGAAATTTAAATTAAAATTTAATCCTACTAAATGTTTTCAGCTGTTGTAATTAAAATATATATATAAATCTTAGGTTAAATGTATTTTTTGTCTATTTATAATAATGATTGTGAAAGAATGTCACTCGTCCAAGAAATTGGGAAACGATATTTGGGCTAAGAAAAGCCCAAAATCAAGGAATTTTTTATGGGTTCGTTTTTAATACATGGATGGATTATCCTTCTCAAGTGAAATATTAATATTAATAACGCATTTAATTTATGCGTTGTAATCTCAAAAGTTTATTCTTTTAAATTAACGAACGAAAATATTAAATTATGAAAAAGAAAAAATGACACAAATTTTTTTTTCTTTTTTTTTTTTCAAATAGAAAAGCATTACGCAACTAAATCCAAAAAAAGTCATTAAAATTTGTCAATTGGAATGAGTAAGTTTACAACTTAATAACCCGTTAGCTTGAGAGAGTTGGTACGCGGACTCTTAATGCTTCCTTCCAGGGCGGATGATCGATGTTTCGAATCTCATGTGGTGGTTAGCGTCATGTTAAAAAAGTTCTGGGCCAGTCCCTCACTCTAGAGTAAGAGTTAAATTCTGCGAGCACTCGTAGGCCGAGTTCGGATTAGTCTCACCAAATAAGGTGGGGGCGCAAATGAGAAAAAAAAAAAAAAAAAAAAAAAAAAGTTTACAACTTAATAATAAATGATCTTAGGAAATTTGAATTTGAATTAGGAATATCACAAATTAGATATAATTTTTCTTAAGTACGTTGCAGGTTACATTTTTCAATCGATGTTCGAACCCGTTTGTGAGTTATCTAAAACAAAAAATAATAATAATAATAAAAAAAAAAAAAATCATACGTTTCTTTATAAAATGTGAAACCGTGGTTTTTTTTTTAAAAAAAAAAAAAAACATAAAAAATTGGGCCCTTGAGATGGACTGAAAGCCCTTACTAATTATTGAGATGATTGGACTATTTGTACATTATAGGTCGCCTGACGACAACGCATTCTAGAAAGATTACAACAATGGCCCATTCTATCTCTAAAAGCTAGCTGACGATCACTAAAGGAGCCGCCAGCACGGAAGCCGAAAAAAAAAAAGAAAAAACTCGAATTAAATAAAATTAAAAGGCAGAGAGTCTGGTTGGGGAAGAAATGTTGAAAAAACCAGAGAAGGCGGCTTTTTTCAAGCCGTTGGTATGGCTTTGTAAGGACTCGTACCAGAGAAACGTCAATTAACTGAACTTTCTTCCATCTGAAGTCTATACATTAATTGGAGAATATTATTATTTTATGACTTAAAAAGGAATATTAACCCTCAGGGATTGGATTAGCGGTAAGATTCTTGGGATAGCCATAAACTTAGATATTTTGAGATCGAATCTTGACACTAATCTCCTTCAGGGTCATCGGACTTGGGGTTAACTTCTTAAATTACTCAATGTACACTTGTGGGAAACTTTTTGTCGAGGGCCTATGTACTCCCGGGATTAGTTGGTGCGTGTTCTTAGTTGAACCCGACCCGGATACCTGGTGCTTAACAAAAAAAAAAAAAAAAAAACTTAAAAGGAATATTATTATTATTTTTATTTTTGTTGTACTTGCGAGTTGGTACAAATTTCTTTTTCTTTTTTAATATATAAAAAAAGAAAAAATTTACTTTAACATCCCAACAATAATAGTCAAGAGAATATAATTTATAATTTATGAACTACTTTTAAACAAATATCTGAAGGATATTCTATGTATAAAAGATTGATTAGTCTATTGGGATATTTTTTTTTTTTTTTTTTTTTTTTTTTTTTTTAGTCTATTGGGATATTGTTCAATAAAATTTCACAAAAAAGTGGGGAAAAAAAAATGTACTGCAAAGCAGGTCAGAGGAAAAAGCATATAGTTCACAATTGTTTTAATTTATAAATATATATACATATATATAATTAATTGATTTGGTTCCTAATTATATAAATTTTTACTAATTAGATTTATCAAAATTTAGTGTGTTAAAATGTATAATTAGAAACTAAATCGATTAATTATCCTTAATAATTATACACATATGTTTTAAAAAAAATTAAAATTAAGTTTTTAGCTTCATGGAAAAATATATAAATTTTTTTATGTCCCTTTGCAATTACAAAGTGATTGAGACTGCTGATTGCAATTGATTCATTGTTATATATATATATATATATACTTTTTAAAACTTGAACGTTAAGTAATTGAAAAAAAAAAAAAAATGGTCTTTGGGTTATGAGGGTTCAACATAAACAATTTTGCGTTTTTCGCATTGTTCGGAAGAACTCCAACAATAACCTTTTTGTCAACGAAAAATACTAATCCATACAGGAATTCATTTTATTTTATTACTATTTTCTTCATTTTATTTTTTAATGTCGGTCAAAATCCCGATGGATAAATTTTGTTTTTTTCAATTGTGGATAAACTCCAAAGACTTGTTTGTGGAAAACTAAATCCTCCACATTATGGGAAAAAAAAATTAATTAATAAGTAATTTTTTTTTTTTTTTTGTGTCCTGAGTTATACCCGAATAATCCACACTCGGATTTGGCAGCACTAAAGCTGAATTGGATGTCGAACTCTCGCCATTTGGATAAGAAGTATGGTTACTGACCACTCGACCACAACACACTTAACATTAATAAGTAAATTTATTAATGTAACAAATGTGTGTCTGAATTGACTTATGTATATTATTACAAATTAATTGTGTGCCGTGAACTTTATGGATTAAAAACTAAAAAAGGAAAAAATTTCTGAAAAAAAAAGTATATATTATTGATTGGACGGATTCTTTTTTTTTTTTTTTTTTTTTTTGGTGGGATTGGTAGTTTGATTATGGATAGACAAAGGAATCATCCTCGCTGCTCCCTGTTTTATTTCTCTGCTGTACTACTATTTGCATCTTTTTGTTTTTTTAAATAATTATAATACATATATATATATATATATATTCAAGAGAAAAACACCCCAGAAATATGAAATTAAGGTGAGAAATTTAGCTATATATATAAATTTTAGAATATACAATATATAATGTATATATAAAAAGAAGACATAGCTCAGTTGATAGTACTCTTACTTATGACATAAAAGATCATGAGTTCGAGACATGATAGAAGTTAGAATTTTTCGAAAAAAAAATAAAATCAAATAACATATACATACAACTTCTGCTTAAATTTCTTCTACGATTTTTATTTTTCACTCTCATAATATTAGAACAATTAGCTCGTCCAAATACATTATATATATAAAAAAAATAGAAAGAAAATTTAAATTTACGTACATAAACATTTTTTTTTTTGATAAATATTTACGTACATAAACATGATTGGGGGTTTGGAGAATAATAATTCATTCACTTTATATATATATATATATATATATATATATATATATATATATTTACGTTTAATATATATATATTTCACTCTGAAAAATGCCAGACCCTCTGCATCTACTTGTCCTCTTTTGAAGGAAAAGATGATATTACTGCGACAATCATGCCTTCATATCACTTCTTTACTTATTTTCATGCAAACCCTATTTTTTCAATCTTTAAATCGCATAATAAAATAAAATTGAATATATATATATATATATATATATATATATATATATTGGTAAATAAATAAAATTGAATATTATTAATATATACCTTAGGATGAAAAATTATTTAGGATAAAGTATAATGTAATGAATTCAATTTTTTTAAGGTGTTTTGGATGAGTTTCAATTATGCATATATTTTTTTAAAGTTATTTTTTACATTATGACTCATTCTAGTATGAACCAAATAGGTCTCATGCAATACATAATATGTGATCTTAAATTTTAAATAAGTGTATATATGAGAATACGATTTCAATTTCACAATCTCACTTAAATTAAAAAACATGCATTATTAATTCACTTGTATCTTAAAATTCGATACAATATTTTATAAAACAATTAAAAAACATGAATTAATACTATATTTTCCAAAGTATTTATTGTAGGAAATTCTTTATTATTATATGCTTATTTTTAAAAGTAAAACTTTAAATTTAATTATAAAAATTATAAAATAAAAATTCTACTCACCTAAAACTAGAAATATATCTTAAAAATATGGCATATCGTATGATAAGCACTTGAAAAAAAAAATGCCTTGTAGCAGATGACGAAAATAGAAGTGGAAGAAGAGTCTCACGATTTTTTTTTTTTTAATATTTTTTTTATACCCACTTGGGGGTGTCGGTGTCCGCACATTATTTGGTAAGACTAATCCGGACTCGGCCTGCAGAGCATTCTCGGAGTTCAACTCTTACTCAAGAACTTTTTTAACATGGCGTTAACCACCTTAGGAGATTCGAAACCCCGATCATCTGCCCTGGAAAAAATATTAGGAGTCGCCCACCAACTCTCCAAGCTACCAGATTAAATGAGGATCCGCAATTTTTCTTAACTCGGTTCCGGCCCACTCATGAGTTTTTTCTTCTGCGGCAACCGCGATGGAGGGAAGCACCACGTTTCGCTACTTGATTGGTTGATGGCGAGCCTTTCCTTATATAGCAAAACAGCGTCATATTATTCTCCCGCAAAATGATCGATATAGTTATTCTACGTGGGTGTGAACGAAAAAAAAAAAGTGTGTGGGTCCGTCCAACTAGTTTCAAACTCTAGCATGTTCTGCATGAACGCCACGTAGGCTTAGTGGTGCAATTCAGCAGTCTACGCGTGACACGTGTGCCATGTTCCGATAACGCGTAGATATTTTTCGAATTCTGGGGCAAATTTGTACAATATAATTAACCTTGTACCGTTAACGTTCCCTTTGTTTCTTTTCTTACAAAAATAAAAAATAAAATTAATGTATTTTTTTTAATATGAGAAATAAGATAATAAATCTCTATAAATATAACAAAAATTGTATGACATAAAGTGAAGTAGCACATTATTCGTCTAGAGAATCTTTAAGCAGTTAATAAATAAGTTTAAAATTTTTACTTAATAACGCATTTTAAACTCATGAGTCCATCCGAAATGGGACAAAACAAAAAAATATCATTCGATAGTTTATAATACGATGCTCATAATGGGAGAATATATTGTGACCATTTTATTTAACAACGCATTTTAAATCTATGAAATCTATTTTAAGTATCAAAACGATAAATATGATTGAGTTGTTTATAATATAATTTTTTTTGTAAAGAGTATTCATTAATAATTACTTTTGTAATGGAAACAAAGAAAAAGATGTTGGGTCACCTGACTGACTATGACTGATTAGTGATTAATGATTATGAAAATGGGAAGAAGCTGAGATTCGCCAGATTAATTGCGTGATTAGTAAGAGGACTTAAAAAAGCTTATTCATAACTTGATGGAGAAAAAAAAAAAAAAAGGAAAATCAAAATGGCACTCAAAATTTCTTAAACGCGGATTCATAATAGGTGGGGGGGTTTACATATTTGTTTCTGCACAATTGTACAGTTGTACTACCTAGTTGGTACCTCCCCCTAATTCTTACTCGCATAATACTCAACCTTTTCCTTTTTTTTTTGTTTTTTTAAATATATATAAAAAAAGAAATTGCAAGGTATATATTTTTTTCATAATAATATTTAAATTTTGATATATATTTATTTAAATATATAGTATAAGATTAATATTTAAATAGACAATTGAAATTTAGCTAAAGTATGAACATAAACATTAAATTCTCCTTTAATAAACTTGATGGTAAAAAGTCTATAGGCATTGGTTCTCAAAACTATAAAAATAAATAAATAAGAGTTTATTTTATGATATAAGGGCGAAATTGTCTATAGAATATTAATAAAAATCTACTCATTTTAAAATTATGTATTTCATCCACACACATATATATATATACATATATGGGGTGTATGTATCAATATTCATTTTGTATGATAAATGTAAATTAACTTATAAAATAGTAAGAAAATTTTATGTCATAGGTTCAAGAATAAATTTATCAATTAAATAAAAATCCTAAGTCATAGGTGAAGTCATCTATTGTCAAGAATACATAACTCAATTGGTAGTTGCCTCATGAGATATATTAATAATAAATAGAAAATTAATATTATTCATGCAAAAGCAAAGAAATATATTTTGCAAGTTGAATATATTGTGAACAATAAAATTTTCTTTTCGATTATTATTATTTGCAAAATAAATAATCAAAAAAAAAATGTCACAAGATAATATATATTTTGAGGTTGGGCTCGAATCTTTATATTTCTCCGCCGACTCTTTTCGTCGTGGATTTGAGGGCATTTTGGGCTTCTCTCGATCCAATGGATTTTGATTTCTTCCGAGGGGCGTTTTGGGCTGAATCTCGGAATTAATTTGAACTTCGAGGGCCTTTGGGCTTGATCTCAATTCATCTGTATTTGATTTGATTTCTCCGATGGTCTTTGGACTTGATATCGGAATGGATTTGACTTCTCGAGAGCCTTGGAGCTTGATCTCGAAGGGAGGATGCGCCAAAAATTATGGACGATCCCCGAATGGAATCGTCGGAGTTTCCTTTCTTCTCTGCCACCTCCGATTTCTACCTCTTATTTCCACCTTACTTGAATGCTTCTCTTGGTCTCTATTTATAGATGAAGAGAGTGACAATCAATGTCTATTAGTTTGTCATGTGTCACTCATCCAAGAGTAAAATCTTTCAATATCTTCAATATTTATTTAAATATATAAATAAAATTCCAGTGTCTATACATATATTATGACAAAAAAATCTTATTTATGTATGGAAAAGTAAAATTATCCTTGAAATAATTACTAAAAATCAGTTGATAAGTCTAGAGATAAAAAAAAACCCATTAAAAATAAAATACAGAGGATAATAAATGTTTCAATTTTTTTTAAAAAAAATTTTATACAAAAAACAAAATGTTTAATTATATTTTTTAGGTATTTTTAATAATTTTAAATGTGTCAAATTTAAAATGTGTAATTAAGTAAAAAACTATTTAATAACCACTCAAATCATCCACAATTGATTTGAGACATTTAGTTTAAAATAAATAAAATGGCCCACATATTAATTTATTAATACAATTAATGATGTTGTTTCTGTATTATTGCGAATAAAACATCACAAATTATTTAAATATTTGTTCCCATTTCATCTAAAATTTTAAATAATCTTTATTAAAAGATTTTACGTTAATTTGAACTACAATAGGAATAACTTGTAACAATAATAAAAAAAAAGAAACGATGATAGTTTGATTAATTTGAGTCGATTCTCAAAAGAATAAATAAATAATTTTTTTTTTAAAAAAAATTAGTTTTTCAAAAGGAAAATTAAAAGATGGATAAAAGAGGAAGTGAATTAATTAATTTGATGCATGAATGTCAAAGCTCAAAAGAGGGCAATATCAATGTATTGATTTTGATAATTTGATTGGAATAATGAAGAGACATAATAAACAAGACCAAATGACAATAAGTGAGCAAATTATTTATCAATCATAGATTTGATTCCATTTGCTCCTACACAAACAATTTCATTTTATTCCATTCTTATATATATATATATATATATATATAATATAGTAGAATAATAGTAAAAACTCCGAGGAGTTGGATTAGTGATAAGATCCCCGAGATGAGCTATAAACTCGGATATCTTGAGATCGAATCTTGATACTAATCCCCCTCATAGCTATCGAGAAATTCCTTGCCGAGAGCTTGTGTACCCTCAAGATTAGTCGCGGTGCGTGTTCACAATTGAACTTGGCCAGGATACCTAGTGCTAAATAAAAAATAATAATAATAATACAAAAATAAATGAAGAGGCCTTCATATGTATTTTAAATTATAAAAAGACACACAATATTATTATTATTTTTAAAAAAGTGTCAAACATGAATCGAGAAAACTAAAAAATAAAAAATATAAGGAGTATTATAACTACCCTACGCAACAGCCTTAGCAAATTCTTTTGCGAAACCGTACGGACAATCTCAAACTCGTATTTTGTCATCTTCATTATAGACAAGCTGAACATCCCACTCTATAATTCATCATTAACAAATAAAATAAAATCTAAGTGTATCCAATAATAATAATTAATAAACCCTTTCTTATACTTTGTAATTTTATAAATTTTTTTTTTTTAAAAAATAAAATTATTATGTAATAAAAAAAATTAATAAGTATAGCTGTCTAGAATATAATAATTAATAAATATAAATATAAAATATTAGTTATAGATGTAGAGATTGAAAAAAAAATTAATAAATATATACTTATTTTAAATGTGATAAATAAAAAATAATAATATATAAATCTCTCTTCAACAGGACAAGGAAACAAGGATAAAAAAATAAATTTCCCTTTCATTAAATAATTAATACACTCCAAAATTAACTGTCATCCAATTGGTATTTTTCAAAAAATATTATTTTCAAATATATATTATATTATTTGCAGAGAATAAAAAGTAACGGAAGGAGAATATATGAGAAAATGTCAAGTAAATCGAAACATTATTACTAGATAAGTATATCTTAGGAAGGGAAAGGAATTTAATACGTATCTACTAAACACAAAAACAGGCAAAGGCAAATAAGGTAAGGAAAGCTTGTAGAACAAGAAATTTACAAAAAAGCCCCACCAGAATATCGTCCGACACCTTTTCTTCGTAAGCGTGACGACATAGAAACGCCAAGTGTGAACAAATGTGTATGTCTAAAAAAAAAAAAATATATATATATATATATATATATATATTTATTGGATGTATGTATCGAGAGTTTCCGCGTAGAGAGATGAGACTGGACTGGAGATTTGGAAGAAGAGACGCTGCTTGAGAAGAAAAGAATTAGAGAAATAGTGAGAGAGAGAAGAGAGAGAAAGCTCTCTTTCCTTTCCTTTCTTCGGTTCCTTTCATTTTCTGGTGATATCTGAAACCAGCAACATCAAAAAACGCTCTCCTTTGACACCTAAGCCGTTGAAATCATTCCTTTTCTTTGACAATTTCACACCTTATATTCACACACACACCAAAAAAAAAAAAAAAAAAAAAAAAAACCCATATAAATTCTTTATCTTTCTCTTTTCCTCATTTTTTCCCCCTCTTCTTTCCATTCATCTGTTTTTTTTTTTTTTTTTTTTGGGCTGGATATTTGATGATGGAAGGTCGTCATCATCATCATCATCCGCATCATCAGTACAGTGGCCTACACAGTATCGATAATACCGGTAGTGGTGTGGGTGTCGGCGGCGTTGGAAGTGGAGGAGATAGGTTTCCTCAATGGAGTATTCAAGAAACAAGGGATTTTCTCATGATTCGGGCCGAGCTCGATCCAAACTTTATGGAAACCAAAAGGAATAAACTTCTCTGGGAAGTTATTGCTACCCGAATGAGAGAAAAGGGTTACAATCGCAGCGCTGAACAGTGCAAGTGCAAGTGGAAAAATCTCGTTACTCGTTACAAGGTATGTATATATATATATTTTTAGTTTTTATTTATCCCCATTTTTATCTCATTTTATGTCAAGTTTCGATCTTGATGACATGATTGGTTTCTTTAATTTTATTATTATTATTTTTTTAAAAGATTTTGTGTTAATTATGTTGATGTACGTGTATATATATATATATGTGTGTGTGTGTGTATGTATATAGGGATGTGAAACAATGGAAGCGGAGGGAATGAGACAGCAATTCCCATTTTACAACGAGTTACTAGCAATATTTGACGCAAGGATGCAAAGAATGCTGTGGATGGAGGCTGAGGGTGGCGGCGGGGGATCGAAGAAGAAAGCTACAGCACTCTCTTCCGACGAGGAGGACGAAAACATCGGCGAGGAAATGAGCGAAGGTGAAAAAGCTACTAGTAATAAAAAGAAAAGGAAAACAAAGGGCATTACAACAACCGGTGGTGCCGGTAGTTCTTCTAATTCTAACAGCGAAAACTTTTTAAACAACATAAGGGAAATGTTGGATGAGTTTATGAAACAACAAATGACAATGGAAATGCAATGGATTCAAGCACACCAGGCGAGAGAAGAAGAGAGAAGGAAAAGGGAAATGGAATGGAGACAGAATATGGAAGCTTTAGAAAACGAGAGGTTAATGATGGAAAGGAGATGGAGAGAGAGAGAAGAGCAAAGGAGAATTAGGGAAGAAGCTAGAGCTGAAAAAAGAGATGCTCTTATTACAGCTCTTCTTAATAAACTTCGTAGGGATGAAGATTTGTAGTCCATTTTTGAATATTTTTTTTCTTCTTTTTTTCTTTGATGATCAACTCCCCGGACCCGAACATGAAAAGATGATCGATCAGGTTTGTCCCTGAAAACTCTCTCATCAAATGAACTATATATATATATTAGCTGATCAAAATGATCATATCCTGTTTTTTCTTTTAATTTTTGCATTATATATATATATATATATCTGTGTGTATATAATGAAATACACACATTGTTCAAATAGAGAACTCCTTACGGGCAGATGCATGATTTCCATCAGACTGAAAAGTAAGATTTGAGTATTTCTTGAGTCTCTCTCCTCTCTTTTTTATTTTTTATTTTTGGTCAAAGATTTTTGCTGATTCATTTAAATCCACTATAAGTTATTCTACTGATCAACTGTCTCCCTGGCTTTTTTGACTGATTTCTTCATAGTACAAAAAACAAGATGACAATTTGTTATAATTTAGTTGAATCTCAAAGTTGAAAGATCCCTCTCCCTCTCTCTCTCTCTCTTATATATATATATGTGTGTGTATATTAGTTCAGCTGGATTCAAGAAGAGATGGAAAAAGAGCCTTTAATTAACTTCTTAATTAATAACTTAATATAGATAGATTCTTGAACATTAAGTAGTATATATACTGATGTTTTCTTGGATTTCTTAATTAGTTATATATTATGAAAATTTACATTCTCTGTGGTTGGGAGGAATTTAATTATCTTTGACAAGGGTTTTGTAGTAGTACTATATATATATGTCTGTGTATAATATATATATATATATATATATATATATTGTAGTATGATGTTTTTATGTTATTGAGGAATCTTTCGACGCGTTTTACGGTTTGACAAGTATTATTATGCGGTAAAAAAAGTGAAAAAAAAAGAAGAAATTCTTGGAAAACTTAATGTGTGAATGGTTTTTTTATTAAACATTGGACAAAACTTTATATATATATATGCATGTTCATTACTTTTAGTTTGCAGAAAGAAGGATGGATCGAGCTAGAGCTTGTTAATTAGGGCTTTTCAGAACTCTAGCTGTGCATGCATTAACTATATAATTAGTTAATGCATAAACTGTTCGGCCATCTCTAAAGTGCTTTTTACAGTTTTACCACTAGCGATGTTTCTTCTTTTTTCCTTATCCCTTTAACGTGTTTTAATTTGCTTACATATGTATATATGTATATATATTCTGTAAGTATTAGTGAATGGGATGACTCTCAATCTATATGGAGCCAATAGAATTAGGGTTTCTTGTAACGATTTGTGTATATATTTATAAAAGTAACTAGGTATAACATTTTATTAAAATGAGATTATTTTTTTTAATGAGTTTGGTGAAATATTGTTTTGTAAATGCATATGATTATAAAACTTTATATGTGCACGTATTCTTAAGAATATATATACATATATGTGCATGCATATATAACTTTTGGTTGGTCGCGATCTCTAGGTAACATTGTGGAAGATGGATTTGGAGTTGCTAGAGTAGGGATTTCTTATTCTAGCAAAAATTTAAAACAATTAATGTATAAATATACCTAGAAAATTAATTTTTTTAGATAATATATATATATATATATGTATGTATATTGTATAGTATATTTCAACTTGTTGAAGATGAGAAATGTATAGAAGAAAAATTAATTATGCTAGCTTTAAAGATTCAAGGATTCTTAATTAATTTAGTGCAAAATAGACCTCTCTCCAAGCCACTAGCCCTTCCTCCTTCTCCCTCAACCTCATCAAGACAAATGATGAATGATTAAGTTTCAGAAGATGGATCGAAAAGAAGGAATGTTTTTTTTTTTTTTTTTTTTGTTTTTTGTTTTGTGAGTGTAGATTTCGTGGAAAGCTAGTATAATATTGCACATCTAAATCCTCTTATGAAAAGAGAAAGAAAGCAAAACGCATGGTCCTAGAGATATAGTATATCATATGTTTATTTGAATTTTTAACCTCTTATAATATTATGTTAAAAAATAATAAATTATCATTTACTTTAAAAGTTTAAATGAAAAAAAAAAAAATATTCTTTTAATAATCATCATCTATTGCTGCTTCATGGATCACTTTCCGTACATGGCAGAAAAGATCAAACAGGAAAATAATAATAATAATAATTATTATGATTAGTCAATTCAATTTTGGTCCATTTACTTTCATATTTTAGCTAGCTAAGTTCTTATGTCTTTTAGCCAACAAAAAGTCTCTTAACAACATTAAGAGCTTTTACATCTACCAATGGAAAAGGGAACTTATGGTAAAAAAATAAGCATAGGGACCTTTGTTGGCTTAAATATATATATATATATATATATATATATATATATATATATATATAATATATTTAATTAGAGATGCTGCTTCTTCTTCTTTTTTTTCTTTTAAAAAAAATTTAAACAATTTTTTAGTTCTTACGTGTATTAAACACATGATCTTTTGTATTATAAGTGAAAGTGCAAAAAAATAAAATGTTATCTTCTCTCTCAAACATCTCCTATAATAATATGCATGAAAACTTATAGAGTATAACATAGAGATAATTTATATATGTATATATATATAATGGAAATTTTTAAAGAATGTTACAAAAAAATATATATATATATCACCTCAAATCTCAATAGGGTGGATTGGGCCACAAAAAATTTTCAATATCAATTTGAGGAAGAGATAGAGTCAAGTAACAAAAATATACTATTTGTCAATGGGAAGCTAGGAAGGAAAGCAGTGGGTTGACATAATAAATTTTATTTGGTGGGTCTAAAACTATGATATTATAAAAGTGCCCTCACGAGACCGCAATATTCTTTTTAAAGTATCATGACCATGACCATACCCAGTTGCTCAACTAGAAAACTTTACACCAATTATTTTTTATTTTTTATTTTTTTTTTGAGTATCTTATATCTAGTTATTTGGATTTTTATGGAACTATTTCTATTAATTTAGTTTTAAATCTAATTATAATTACTTAATTACATCACATATAATATAATTGAACTCTCATTCGAAAACTCCTTTTTTTAAGTTTAAAAATATTACCCAATCCCATTTCACTATACAATAGAAATATATTCTTTTTCTTCCCTCGAAAATTAAGGGAATAAATATATATTGTTGAGCGATATATAAACTGCATTAATAAAAAAAAAGACAAACTATAAATATATATATATATATACATATATATATATATATATATATATATATATATATATATATGAATGAATTTCCCAAAATCATTCTGTTAAATTCCGAAATATTCATGGTGATGATTCCTTTGGTTTGGTAATTTCGCGGTCATCAGTTTCATAGAACACTACATCTCCAATGTCGCTGACGAAATGGTCTTGTTTCATACTTTCAATCAACGAACCCTGCAGATGTATTGGTAAAGCTCCAGATTTTCTCGGCTCCCGATAATACATTCCCAGGATAGGCTTAGCTGCCTGTGTCTGTAAAATAAATTAAAAAAAAAAGAAGAAATTACTTAAGAATATATATGTGTGAATTAATGGGGAGAATATTAACCAAAAACATCGATATGAATTACTCAGGGCTTCGTCTAAATGGTAATGGGGGATCTGCGGGAAAAGATGGTGTATGACATGTGTCCCAATATCATGATGAATATTATTGAACAAACCATAATCACGATCAATAGTCGTCAGTCCTCCCCTCATATAACTCCATTCCTACACATCTCCTCACAAATTATATATATATATTAAACATAATATTGCAATATCAACGTAATAGAAGAGAAACAAACACTCTCTCTCTCTCTCTATATATATATATGTATCTATACCTTCCCGCGCGCGATACCAAGGAAGTTTTTCTTCATGGCCATGGTGATGTAAGTAGGTAACGGAATCTAGCCATATTACGAAAACCTTGGCACAGAAAAAGAAATCGTGTATGCAAACATAAAAAAATAATTAGATATAGAAATATATATATATAATGGAAATTAATTAATTACGTATAAGTAGTAGGCAATAAGGAACGCCATATAGTTAATTATCAAAAAAAAAAAAAAAAAAAAAGGAACGCCATATAGTTTCAGCATTGTAATCGGACCCATCAGAAAGGACAAACCCAACAGTAAAATCACCATAACTGCCCAACACACAGTTGAAGTGATCACATTATTTCTTTCACTAGGAACAAATAAGTCACTGCTTGGATTAAAGTGAGAACCCGTCTTTCCAGGACTTCTTGTCCACTGCATCATCATACACCACAACATTAATTTCCCTTAATTAACACAATTTAATTACTAGTAATTTACAAATTTTAAAATATATATATATATATATATATATGTATGTATATATTAATTAAACTTACCAGATAGATTGGATATGCAAGCATAGGAAAAGGCAGAGTAAACCTCAAGGTTCGGGTAAGTTTATCCAAGTTCCTGTAGAGACTCTCAGATAACTGACATGGAAGAACACACATATATATATGTATATATATATAACATTGCATGAGAATCAATATATATATGGATAATTTGCGTAGAACTAAGAAATTAATTAAAGGAAAAGAGAAGAGACTAATTACTGGATGCCATGATTCATCCTTTTCTACATGTCCATGGTTCTGATGATGAGTTCTATGGCTGATTCTCGTGTAATATTAATTATTCATTTCAATCAGCCCCTCTTTAAGAAAATTAATTAATGGTATCAATTAAAAGCTTGTAACTTAATTAATTAATTAAAAAGCAAGCTTACCATCCATGGTAGGGCACAAGAATTGAAGAATGCAGAATATGGCCAACAACACTGTTTAACTTTGGATTGTTTGAAAAGCTCCGATGGCCACTGCAATTCAAAACTTTTTCTTCATATATATATATATATATATATATCATCGCCATATATATTTTTTGGAAAATTAAACAGTCAAAAGTAACGGCCTGTAGTTTTTTTATTACTACTTCATTAAGTATTATTCAACTTAAAATTTCGATTTCCAAAATCTAAGCACAAAATTCAATACATTTGACAAAACACAAGGGAACAAATTATAAGAAGAAGAGATTAAATTTAGAGATTATACCAGTCATGACCAAGAACGAAAAGAGCCCAAAACAGAGTTCCTTGCAGATCCCAGTAAAGAGGCCAAAAAAACCAACTATTAAGATACGCAGCAACCGCCGCTAAACCGAGTACGGCGACCACATCCCTAACCACATAACTCATAGACCTCCATGAATCCTTCACCCAACAATGCATTGGAATAGAAGCTTTTATATCAGCCAATGTAAATGGCGGAGGAGCAGCAGGATCGAATTCAAATTCAATCCTCCTCCCTTCTTCTTCTTCTTCCTCAGCTTCTCCACCCAGACCCAGAGGATGATAAGAAGAAGAAGATACCTTCTCCGATTCGGCGCACATCTTTGGCGCCACCGCCCATTCCCTCACTCTTTTTGAAAACACAATCGGAGTAGAGGAGATTGAAGGAAACTTAACTTCGTCAAATTTCTCCTTCCTCAGCACATCTAAGCTTTGATTTTTTTGTGGATTGATGAAGCATTTGGAGATTAAACCGCGCCTGGGGTTCGTAAAATTCTTTTGAGAGAGAGGTCGTTTAATGCCACATTCTAACAAAACCTGACTTGACATTCGGCAAAGTACAAATGAAAATGGAAACAGAGATTTTATAAGATAGAATCAGAAGGAATTCTTTTCAACTGAAAAAAGAAACAAAATAAATGAGAATTTCCCCTGCTTTTTGAATATACTCGTTGCAGACTTCTTCTGCAGCCTGCAATCCCGTTGGAGAATGAGAGAAAGATTGCTCTTTTTTTTTTTTTTTTTTTTTTGGACAAAGGGGGAAAAAAAAAAAAAAAAAAAAAAAAAAAAAAAAAAAAACAAAAAAAAGAGGAAACACTAGGTTCCACCCCCACACCAATCGGATTTCAGGGGGGGGGGGCAATATTCCCACAAATCACAGAATTAGAAGCCCATTTGGAGAGAGTTATGGGCACTTCTATTACAATGCCTATGAACAAAAATAAGATTCCAAAACAAATTAGAAGAGAGCAGCCTTCTACCGAGCACAATGTTGTTCCGAGCTTTCCAATCTGCGAAATGCTCCACTCCAGTAAAAGCCAAGATAACATTTTGGGCATCCCCTTCAATTTGTACAGAGGTCAGATTGAGATCATGAGCTATCTTTAGGGCTTGGATAGCCGCTTCGGCTTCAGCGCAAAATGAATTATCAGAGGCAAAGCAGTTAACCCAAGCTCCAAGAATGTCTCCGTTGTGGTTCCGAAGTACAACCCCAGTGGTTGTTCTGCCTTCTTTAAATGCCGCATCAAAATTAAGTTTCAATTCTCCCTGCATAGGTGGCTGCCATCGAGTTTGCTGGATTTGATAATTACTTATCTTCTTCTTCATTCGTCTGGTCTGCCCAGCTTCCCAATAATTAATATAGCAATGATTAATCGAAGTAGCAACTGTATTCCAGTTCGGTTGAGCTTTCCCCTGCCAGCAATTGTTTCTTTCCATCCAAATTCTCTCCAGAGAAAGATTGCTCTTACTCTGTTCTGTTTTACACCAAAAAAAGTTTGGGGGAAAAAGGGGGGGAAGAAAAAACCTCTCCTAAAACCCCCGGGAATCACTATCCCCCCCCTTCTGGGTAATTAAAATAGACAAGGAGAGGAGTAGCTTGGGGTTTTTTGGTTGGGGGGGGGGGTGAGGGGGGGGCCTAAGAGCTAAAAATTTAAAAAAAAAAAAAAAAAAAAAAAAACCAATAAAGAAGTAGCAGTCCAAAAAAAAAAAAAAAAAAAATAAATTTTTTTTTGTTTTTGGTTTCTATGAATAAAAAAATAAAACAATCTAATAATTTATATTTTTTTAATATGGGATTCAACTTTTTTTTTTTTTTAATGTAAAAAACATTATAATATTATTTTATTCAATTGTTATTTATATATTGTAATTATAGATTGAAATTTTTATTTTATTTGTTTAGTAAAATTGTAAAAATATCTTGAGTTTTGATATGCAATGTTAGTTATAAATAATTAACTCGCTAATATTGTGAAATAAAAGAGTAATAAATGTTATATCATGATAATATTTTAATATTTTAATTTATTTTGCCTGTCAAGTCAAAATGTTTGACAAGTAACATTCCCCTGGTGAGGACGAAAAATTAAATTTTTTTTATATTAGAAAATCTATAAATATTAACTGGACAATATTTTAATATATTATTTTATAAAATTAAGGTATATTTATTAAAAAAAATTTCCAAAAATAATCACATAATCAATGTTCTATAATTCATACTTATGGTTCTCTTCATTTGATTTATTTATTGGATTCATAATAAGTCAATTTTTTTTTAATTTATAATTTTTTATTTATTGGATTCATAATAAGTCAATTTTTTTTTAATTTATAATTTTAGAAAATTAATGTGTATTTCTTGATATTTTTATTTTAATACCTTTAAAAAAAATTAATTTTTAAAATTGTTTTACATGATAAATAAAAATAAAAAATAAATTATTACATTAATTTAATATTTACTCTTTTTTTTTTTTGGTAAATGGAAATATTTATCTTTTTTTTTTATGTAAAGTCAAAAAAGTAATGGCATTAATCTTTGTAACGCATGGAATCGTATTAATTATAAATTAATAACTTAAGGATGTTAGGAAAAAAATATAATACATAAGTATTGATTTTTGTATTCTCCTTTATTTTGGTAATTAAAATTTTTGTAAGTTCATAAATAAAAAAAAAAGAAAAAAAAAAAAAAAAGAGAGACACGTGTTATCGTAGAGCACTGTTGTCCCATTTTCCTTCTTCTGCCACTCTGTTTCTTTATTTTGGTCTCTTCAGTTATATATATTAATCATATCAATTATTATTTATAATTTTCTATAAAACACAATAATGTGTCTTTACTATGTTTCAAATTGTCGGAGGTTGTGTGACGGAGTGGCAATAGGTCACCCCCCAACTGCCACTTCGGGATTCAACACCCAAGTCCCCTCCCCCATATATAAAAAAAAAAATATTATATTTCAAATTCATTACTTTCAGAAATTATAAATGAGGTTGTTCGCCTTCTTGACCATCTTTTACTTTAATTAATATATTATTTAATTTTAAACCAAATTAGTTTGTTTTACAATTTAAAATATGCTATTTTCCAGTGAATTTCATTCCTTGAATTAAATAATAATAATAATAATAATAAAATCTCATTTGAAGTCAAAGGAAGATATTTTTATTTTAATTTTTTTTTTTGTAAGTGGGAAGATATTTTAATTAAATAATGATAGTAAGGAAAAGAAATTACAGAAAAAGAAAAACGCTAGAAAAGATGGGAAATTAAGTCCTTGTGGGGTTTTTTTTTTTTATAGGCAAAATAAACTGTCGTCCTTGTGGCTACTTAGGGCGGGGAAGAGTTCACTAACTGTTCCAAAATCTGCTAAGAACCCTTAGTCGGTTGCTCTTCTCGGTAGATTCAGACGATGGATCGAACTCAAATTCTCCTATTATGGATTCCTCTCTTCTTGTTTGCTTCCGACATTTACAATCTTTTCGCACCGCAGCATTCGGATCGCGGCCACCATCGCCACCATCATCATCACCCATCGTCCATATCTCAACCTGCTGTACAGCAATCGTCCATCGAGTTTCCACCACAGGTTTTTATTTAGAACTTAGAGCGGATTAGCTTTATTTATATTTATGTATTGATTTTCTGTGTTAAATTGACCTTGCAGAAGGCTAGTGGATTAGGAGCAATTGGCTATGACAACACCGTTAGTATTGACTTTTGCGCCTCTTGTTCTTACAGGTTTTTGCCCCTACTTGATTTATATCCTTCAATAAATATGTTGTGTTTTACCTGGAAGCGTTGAATTCTTCTTATTATTAACTTTTCTTAGTCTCCTTATCTTTTCCTTCTTCTAATTTGTTTGTTGATTAAGTTTTTTTTGAGAAGAAAGAGAAATTCATTACTAAGTACCACATAATTAAGTTTTTATATTTGCGAGTCTTTTTTGGAGTAAATAAGAATTGTTAGTATTGTGACTCAAGTGATTTTGTTCAATTTAGCATATGTAGCATCTTCATGCTTATTCATGGCTTTATTTATCTATAACTGTGAATTCTCTTTCTTCTTTGGGCATGTATTGTTTAAATCACAAAATATATTCATGTACCCAAATTTAATGTAAAAGCAAGTCTCTGTGCAACATAAAATGTGAATTCGGTGTTAATCATGGATTTCCAGAGTGGTTGGTTCATACTTCTCTTCATTTTCAGTTGCATACAAGACGTAATTGAATGTCCTTTTTTTGAGCATGTTGATGGAGCTGCGAGTGATTTTTGCAGGGGAACGGCCACTACTATGAAGAACATGTTAGAAACTCAGTTTCCTGGGATCAATGTTATTCTTGCAAATTACCCTGCGCCGTTCCCAAAACGTGTTTTGAGTAAACTTGTATCTGTTGGACAGATGGGTGTAATGACCCTCATATTGGCTGGTGAACATATTTTTCCACGTTTAGGCTTTGCAGTGCCACCACCATGGTACTTTTCCTTGCGTGCAAATAAATTTGGAACAATTTCAAGCACTTGGCTCCTGGGAAATTTCCTACAATCATTCTTGCAAAGTTCTGGTGCTTTTGAAGTATACTGTAATGGGGAACTGGTAATGTATTCTCTTCTTGAATAAACTGTTTGTGCTATCCAATCTGCTGAAATTACTTCCCAATACTGAAAATCTTGTTCAATTGTTTTTATATTCATCTTCCTAAAATTCTTGTTAATGTTCTGTATTAAGAAGTTCCCCCCCACCCTAAAATATATATATTACCTTTATTTATTTAATCTTATTACATAACTAGTTTTTATGATCTATTGGTTATATTTTTATAATTTCTCAATTTATATGTATATTCTCTTTCACAACAGAGAAAAATCTTGTTGAGAAAAAAGGAGAACGACAAAGAAGAAAGAGAAATAATTATTAAATAGTTAATTTAAAATTAACATTGGTACATATAGCTATTTTATGTTGAAACTTTATTTGGTTTTTGGATTTTCTTGATTAGTGTATCATTTTAAACATTGGGATTATTTTCAGGGCTTAGGGAGTAATTTCTCTCTCTCAATATGTTCTGAAAATTTGTTCCTGTTTACTTTACTGAAGATGTTAACCTTCTTAAATCTTCATAATGTTTTGATAACGAAAGAATATGAAATCAATTTATGGGCATATTCTCTGGTAGATACTCAGGTTGCTGTCTGCATAATGTTTATGATTCCAAAGTGCTTCCGATTCTGCTCATTTTAGTAGGGTTAGTATTTTGAAATGTCTACATCTTCTGTGCATGGATATCCTGTTTCTTTCAGTGCAGGGTGTAGGAAACCAAACTTAAAATAATATGTGACTGGAAAAACTATTGAATCACGATATGTTTTGTATGCAAAAGTTGCAATTTACTAGAATTAGCATAGATTAGGTTCTTAATATATTTGTGTGTAAATGTATTAATACATAATATAGCTATATATATATATTGAAATATTAGTCTACAAAAATTTTAGTTATTTATATAAAAAGTTAATATCATGGGGAGATGAAAATAACCTTCCAATAGTTTCTTGAGCAAAACTATAAAAGAAGGGTAAGGTTGGCGTTTGACAAGATTTTAAGAATTGAATCTGTGTTTAAGAATTAAATCACTATTCATGCACTGCGATTGTATAATCCTGACTGCGGTTTCATTCCTCTCTTCTAATTTCTTTTATATATCAACCAATAAAATTTGACGAATTTTATTCCAGAGGAGGATTTTAGTTGTTTTGCTTGCTCTTCTCTTAACTAAGGCATTGTCACTGATTAAATTCTCTTACTGTTGCATTGAGATGTACCCGTTTAGAATGTTCATCTGAATGCATATTGAGAAATTCCTTCTTCAGCGCATTAGCAGCATAAGATTTCTACTTCACAATCTTAAGCCATTGATTTTGGTTACTTGATGCTTGTGGGTCCCCTCGTGATCATCTTTTACTGATGCTTCTAGTTTGGCTTCATCCTATCATTTAAATCTGTAAATTCATATTTTTGAATGCAGGTATTTTCTAAACTACAGCAGGGTAGATTCCCAGGAGAAATTGAGCTTAAAGATCTTGTTGCGCCGAGGATTGCTGGTTCACGGGTTGCAGATGGACTTGGTGGAGCTCTATGGTCCTAGAGCAAAATTGAGTTGGTATTTTAATCAAAGGAACTAATTGGCACGGTGAAAAGCTCTATACCTTTGTTTTTGGGTAACAAAAGGCTTCGTTACTTATTCCGGTAGAAGTTCAATTTACCAAACTATCAAAAGGAATTGCTTTGCTTTAGACCTTGTAAATTAAGTAGGCTTTATTTACCAGAACATGCTATTAATTTTGCATTTAGGCTTTCAATTTGATAATTTCCTTTGTCCACCCTGGTGCTTGTTCGTTCATTTCTCAATATGAAGTCTAATTTTCCTATCCTCCTTTTTATTTATTTATATTTATTTATAGTTTTGGGCTATATTTGGTACGTAAACAAAGAAATGTAAATAGACCCCTAAATGTCATTGCTGAATTCAGAATGAAGTCCTCAGAGAAAAAGGGGTAAAAAAAACTCAATATATAATGACATTTTCTTTTGAAAAAAATGATATACGATAGAAAATGATGAGCATTTCAAATTAAGCTTCGATATAAAAGTTAGTGGATGATATCGAGCCATCTATAACAACACTAATAAGCTTTGAATACCAATGGCCTTCCCTGATATACAGAACTTTCAGCATCCTTTTCATTGTTCTGACATCTCGTGAAACTTGTTTTCAGTGTTGGCTCAGACCTGGGTAGTTTCCCCCATTGGATTCAGTTTCGTTGCTTCATTACCTTTGACGATTTTCCCCAAAGCCAACATGCAAATAGCATTATATGCAGTGACTCGTCATATATGCCACCATTTTCGACTCTCCATGACCTTGACAAGCTCATTAGCCAATGATGCGAAGTCCTCAGCACCACTTTGCAGATCTTCTGTTCTCTTGCTGATTCTCTGAAGAAAAGGAGATGTAAGAAGTCCATGTTGCAACTTAATTATAGGACACAAAACAAAAGAAAAGATATCATATGGCTCTGGAAATGTTTATATCTTGTCTCTTTTATATAAGAAAATGGGATATATCATATCACAACATATAAATCACTACACCTGTTGTTATATGGGTGATAACTTTTATTTTTGATAGAAAGAATCTTGTTGTTCACTACTTACCCCTCAAAAAGGATTAACCGTTTAAGCTAGTAGTATAAAGCAAAATATTATATTCAAAACACAAATCAAACCAAATTTGACATCTTAAAGGGTGCAAATTCATGAAAAATAACCCAGCATGTTGCCAAAGACGCAAAAGCTTATTCTCATAAGATGATGTATTAACGAATATTAGCTTTTGAATTTGGAACTCTAGATAGATTGCACAACTGCACGGTAAATCAGAAGCAAGCAAAAATAATCCTCCAGGAGCCTATAGTTTCATTGACCACTGGGATGAATAATCTTTGTGTGCACGAGGCAACTACACGAGTTCAAGATAGGATGTTACAGGAAAGCTCAGCCTTAGCACAAGAAATTTTACAGCAAGAATGTTGTAACAGGTAAACACATAATTTAATGAAACCAATCTAATCAAAGTTGTTTGAGCTATCAGTGCTCTGATTATATAGGAGAAATCAAGATCTAACATGGTATTATAATCTTATACCATAATTTGTTCTTTTAGATCTAGATATTCTATTGTGCTGCAGGATATGAGCAGGCATCATCTGGTGACATGGTTATTTTTTGAAAGAGTACAAGAGATATTCTAAATTCTCAGAATTCTGGTGACATGCTCTATTTCTACCTATTCCAATTATATCTGGATACCAGAATTCAAGATATTATTCTATTCTGGAGTAAAATATTAAGATTTTAATGCATGAAGGACAATAGCATATAATAAGTTATTCTCTACTGCATTCACCTCAAGTTTCTCCTGGCGTTCCAAAAGTTTGTTTCTTGCTTCTCCAGCAGCTGATGATGCGCCCTACAATGAGAGAACAGATTGCATGGTGTAATCAATTTAAAATCATATTGTTTAAGGCAAGTAGTAAACACTAGTAATACCAACTAAAATTTTACCTCAGTTTTTCTGTATGTTGCTATGATTTCTTCACGTGTCCTAAGCCGTGGCTTTGCATCAACATCCACTCCTAACAATTTTTCTCTATCAGCTTTATTTTCTGTAATGAGGAAATGGGGAAAAATTAGTCCTTTTTAAAACGCTTCTAAATTTCAGAGTTCACTTGTGATAAAAGAATTTTTATCTACTTTTCTTTTCATCTAGTACTTCATTATTTGAAGCAGATGGCAAAGGCATGGGTTCATCAATTTCAATGTCATCTGCATTAGAAAAAGCAAGTCAGTTCAAGCGCATAGCATAAACAGGAAAACAAATGCTCATGATAATAGAACTAGAAACAGATAAAACCAATATTAAGTTCAGCAGCATCCAGATGATCATCAGTTGCTGTAGATGGGTTGGGCAAAGGGTCCCTAGTAAAGATGTCCTCTAGATGACACAGGAAAGATTCAGAAGTGCAAGCAGGATTCAGATTGCGATTTGCTTTTTCTCCTTTAAACCCTCTGATTATACCACTCAGAATTCGAGGACCATTTCCCTGCAGTTTCATTGGCAAACCCTAATATAGTAAGTGGAAACAAGACATCAAATCATATGAACACAAGAAGCCATAATCTTCCCCCCAGACCTGCTTTTTATCATGAGCTGAAGAAAGGTTCATAGCAGCTCTTGCTGCAGCTGCAAGCACTTCATCATGAAGAGAAGGTAAAGACTCAGGAATCCTAGAAATCATATGCAGTTGTGATCAGCATATAGTGGATACAAGCACCACTTACAGTATAGTGCTTGACAATACATAGGCATGACACACTGATTAATGAGAATTATTTGATACCTAAAATCATTTGAATCCACTAATACAGACATGAATGCTAGCTCGGAGCCATTTACCTGCAAGAAGTTTAGGAAGAATGATGCATTATGTTCTTCATGGACAACCAACTTTCTGTTCTAAGAGTATCCTTCAACTTACAATCAAGTCAAAATTGAAGCCACACCCATACGCTTCTAACAAAGAATCTCAAAAGCATGCAACTATAATTACCAAAGTGGAAAATAAGTCAATTTAGTCCCTATTTTATTAATGTTTCATAGTTTTGGTCCTTATACTTCTTTTTTTTTTTAATCTATTATGGTCCCTATGCTATTTTAAGTGACTTTTAATCCTTTTGATCATATTTTTGTTAATTTTTCGTCAAGTTAGAACTTGATAACCAGTCAAGTAATTGTCCTAACTTGATCAGGCAAGTTAGAAATTGTGATAAAAGAGGTTAGGATTGGTTGCAAGATCTCAATTTGATCGAAAATTAATCAAAATAAGATCAAAATGACTAAAACAGTCACAAGAAAAAAGTACGGGAACTAAAAAAGACTAAAGATAGAAAAAGAACCCAAACCAAAAAAAAAATTTAATACATAAATTAAAATAACTAATAAAAATAAATTTTCCTACCAGAGTAATATGCCCATTATTTGTTGAGCTCATTGTCTTTTCCATGTTAGCCTTGAAATTCCACCTTAAAAGTGGCACTAAAGCAGCCTCTTTTACCAATTTTAGATCAGGCAAAGATCTGCAAGAAGATTGACAACAGGGAAATGAATGATATCTTAATTCATGTTAGAAATCTAAAGTAAATATTAAATTTTATGGACCAGAACAAAGTACCTTATCTCTAAGTCTCCAGTTTGATAGAGCAACACAAGTCCACAGATTTTCTCATCTTTCAAAAATGTTGTAGTCCAACAACAAGGCTTTGTAAGTTTTATTTTACAAATAGGTTTGTTATCTCCCTAGTGAAACAACATCAACTCAGCTTCTGAAAAAGGCCAACATTATCCAACTGAAAACTTGTTAAAAAAGAAAGACTTACTTGAATTACTGATCTTGCAGCATATAATCGCAATACATCCCTACAACAAACCAGAACAAGCAACTCATCTAAAAGCTCCTGGGAAGGATGACTCTCAGATGGGTGATCATAAGTCTTACAATCATAATTACCACTTGGGTCCTTGTCCTGACAAGAGTCAGTGCCAAGCACTTTATCCTTTAGTTGCTGCTTTTGATTCTCAAATAATACTTTGGATGCCCTAGTGCTGCTTTCTGAAATATTGCAAGATTTAGAATTTTTTAAATTGAGCAAAAGCCGAACAAATTCATAATCTTTTGTCAAATAATACTTGCCTATAACATACAAAGAAACAGCAGTTGAATCTTTCTTTAAGCGCATCGGGCGAGGACTGATTCTGTTGCCACTACCAGAATCAATAGCATAAACTGCCCCATCCATGGTCAATATGAAGATTAGGTTCTTAACTTGACCATCTGTGTCCCTGATTCCAGAGTGTTTCAGATGTTCAACTTTACCATCTATGAGTACTTTGCATATCATGGATGTCAAAAAAGAAGTAGGGCTTGATATAATGTCTGTTAAGAACAAAGCTGACCATGAATTCATATCAAGCACCGCAATCTGAAAAATGGAGTCATCAGAAGTGGACATCCTTGTTAATGAAAAATGACTAAAGATGGTGATCAGTGTTATGATTCAATTAAAAGAATTAGAAAGAAAATTAAATTAATTTAAACTCACACGGCAACATTCATAACCAACAGCTAGTTTTGCCCCAGAATTTGTGAATTCCAGTGCTACAACTCGGGAACTAAGAAGACTAATAGCACCTCTGCACTTGGGTCCTTCAAACCGTGCCAATTGATGAACTGTCAAAAGGCTGAATTGTCAAATGTCAAAGTATAGAAGTAGGTTCACAACTGTGGCTTGCAAGGTATAATTTGCTCACAAGTAAAACACCTTAAAATTTACTGCCTCTATCCAAAATCAATACCCATTTTCTTTTTTAGATGTCTGAAATTAATGTCTGCTTTCTTAAAATAAAAACAATTTAAAACTCCATGAACAACCTTCTTAGCCTAAGCATTTATATCTCACTAATACATGAGGTACCGCCATTAACCAAATTACTAATAAGGATTATGTGATAATTACTTATGATTAAAGTTTATCATTAATTCTTGAACCAAGCCAAAAGTGAATGCAATTTTGAACCAAAGGAGTACTTGTTATTTCTTTGTTGTAAGATAGTTTATATCCTCCTTTTTCTTCTTCTTCCTTTTTTTTTTTTTTTTTCTTCTTTTATCTATTTATTTTTTTCAGAAATAGCAATTTAACAATACAGTTCAGTTGATCAACCATTTCACTTGCATACAGGTATTGGATGATCATAGTTGTCTACTACGCTCACCAACATGTCTAAGTCTATTTCAGTTCATCATCCATTGCCGCAAGGAGTTCATATTAGATGCTCCTAATATAAAATACCAAATTCAAATTACATTTTATTATGAACTACCCTGTCCATCCCATATTACCTTTCCTGCTTTAATTTTTTTAAACAAAAAAATATCATTTTATCTGTGCTACTAAGACATCAACAGTAAATTAGTTATCATTTTTCTAAACTTACTCTTATTAAAAACTAATCTCCACACAGATTTAAAATGCAAGCCATAAAAAGTATTTTGGAAACAGGAGAGCTAATGAGATGAGATAATGACCTTTTCCAATAACTAAAGATAATGAACTTGAATTCTAAAAATTTCCAGAGGAAGTAAATCTGTATGCAACTGCTAATTAGCTCAAAAATTTTGAAAGGTTAAGTATCATAACAAGAACAGATTATTGATATCCAATGCAGGTCTTACAACAAATATGATAGGAAATAATGCGTGATAAAAGTGTCTTCTAACAGTAAATTAACTCTCTTTAGTGGATAAGCTTTTTTGACAGCATGGAATATTGATAATATAGCTGTTTAGCCAATTTGAATCTTCTCATCCAGGAAAGCTTTCATCAGCATGCAGCTAAAAATTGCATCCCATTGATTTATATACAAAGGAATGATTCACAACCCAATGATCTTAAAAAGTGTCTCAGAATTGGCTGCTGGGTAGAGGAAAAGAATCCAAAAATGAAAGAGAGATATGTCTACAATGTTACCTTCATGTTTAGTATCTGTAATGAAATTGAAGCTCGTATCATCACTGCTATTGATTTCATAAAGACAGACCTACATGAGCCGAAATGAGGAAGAAAATAAATATAGCACAAGAAATTCAAGAATACTTAGATCCTCTAGAGAAGTATCTAGAAGAAAGAGCATTTCTGACCAGACCACATTCATCGCCAACTGCCAATCTCAGCGTATGAAAGCAGAAGTCCAGTTTTGACACTGAAGCAATTGAAATAGTTACATTTCCACCTCTGATCTGTCAATTGTAACAGGTGTGAATAAAAGGGAATAAATATCAAAAGCCATATTGAAGAGATTTTATGTAAAAAAATAGGGTAAAATACTTAGATTAGTTTTGTTTGAAAGAGGCTTAATCCTATATCAGATGTTACTTGACAGGGATTATATGAAACTTGTCACAACTCTAACCTGACTTTCCAGTACACAAAGGAATGAAAGAACTGGGTAAGTGGCATCCCACATCCTAACAGATCCATCCTGATATCCAGCAACAAACACTCTCCCAATCTTATTTTTGGAGTCAGATAACAAATGACTGGGTACACCACCAGTCAAACACCACGTTCCATGCCTAGGAAGTGTCACTGGTAAACTTGATTTCATGATATTGGTTATCTATTAGAATGTGAATGGTACAATAAGTAATTAAAAAACAAATAGAGAAGAAGAATGGAGTAGAGAGGGTAGAATTATATAGTAGAGACACATAAATTATGCAAAAGGATCACCTCAGACATGGCCTTTGATGAGTCTCCATTTGCTGGTAAATGAAAGAGATTTGACACAGTTATCAGAGGATTAACAGTTGGTAATACTGTAGGAAAATCTACAGCAGTGATGGATACTCTCTTTTCCTCCAAAACAAAAGATGATAAACTGGAACAGCAAAACATTTGCAGCTGTCCAGGGTTTGTCAACAGGAAAAGGGCAGCATCATTATCACTCCCCAGCGTACAACTTGTCAGAACTATATCAGCAAAGGAACCAGGAAGATTGAGGTCTGTACGACCAACACATTTTAAAGTCTCCATCCCAGCTGACCACTCAAGAGCCAGGACCTATCCCAAATATGTGACTAAGAAATCTTATACAAAGGATAGGAAGAGCAATTTTCTCATTTAACATCCAGTGTAACATCACAATTTTCATGAAAGGAATGTAATGACAGGACAAACATTATTTCAATAAACCCAATAGTATTAGGAAAGTTGTATGTTTCGACAAGGAAAAATGGGTCTGGCATATAAACCATGTGATTGTTGAAATGATGAATAACAATGATAACCTTTTCCAAAATATCTTGCAGTTTACTCGCTCTATCCAAAATTCAATATCCTATTTTGAATTGGAAAAAATATTTAAGAGAGCATCTGACCACAGACAAGATACCACTCACCTTCTCCTTTTTAATTGAATTGATTAGTATGTGCTGATGTGTTAATGAGATTTATATCCCTTAATTAAGGAGGTAACTTGTTTATTTTAGGAATAGGAGGACGCTCAAATTTTGACATCTTAAAAATGCAAATATTTCCAATTTGGATGAAGGGAGTTCTAAAAACACATGCACAAGTACAATGAAATAATCAATGACTTATCTCTATCAATTGCATAATAAGTACTACTTCCTTATTCAAAACTTTTTTCTGGTCTGAATTATTAGCAGGTATGCCTAGATTTATATTTAGCCCAGAAAAAGAAAAGGATCCTTATCATGATCACAAGACCACCTCTCAAACCGGTATACCAGAATCAAGATAATAGATGTGCAAAAGTCAACTCTAAATATGCTTGTATATAATTAACACATAACAAGTTGCAGTTCTGAATATATGACAACCATTCCACATTCTGCTGCTTCAAGTAGCTTATGTTGAATCATATCTTAGGGAAAGGACAGTGTAAAACCCTATGTTACTTCCTAGAAGAATCATGGCTTCACGGATGTAAAACTTCAAACAATATCTTGTTATTTTCCCATCAAGTTACTTGCAAATATATTTTAATACAAAAACAGAAAAGACTATTTTAAGGAGATCATATTTCATTAATAGCTTGCTACTTCACCAAAAGGTAACATAACAAAATCCAGTAATATGAAGACATTATTAATGCTATATTATGTCATGCAACAAGTCAAGTACCTACCGTCAAAACCTCATCAGATCCAATCTCATCACCACCATAAATAAGCAGATGACCGCTACCATCCTTATGAGACTTATTGCTTGACAACCAGTGCAAGACAATAACTGGAATTCTCTTTTCAGCAGAAGATAACTGCAGCTTCACAACATTATTTGTTGATGCATGTTGTTGACCTTTGATGGGGGAAGCTGTTGATGTTTTCCAAAATAGAATATCCCCATCTACATATCCAGCTGCAAGAATAGATCCATCTCGGGACACCCAACAAAGAGCACTTATCTCTTTCTCCTCTAAAGGATGTTGCAATGTTTCATCTTGAATTTTGAAATCTGCATCACTTGGAGAACCAACAACATTCTTCAACTGAAGAGCATTATCGCCTCTAACAACAAGAATCTTTGCTTCGACTATATCCCAAAGAATAATTAATCCTCCCTCGTAGGCAACCAAAACTCTGCAAAACGGATTGTTCAAGGGCATTCTTTCTCAGATTTCTGTTATCAGATGTAAAGTCATTCTATTGGAATAGAAGCACATATTGAATGGAAAGTACTTACATAGACCCAGTCTTCGTGGACCACATGCTTAAAAACTATTACATTTCCAGAAAGTACAGTATGTGATGCAGGAGATTCAAACTCCTAGAGCATGTGGCCTTTGAACACCAGGTCCACCTAAGTATTTTCCAGTGTGAAATGATTAGCAAACTACAAAGGGGGCATTATAATATTTATTTCTTTCTCCCTTACCATTTTTCTCATACATTATAAGCGGATACATGAGCCAAATTAGGTTCTCTAAAACATTTATTTACTTTCAAGAACTGATTTTTTGTGCCTGTGTATCAAAAAATAAGCCCTTTGAGATTCTGATGGAAGAACAAAAATATGATTTTATACACAATAGAAAAACAATTATGTTGGGTCTGTTCCTGAGTACTACAATAGTCCCAGTGTACAGTAAAGTGAAACTATCTATACTTGCACTAAGTCAGGAAAAATTAGAATATTCTGGTGCTATTATAGAATATTCTAGTCCCCACAATATGAAAATATTCTGAAAGAATATTGAAGTAAATGCACAACCAAATAAGTTACTCAAGATGAAGGGAATATAAGGAAATAAAGAACTATTGCTGCATAAACCAACACTGGGTACTGTCAAATTGAGGAAAACAGTGTCTTAAATTAATTTTAAAAATTTTAGTATGCTTAATCACTAATTTTCCCGCTTATCTAAAAAAAGAGGCTTTTGAAGTTGCATTCAAGAAAACATCACATCTAAAATGATGTAATCAGAGTCCTTTAAAGAAATTCAGATTAGGCATCAACAAAAAATAAATGAAAGTCCAAATGGACACCTTAATGTGAGGCACATAGTAACTGAAATTGTGGGGGTAAAAGGATAAAAATACTTCAAGCAATTATAAGCCTTGCCTATTTCCCATTGAACCTGGTTGAGGAAGAACTCCAACTACAGGTTGATCAATAGTACACGAAAATCCAGCTTCTTCTGCAATATAAAACACAATATCACCATGAAATTTGGTAAATCATGTTAAGAGGATATAGATCTACTCTACATAAACACACATATATATGTCCATACACATTCATGTTACAGTTAAACCCAAAAAAGGCAAACTGGGAAATGTAACTCTGAATTGAAATAAATTGCATTAGTAATTTCTGGAGAGAATTTCTTGTGAGGAGGCTATATTGATCGAATTTAGTGCATCTGAATGACGCAAGTACTCTCATGCTTAAAAAGAAAAGTTTCCTATTTGAAACAGCAAGCTTCGTGGACAAAACATATGATTGACTCAACAGTTAAGAAGTACAAGTACTCATGTTGCCTGATGATAAATAACATATTAAGTCACTAAATTCTTCAAATTATGGAACGCAAAATTCATTTAATTTGTTTCTTCAGATTACAAAACTTCAGTAGAAGATACTAAGTATATTAAACGTTTAACAAGTATGTGTGGTAATCACCAGAAAGAGCCCTTGGAGTTATATTATATGGCATGCGTAAAAGCTCTCCGCTTTCCAAACACTTAACTACCGATATTACACCGTATTCATCTCCAACATACCTATAGTAAAACAGACTAAATGTCAGCCAGTATGTGGAAAACCTTCAGCAGCTGTTAGTAACAGAATTGCAAAAAAAAAAAAAAAAAAAGTTTTTCATGATTATCATACATATAATTGGAGCCACAGATTACAGAGAAAGCCGTGACATTGGATTCCCACTGAAAACTGCATGCAATATTCCTGCTTCCCAAATTCCAGGCCTGCAAAGGAATGTAATATAAGTATAAATACACATAGCGAGTAACACTGAATCTTTGAGTGCAGTATAGGGTTAATCACCCTACTCCATCAATTTAAAGGCATCAAAGCAAAAGTCCATAAACTATTCACATCCCATGCAAACAGTGAAGTGCCCTAAAATTGATTCTTTCACCTTGACAAGAAAATTCCTAAAATCATAAGCTTTTGGAAAACGTCAACGTTATATCCTCTTTTACTAACTATGGATCTATGGATAAAGCTACCCTCGAAAAATAATGAAGGTTGAGCTAACTGGGTGCACTAGGTGTTATACACCCCTCTAAAGTAAATACAATATTACAGGTGTTTAACTATATGGTCTCATGTTTATGTGAGAAGGGATACATTTTACCTTTTTCAACCAAAAATTTCTGTGCATTTCATGTAGCAAATCCAACTTCCAATAGCACAAGCAAGACAGAAAATCATACTATGAACAACACAAGTAGAAACTATTGGTGCATACCAACCTAGTATTCACAATAATCAGGGAGATAATAAGAAAAGTGCAGACCTGGAAGTTGAAGTCTCACACAATCAATCAAGAAGATTTTTTTTCAACACAGACTGAAGCTAAAGAATTTAGAAATAATGGGTACCTGAATAATGTTATCATTTCTTATGCTGATTAAGAAACCTTGATTCTGAAGAAACTGCACAAGAAGTTAAGGAAGTCATTAAAAGAAAAGGTTGTCTGTTTCATAAGAACTTAAAGTTGTGAATGGGGCTTCAGATAAAGGAAAATAATAGCTTAAATGATAACATTTTAAGCAGGTTTTCACATGTGAATACATGAGCTTAGGACTTGTTTGATAACATTATTCAATGCTTAAAACTAAAATCATTAAGAACTTAATGGGAACTTATCTAATTCAACACGTTTGATGATGAATTCATATCTCTTAATTACTTGGGACATATATGAAATCATGTTATAAATATTAAGAAATAAAAGTCACTTAGGGCTAAAGGCTAAAATCTGAAAAATTTTCTTTTTTTTTTTTTTTCTATTACAAGTAATTAGAAATGATATATTATGAAAATGTAAAATATTTTTAACACAAAATTTAATATTCCATAAACCATATAAAAGTAACTTGATTAAATTTTTACAAATTAAAATTTATATTAGTTATTTATAATAAAACAATAATATTTTGAGGCATATAAAGAATTAATATATAGTTTTTGCTGGCGTGAAAAATATTTTTAGAATTTTAGTATTACCTAAATCATATTTTCTATTGAAATAATTTTAAAAAGATGCAGTAAATATCTTTCATTTGTTAATTATTGTTCCTTAAGAATTTTTTTTTTTTTTTTTTTTTCAGACATTCAATAATCAATTGTTACCATACACAAATTAATTCTAAATTCAAATTCATATTTTTATTTGGTCATTGAAGGGAATCTATGTTCCTGTTACATAACTTGGAAATCTATCATATTAATAAAACCATTTAAGTTGATTAGAAAATAGAAGACAACCTGAATTTAGTATTAAAATTAGTATGCCATGAAACACTCACCTCTATATATTTGTAAGGCATTTGTTCTGGAGAAATAAAAAGAGCTTCAATATTGTCACCACCTATCACTTTTATCCTACCATCCCTGCACAAGATAAGGGCAAAAAGAGATTTACAAGATAAAGACTTGGAAAATGACATCTACATTTCCATTTTAAAGAAGGATGTCAAGGCACATTGAATATGAGATTGGAACACCATCAATTATGGGGAAGATTTAAAATATCAGCAAGTTTGGTAGATGGCTCAAGCAAAGGCAGGAAAACTGACATGGAACGGGCAGCAATCCCCAGGATTTCAAGAGCTACAGCTCTACCATCCACTAATTTAGTATTTTCAAATGGAAAACATGTATCCCACCAACTCCCACCTTATCCAACTTCCAGATCCCAGTTGCAAATGGGCAAAATTCCTCTGGTCCAAATTTTTGGACATAAACTATACAATTGGTGCCACCCCTCCATCTCTCCCTCACCAGAACATAAAAGACAATAAAATAGAAATGAATAGCCATTGGAGCAACATTAACCTAACCTTTGAAACACCAAACTTCATAAACTTGAATTTTTTTTGAGTTCGCACTTATTTTGTAATAACAAACATTAAGAGCAGAAGCAGGTTAAAAACAGAAGGGCGTCAGTTACTTTTTTCTTCACTTGATGTAAAACAAGGAATACTTTAAATGTTCTTGATAGTTAATGGTTCATGAATTAACCGAAAATATCATATCTAAGCCTCTAAATTGCTTAATCTTGAAAAAAAATTATAGTGATATAAGGACCATTAACTAAAATCATAACAACGTACTAGAACACAGAAACCGTTCAAACTTCTGGAGAAACCAGGTTGAATAATTTTTTTTTTTCATCACCACACCATATCTTTTTTTTTTTTTTTTTTTCCTTTTACTTTTCCCTTTAAAGTTACATATTAGAATTGGTACTTTTTTTTCTCAACAGAAGTAGTCTGAGGCCCTTAATTTTGTGCATAAGTTAGCCTAATCAATAAAGTGAAGGATGTAGCAGTTAGAAGGTGCAAAAAATGGAAAGGATATGAGAAAATTTGTGAGGAGGAAATCATCAATGTTACTATATTTACTCCAAAAAATGAAGAAAGCATTCCAAATTCATCCATCATCCAATTGAAATGACCAATGATAAACAAAATTCATCAGCGAAAGAGAGGGACTTACAATGTTCCAATGGCTAGTAGACGCTGAATAGGATCATAAGCAAGAATTGACGCTGTAGATGGAATACCGTAGTGTAGGATAATCCGGAAATCCAAGTCCTCTGATGTGAGGGAACTGACCGCATTATGCTGAATATAAAATTTTAAAATATTAAAAGGAGAGAAGCATATACATAAGGTTCAACTTTTTTGAATTTTTTAAAACGCATTGAATCGTAGAAAAAACCTTTGCACTGTTCTTCAGAATCCTATATATGCATTTTTTAGCACAAAATTTTTAATTAAAGTGCAATTATTATCATATCGAGACTTGAGAGTAATCAGACGGCCGAGGTCAGACTTTGACTTAGTGTATTGTTCGCAACTCGACTGAAAAGCAACAAACTGATCGCAGTTTTTAGAGCCAAAAGCTACTTACAGAGAATCAAAAATGAAATAATAAACAAATAAACGCAAAATTTCCATATCTGAATCATAAACATAATCAGAAACTGAATAAGAAGAAGAATTATATCCAATAACAGAATGAATTAATACAAAGCATGCAGAATTCGGTAGAGATGAACGTAATCGTACCTCAGAATGGTGGTGATGATGACCGATGGCCTTCTGAAAGAGGCGTTTAGCTAACATCGCCAGTTCTTTTGGGAGCTAGTGAGCGAGAAATGATGGAGGAGAAGGCTCTTTTAAACTTCGCGTTTTCTTTTTCTTTTTACCTTTTTAATTTTCATTTGTTCATGCTTTGTTTTAGGTTTGAAATATAGCGGGTGTTTGCCCGTTTGGTATTCTCTATAGCCTCTTTTTCACGAGAAAAAGGTATATTAATTTATTACATTTAATTTTTTTTATTATTTCTTTATCATTTATCATTTTTTTTCAAGATCCTAAAATTAAATATTAATATTAACTTCTCAATTTAAAATTAAATATTTAATTTAATATACAAATTAAGGGTCTTTACTAATATAAATTATTTGACTAGTTTTTTTTTGGTTTAATTATTTGACTAGTTGACATATGCATATAGTATAATATACGTGTATGCGAAGTTTAATAAACATAAATAGAAATTTAAAATTATATAACTTAATTATATATATATATATATATATATATATATATATATATCAGTTATAAAAAAATAAAAAATAAAAATACAATTAGTCAGTGATGACTTCTAACGTAATTGGGTTATGCAGATACTGTGAACACAATTGGCTAAAACATAAGCAAGATTATAGAAGAAAAAGTGATTGTTTGATAATGTCTCTCAATAACACTATTGGAATAGAGAGGGTGCCATCACAATTCACAAACATCAAAATGGATTCATTCCTCCAGTTCTAATTCAGATTATCCATTGAAATGAAATTACTAATTTGGGCTTTTGTCATCATTTGTTAACATTTCCCACCTCTTTTGTAAGACAAAAAAGATCTGTTAAGGCAAGGAAGCTGAGGTAGTACTAGACAACCTGAATCCCATTCAAAGCACACGAAATTCAAAACCCACCTATTTATTTTAGAAAATAGACGGCTAAACATGGCTTTCCACGATTGATCATGGCTTTATAACCTCCATGAAAAGACTGCATAATATGGGATTTGGGATTGATGGACTAGATACTTGCAAGTTCTGTTTTACTTTATAAACAAATGCTCTCAATCTACTATCTACTCATCCAGCCAGAAATTGATGGAACTAGCATGGTTGAGTTAGACATTTTACCCATCCTGCATAATAAGTGGTACACATCACAATCAGGATATGGATATCAAAATACCAACAAGAAAGATTACAAGTATTACTTCGAGACTTCTTCTACTGCCTTGACAATGTCTGAGGAATTAGTCTCAAGAACTTGACCTCCTAAAATTATCTCATCCAGAATGGTATGGACCTGCAAAACCATTATGAAATCAAAACCTCCACCTTAGTTATAAACCCGCAAATCCTTGCAAGATTGCTTGGAAAAAGTTATGAAAGTTAAACCGCACAGTCACTGCAATTGTTCAACCCCCATTTACTTAAGAACAAATAGTGAAGGCTACACAATTATTACAACTGTTTTTTAAAATAAGATTGAACAAAACAGCAAAGCTTTGTTGATGATATATCCCCTGAACCTTCATTCAAACTGGCATAGTGAAATGATGTTGACTGAGCTCTTAAAAGTGAATCTAGGTTGTAAAGTCATCAAGATGGGTCCCAACAATTTGCCTAACTTCACAACACATTCCTATCCGAATGAATAGGTGCTAATTGTCAGTAGAAATTGTTCTGCTGGTTCATTGATAGTCCTGCTATAGGCCCAAAATTGTCTTGGCAAAAGATTTTCAGTAAAGCAATTAGATATAAAGCTACAGCTAACAAATCATGCTACAACTATAAAGTTAAATCAGGAAAATTAATCTGGTTAGGGAAGATGATAGTAATGCAACATGCTTTCAGTTAATGGCAAGCTGAATCAGCTCCTCTGGCCTTAAGATACGTGGGAGAATCAGAGTTACCTTGTTAAAACTGAATACTACGTCAAGCTCACAGACGGTGCGGAAGGACTTGTCCAATGTTTCAACAAAAACTGAAAATCAGGAGTGTGAAAGAAATAACATTTGTCAAGTGTAGGAACACAGATATAGTTCATTGAAAATAACATTTGGAATATTTTAGAAACTTATTCCTAATATTTGAAACACCTCTAAAATTGAAACAAATATCCACAAGTCAACTCGACAAAAAATCAACCAAAACTTCGCTCTGAGTTAGCAGTCTATGCATTCACAATTTTACCTCTAGTCAATTCCCTCATATTTTTTGTTGCTTAATTTTGTCAAAAGAAAAGGAAAGGAGCCACAACCTCATAAGATAATGCTGAATTGTCAGCAAATTGACTAGTATTGTACCTTGCATAAGATCAAGCATAGCAAGTTCATTTTCAGCGCTGTCAAATACAAAGATAAAGTATAGGGTGGCAAAAGTCTTGTACACAAGTCGAACATCCTGCATAAGAAAGAAAGAAAATCATAATAGAGAAAGACAATTGGAAGTGGGAAAACCCTAACAAGAACATTTTGCCCAGTGAGGACATGCATTAATTACCACTCATCAGCATTAGAGGAGCGAGATAGAGAACAACAAAACTCATCAAATTTTCGTTCTACTACTTAACAAGTACATAAACAAGTTCCTACTTATCATATGGAACCGGATACATAAAAAGAGAACTTGAGGAAATGTAACTTACTGGGCCAAACAGTGAATCCACTTTAATAAAATTGCTCACATCAGCGGCTCTACTGCAGAGAACTGCATTAATTTAAATTTATCTTTTAAAAAAAAATCAAATTATCCAAGAAAAATTAACACAAAAATAAAATGATAAGAGAACAAAGTGTCATATTCCACCTTTCTTTTCTTTCTTTTTTTCTGAATTAAAGTGTATGTATATATATATAAACCCCAAAAAATGCATAGTTAAAAATCTGCAGCAGGTCATAGTGGTATAAACTAGTAATCTATAGCTTTTAACATTTATTTCCATCTTATCTCAGGAAAAACATACCTAAAGTGAAACTAAATTCAAGAAAACTAATTAGCATTTGCTGCAACCAAAACCTGAGGAAATTCAGGGCAAATATAATATTTATTTGAAATCAAGTTTAAATGATACAAAAAGTAAAGCATTTCAAACAAAATACTCCGGTAGATACAATTTAGAAAATTAACCACACTCACCTCCGTAAATGCTTTGAACCAGTTCGTGTTGTTTCTCGATCGCCTAGTGTTTTGCACATGCATTTCAAAAATTGCAGATTTACCCATCAATATCTAGGAGTTTTTCTAGTTCCGAAAATTCGACAACGTAATTTCTATCTATAGACATTTCTATTTATAACCATATATGTATAAGAATTTTCCAAACAAAAGAACCATAGGCAAGATCGATAAACCTGAAAACCGTAGAATTTGACAAGTCGAGGTTTTCCTTGATCGTTCATAACGATCACAGCCTTTATCATGGCCGACTGAAAAAGCAGATCACCGCCAATTTCTTCAATGTTGGGGCTTCAATTTCAGAATAGAAACCTTGCGCTCGAGATTCTTTCTTTAGATTGTGGAGTCGGAGCGCGTTCTCTTCCTTTACCTATCTCCGGTATTTTTGCTGGCAAGTTCCCACATTTCTTTCATCATATTTTACTGTATATTTCCAAATTCCTTCTTTTATTCCCAATTAATCAAAGGATGTGTAGATTCTCGGAAGATTGGGCTTGGCTGTATAATTAGGTTCCTTTTCTTTTTTTTTTATAATAACGTTTCCTTTTACTTACCAAAAAAAAAAAAAGGTTTCCTTTTAACTTATGACCTGATTATATTACAAGTTATATATTATATAGAATCTTTTCTTTTTTTTTTTTTTTTTTTTTTTTTTTTCTCTAACAAAAATTCTCTCACTACTTCTCTTTCTCTCTAGCCGACAGCAGCAGGTCTCCCTCCCTCTACTCCATTTCCTCAGGTCAAGAGGCTTCTCTCTTGGCCAGAAATTTTTCATTTCCTTCTTCTTGTTTTTGTTTTTCTCTCCCTTTTTTCCCCCCCTTACTATTTTTTCCCTTTTTTTTGTTTTTTTTATCATCTTTCACTTTTCATATGCAAAAGATCTATTTGATATTAGTTGATCAAGTTTTTTTTCTTCTTTTTGAAGAATCAGTTTTTAAACCCAGTTTTTACTTGGGCCATTTTCTCGATGTTTATCTTTTTTACAGACTATCTTTGGGGTCTATGATCCGCCCTGGATCGCAAAGATCGTTGTTGAAGGAATAAGATGAACTCGAGCTCTCCTTGCAAATGATGTCAATGATCGGTGGTCGAAATGCTATTAATATAGATATAATAGTTGTGGTGGTGTTGTTGTTGCTGTTGTTTTTGTTTTTGTTTGTTTTTTTTTTTTTTTTTTTTTTTTTTTGGGTGTTTTGTTTTTCCTACCTTTTTATGTTAGATATTTCTTGTTATTAATAAATATTCACTTAAAAAAAAATATTTTTTTTTTTAACCAATATATTATATAGAATCAATCAACATATATAGCCCAATAATATACACATAATATATATTATTCAAAATAGTACTATATTGAAAAAATTATGAGTTTAAAATTCTAATAAATAGATATATATATATATATATATATAAAACGACTGAAAAAGTTTTTTTTTTTTTTTTATAGGCGGAAAAGATATATGATTATATTTAAATCAAATTAATTATTAATGCATCTCTAACTTAAATTTGTTAAATTTTTGAATAAGTATTTGACACAATATTTAGAGTTTTTTCTCAAAATGACCTTATTTTTTTAAAATTAATTCGTGTTTAGTCATGTTCTTAAAACTATTTTTCAATATGACTCTAACTCATTTACAAAATGAATCATTTTGGGTCACACTGATTAAAAAAAAAATTTCTCTTCATTTTCTCTTTCATCTTCTTCCTTCTCACCATCATAGTGTTTATCTTCTTTTTTTTTTTCTTTCTCTTTTCTTTCTTCCAACTTAATATACATATATATATCACTTACCAAAAAAAAAAAATATATATATATATCTCTTTTTTAGGACTCATATTATTTGAATAAGTCATAGTTTGTAAATGTTAGGACTCATTATCAACACGTTATGATTTTTTTAGGGTTTAGGGTTTTTATTTGTGTTTATAAAGAATAATTATATATAGAAATTTTTTAATATATTGATTTATTTTTTTACATCTTTTAGATAACATTGTTGGAGCCAAAGGGGTAAAGAGAAAAGACAAACAACGTTGATAATGAGTCCTAACATTTACGAACTATGACTCATTCATAGAATGAGTATATATATATTTTACGGGTGGAGAGAATAGTGAAAAAAAAAAAAAAAGAGGCATTGTCTATAACTGACGGAAAATGAAAGAGAAAAGGAGGAGAGAGAAACTATTTTTTTGTTAATAGGATCCAAAATAACTCATTTTATGAATGAGTCAAGCCAAATTGGAAAATAGTTTAAAAAATATGACCAAACACAAAATAATTTCAAAAAGTAAGGTCATTTTGGAAAAATACTCCAATATTTATGTTGAAAACTTTTTCTGTTTAGTTTACTAATCATTTAAGTTCTCTTAGTCCTTTATAGTTTTTTTTTTTTTTTTTTTGAAAAATCATAATTTATATCATATCTCAAACTCATTACCTTTCATGTCATAAGTGAGGGTGCTACCAATTGAACTATACCTTATTGACTTAGTCATTTATAATTAATTTTTAAATAAATGAATTTTGTATTTATTTTTAATTTATTTAAATTGCGATTTCTATTAAAATTTAACTTTAAAACGTCACCAATACACCTATTAAATTAAATATTTTTTTTATTGTTATTTTATGTATTTGTGGATATAATTATTATAAATAAATATATTTATTTTTAAAAAAGGACATAAATGGATAAAAATACCATTAAATTTTAGAAGTGTACTATTTTTTTTTTTGAAAGTAGAAGTGTACTAATTACGTGTCAAAAAAAACATTCCAATTTTAATTAAAAGAACGAATTTAAAAATTAATAAATAAAATAAATTAAAAAAGAATTTATTTATATATATAAAATCTAAAATCCAACCCATGAAAAAGGTCAAAAAAAAAAATCATGGAATTTTCCTATTTATGTTTGGTCTTAATGACAATTCCCGTGTTCGACCCCACATATAAGAACGGAAGAATTATATGTCTATATAAAAACAAAAAACCAGCAAAAAAAAAATTATATGCCTTTATAAAAAGTAATCATTCACCATCAACATCATTCTTACCCCTAAATTTTCTTGCTAATTACAACATCAAATTTTTGTTCATCATCTATTTAATCTTTCCTTGTTGAACAAAAAGACCAAAATCACTTTTACATAATTGTTTTTTTCATAGAAAAAGAAATGGAAGTTTGTCAAATGGGTTATGATCGAGTCGAGTGATCAGCACTATATTCTTAACTTAAAGATTGAAGATTCGACACCCAAAGAAATGGAAGTTTAACCGCTAAAATCTCCAATTTTTAAATCATGATGTTTAAAATTATATATTTAAATTAATAGAATACACTTGAAGGTCTTATATATTTTAAAACATTTTTTTACATATTTTTAAAATAAAAATAAGAATAATGGAAATAAAAAGTGAAAGTGACGTCAGACATAAAAGTGGGTGCCGCATAAGGCTATCCATTTCTCTCGCCAAGTAGCCATTTTTTCGTCAGAAGAACTATAAATTGTCACCAAGAGTGCATTTGCACGTATCAGACACCCCTCTATTTGATCTCGAGTATCTCTTTCTCTCTCTCTCTCTCTCTCTCTCTCTCTCTCTCTATATTATATATATATATATATATATATTTTACCATGAAGGTTCCGGCTTCCAAGACTCAAGGTGCTTTTTTTTCTTTTCTTTAAACAAGATATTTTTGATTCATTTCATTGATGATGATCGTGGGATATTTAATCTATTTATCTATTTCTTTTCTTTTTTTCAAACCAAGAAAGACACGAAATTTGCATGTAAAAAATTTGAAGTTGAACCAAGCCCTACATGAAAATTAATCAGCCCAGAATCTAAGATTAGTCAAAAGAGAGCAGAAGGTGACGAGGGTGTCTTTCTTGGTTATAAAGTTTGCAAAGAAATTGAAATCTAAGATTTTTTTTTTTTGGAATTTGGCCTTGTGAAAAATGAAGATATAGGCTCATGGCTGATTTTTTGGTGAGGGGATTGTGGCCTGCAAATTTAGATTTTAAATAAAATTTGAAAAATTAATGAATTGAGGTAATAACTGTACTGGGGAAAGTTCTTAGGCTTCAAAATTTTCAGTAGTTGTCTGAAATTTTTGGGTTGAAATTTGGACTTTTTGGTTCTATTTACTTTCTTTGAATCGTTAGTTAATCATCTGGAAATTCTGAACTGTGGTGCAGAGGATATGTATAAGGAAGCAAAAAGCTCCTATTTTGATTTACCCGCTTTGGATATTTCGCTAGCGTTTCCTCAGGCAACACCAGCATCCATATTTCCACCATGCAGTAAGATATCCTGTCTTTTTTTCAGCAAAGAACATTTTAGATTTGGTTGTTTTTCTATGTACTAAAATAAAGTTCCTTCTTTTATTAATTTTTTACTCTAAGTAGCTATGCTACATGTTTTGCTATACGGCTTGTTTTCATGTTGGAGATTTTCTTGAAATTCTATTTTGCCTGCTGATTTGCGGGGTTTCTTTCCAAGAGGAAGTTTGAAGCCTGATGTCTAGAGAAATTTGTAGACCTATCAGTAACGGTTATTTAAGATATTGGAATTGGGTTTTCTTTATACTAATCTACTGCACATTATTAATATCACAGCCTCAGATTATTATCAATTTGATGAACTTTTGACTGATGAGGAGAAAGCTATAAGGCAGAGAGTGAGAGAATGCATGGAAAAAGAAGTGGCCCCAATTATGGCAAAGGTACTCTTTTTTTTTTTTTTTTTTGTAATTAGCAGGACGCTTTACATTGTGAGATTCAATAGTTATTATCTCATGACTAATCTTTTTCATTTCTGCATCTTAATTCAACAATGAATATAAAAGCTTAAAAGGCATGTGCAACCCTTTTCATAACATTACTAATTTATATGGGTATTTGTCTTTCAGTACTGGGAGAAGGCAGAGTTTCCATTTGAGATTGTTCCAAAGCTTGGTGCCTTGCATGTTGCAGGTGGCACCATCAAGGTATTTCATGAAGTTTTTTCATATCTCCTTCTGTTGCATGTTTTTTTTTTACTATTAAATTGACTGGTTAATTGGGGTTTCTTAAGGGATATGGTTGTCCTGGTCTCTCAATTACTGCAAGTGCTATCGGTACCGCAGAAATAGCTAGAGTTGATGCAAGTTGCTCCACATTCATTTTGGTGCATTCTTCTTTGGCAATGCTCACTATTGGTAATGTCTTGATCTTCATCATGGTTCAGAAAGTTTAAGTTTTTGCAAGGGTTGTTAATGTACATTACTGCTTTTATTATGGTGCTGAATTATTAACGCTGCACTGCTTGCTTGTCAAGAACAGGATTATGTGGGTCAGAAGCACAGAAGCAAAAGTATCTGCCATCACTGGCTGAATTAAATACCATTGCTTGTTGGGTGAGAGAATTATTTTCTTTTTTGGGACATTTCCAGGTCTAGTTTGTCTATCCTGATGTGGCAAGTGAGTAATCTTTCTGGATTGTAGGCTTTGACTGAACCTGACTATGGAAGTGATGCAAGTTCTCTAAGAACGACTGCAAGGAAGGTTTTGACTCTTGATTTTGCTCTTGTCAATTCAAGATAATAATATGTAGTGACAGAGATTGATGCCTTAAATCACTTAAAATGTTTTAGGTTGAAGGAGGTTGGATCCTTGAGGGACAGAAGAGGTGGATTGGAAACAGTACATTTGCAGATGTGTTGGTTATCTTTGCAAGAAACACCACAAACAACCAGATAAATGGGTAAGCAAGAGATTTTTAATTGGAAGTCTAAAGTCAGAATTTATTGGATACTTAGAAGAACTTCCTCAGTATTCATTCTATTCTTCCTACTGACGGGGGTGATGGCTCGTATAGATTCCTAGTGAAGAAGGATGCACCTGGATTGCAAGCTACTAAAATAGAAAATAAGATAGGGCTGCGGATTGTTCAAAATGGAGATATCCTATTGAAGAAAGTCTTTGTCCCTGATGAAGACAGATTGCCCGGTGTAAATTCATTCCAGGACACAAACAAGGTATGGCACTTTTATTCTACTTATAGTCTAACCTCATAAATGTGAAATGAAATGGTACTTCTTTGGGGGTCCTTGCATCTGGGCTTCATTAAACTTATCGGGAACGGGAATATGTTCTGTGCAAGCTTTAGGTTGTTCATTACACGCTTGATGATCTTGGTCCAGTACCTGTTGTGTCATTAAGAGGTTGGGTAGCATGAAATGCTCAATTTTTTGCTTTGTTTTCGGTATGTATCATAATTAGCTCCATTCTCTGTGAAGTATATTCATACACGATTAAAGGAGAAGAAATGTTTGATTTGCTTGAGGGATTCCTCATAGCTAATGCTTTCTTTTCTAAATTTATTATTGGTAAACAGTATGAAACCATAGAAAAATATTGCTGACTTCTTTTATCTTGCTGTCATTGATAAATGTCTAAACTGGTTTGCGTAAGACTCCTTACTTATGAACTAGTGATAAACGTACTTCATTTTATCCCCTTTTATTCTTTTTGAGTACCATTTGTTATCTCTTTTCATGAATTTATTAATTTGAGTTACATATTTCACTGGTGGTCTACTTCTGTGGAACCAGGTGCTTGCTGTTTCTCGTGTAATGGTCGCTTGGCAACCTATTGGCATTGCAATGGGTGTTTATGACATGTGTCATAGGTAATACGTTATACCTTAATCTACTTAATTGCTATGTTGTCATGTATGAACATAGAAAAGTAGGCTCACTTAAAAATAGTTGAATTTTTGTAAATTCTGCATCCACCAGTATCCATATGGTTTTCCTTAAGGATCGTTTTCTGCTGTAGGTTTCTTTTGACTATAGCTGATTGGTTATTTAGAAGACATGGGTTCTTTAGTACATGCATTTAAATAGCTACTATTAACAAATTATCTGTAAAATACCTTTCGAAAAGAAAACTAAGGTGGAGTGAGATTTCTAGTTGTCTTGATCATCACGAGTCCCAATCTAGCTGTCAAGAAAGTGGGATGTGTTTAGTTTTCTTGAACTCTACACTGTGTCTAGCTAGCACTCCTAAACACAGCAGAAAAATCGAATATCCTATCCTGACTGATATATCACATTGTCTTAAGAACTTCCAACTTACCCCTGTTTATCTACTTGGTCTGCATGATTCAGAATCAAAAACTGGCAGTGGAAAGTTTGTTGAATCTTTTTGTGCTTAATCACTTAGCTTCTGCCCCCTTTTCTTTCTTTGGTAAAAAAACTGATAGATACCTGCAAGAGAGGAAGCAGTTTGGTGCTCCATTAGCAGCTTTCCAGCTGAATCAACAAAAGCTAGTTCAAATGTTGGGTAACATTCAAGCTATGCTTCTTGTTGGTTGGCGACTATGCAAGTTGTACGAAAGCGGTAAAATGACTCCAGGTCAGGCCAGCTTAGGGAAGGTAAAAATGTTATATATATATATATCATTTTCCACCTTTTTCCCCCAAGTAAATTGCACTATACTGTTTCACCTACATATACATATATTTTGAAACTCAGTCATGGATTTCTTCAAGAGCAAGGGAGACTGCATCTCTCGGCCGAGAATTACTTGGTGGTAATGGAATATTAGCAGATTTCCTAGTTGCCAAGGTACAGCAAACATTCATTCATATAATATCCTCCTAAAGTTATGTGATTTCTCATTGATTTATGGTTTGTTGGTTGTTTTATATTATTCTTCAGGCATTCTGTGATTTGGAGCCAATATATACATACGAAGGCACATATGATATTAACACTCTGGTTACGGGAAGAGAGGTCACCGGTTTTGCCAGTTTCAAGCCTGTTGCTGCAACAACCAAAAGAAGCCGCATGTAAAATCTTTCTTCTTTCACCTGCTGCCAACCAATTATTAGTACAAATATTAAATACCGTTTGTTTGTTTGTTTGTTTGTTTCATTTGAAGTATTTTTTTCAGTTAAAGAAAAGAAAAAACTGGAACTGCCCAAAAAAAAAAAAAAAGTTTGAGATGAAAAGGAGAGAGAAAGATAGAAAGAAAAGGTTCTCTGTTGCCAATAATATTTTCTTGTTTTCTGGGAATTTTGGCTGTTAGCGCGCCTCAAGACACAGCAGTACAGCTGCTAAAAGAAAGAAAGAGTGCTACTACTACCACCTATTGTGCAATGAACTTATCTGATTGAATCTTGCCTTCTCTGCAGCCGTAATAATGTTAAGGGGGAAGAACGCACGAGCGTTGTCTGGACCCCACCCCACCTTTGTATTTTCTTTCAGGAATAATATCTCTCTCTATATATATATTTATATGGTTTTCATGGTGAAATCTGGTTCAAATTTGTTCAATTTTAATTACTTTTTACCATGTGAATGATAGTATTCCTTGAATATAATTTCTTTTTCTTATTCTATACTTTTGTTATTCTTCTTGAATGCTATTAAGAATTCAAGAGATTAATTTTTTAAGCGAATAATGTAAAATTTTTTATCACAATATATGTATTATTGAGTAAAAAATTGTTGATAACAGTTTAGAGATTTCCTACAAGAGTGATGTGGGACTCACAACAATAATTAATATATTTAACTGAAGAATTTTTTTTAGTTTAATATACTATGAAAACTTTTTTTCTCGTAGATTAAAACAAATGAACGAAACTAATAAGAATAATAATAATAATAATGAATGGAGTGAGTTTTTTTTTGTTATGGTTACGGATACTCTCGTAATTCACTCCACATCCACATGGAAATAAACATAAAAATATTAGAACATTATACACGAAATGGCAGCGTATATGTACAAAAATTCACTATTATCATTTGATATCCGAAGTCAGTTATTATATCTCAACCTCATTATTACGATTTTAGTTATTGTATCTCAACTCATGTAGCATTTAACATTTATAATGCATTAATGAACTCTATATGTATATATATATATATATATATATCAGACTGAATTCATTAATATGTTTACATTAGCAATATAATTGCAAATCAAAATCAAAAGTGGATGCGGAAATAAACTTTAAAAGAAAAAAAAAACATTAATACGAAACTCAAGATGAAAAAAAGTGTCCAACAAGCAAGGCTGAAACCTTTTCACCATTTAATTTGTAATAAAATTACAACTCTCACATAAAATAGTGTATTATATATTTATATGGAAATTTCAGCGGATGAAACTAACAGCAAAAATTATCCAAAAGCTACTTAACCAACAAAAAATTAGCAGATAAAAGGGCAAAAATTAAAATACTTATCGTCGACGACGATCAAATATCACCACCATCTACCAACCATTGCTGATAGCGGTATGAGCTCGATCAGCCTCTTTCTGCAAACCAATATTTCGTATTCTCATAAATAACTCGGCAGTAGCTGCAAAGAAACACACGGTTTGAACCGGACTTAGGATTTCCACCACTCTTTCGACAGTTCTCGTCCTCAACCGATCGGCATCGCTTAGAACATTTATCATAGAAGATTTCAGCGATTCAATCATAGTATCAACTTCTTCAATCTCTCTATGATGAAACGGTTGTGGATGTTGTCCTACACGCCTCGCTAAGTCCATCAACGGCGGTGCCGCCACGTTTTCCTGAATCTTAGCCATTTCATCATCCAATGCTCTCTCATGCCGTTTGGTCTCGTTGCTGAGCTGACGAATTATTTCGGTTTGTTCCTCGGTCAAATCCTCCGCGGCGGCGGCGGTCGTCGCTAGGCGACATGCTAATCCAGGTTTGAATCCGCCAATCCAGAGGAAACTCCTCTCTAATGGAGTAAACCAGGTTGGGGAAAACATAAGAAACACATTTGTGTTGGCCATCCTGTATTTTTCGGCAAAGTATTCTTCGTAGTGAGAGCGAACTCGATTGATGAGATCTCTCAAATCATTGTCGTGAAATCCGCTGGAAGAATCTCGCGCTACCACAAGTTCATCCAGAAATTGCTCTTGCCGTGATATCCATCCTTGAAAGTACGCCTCAAAGGAGCCGCCTCTGCTACTGCTGGTGGTACTGGACATGGTTGAAGGCATCTTTTCTAATAAAGGACTTCGATCGCTTTCTTCAGACAAAGAAACAAAAGGTGTGTGACTGTAACGCCAGAATAACCAATATGTCTTTTATATATATATATATATATATATATATATATATATACACATTTCATTTTTACTGTAAGGGCGATAAAAATCGACTAAGACGAATATTTGAAACAATATGAGTTTGGATAAAAGGTTTTCAAATTTAAATAATTTAAATTATATATATAATTTAATTTGAAATTATTAATTAAATTTTTATTTTTAATACTTCATAATTTTTTGATCTAATTTTTATTTAATAAATTATTTTTTTTAAAAAAAAAAAAATTTGTGTATCAATTGTTTTTGTTTAAAATTTTAGTAAAATAATATGAGCATTAATTTAAATATTATATGTTATTTATAATTTGAATGTTTTTGAATATTATTGTTTTTTATATTTTAAAATTAAATTTTTATTATTTACTTTTTAAACTCTAATATATTTAATAGTAATTAAATTGTGAGATTTATTATTATTATAAAATAGATAATTTTATTAATTTTTATTTAGGGTATATATAATTAAATAGGTAAATAATTTAATCAAGTTAACACTATAATTAAATATATTGAATCAGATTAAAGTTTATAGGTTAAATTAAAGATGACATGTCTAGTATAACTTTTTTATCTAAACTCGACATGATTACTGATCACTCCAATAAATTTACATATATTATTATTTCAAGGATTTTTAAAATGTATATTTATATTATTTTTATTTATTATTTTAATATAAATCAAGAATTGAAGTAAATGATGATTAAATTATATAAGAAAATTAAATAATTATTTGCCACTCTCTTTGTATCAATAATTATACTAATTTAGAACATAAAATTCATACAAAATAATATAAAATAATTAATATACTCATAATAAGAAGTATGTTTTCACTTATTTGTGACATAAGTTATATTTAAGAGTTAATAGTTTGAAGTAAAAGATAGTTTTGTGATAATAATATTAGTAGTAATATAAAAAAAAAAAAAAAAAAAAAATACATGCAATGTATGGGAGGGGTTGATTTTGCTTGGTGCCTGGTGGTAAAGTATTATGAGGATCCTTCAAGCGTAAGACTAAGCGAGTTATGAGTTACGGTCACGGATTCCACTTGGCTGAATGAAAATGGGATGGGACAAGTATCCCTGGGAGTGGGGCGCGTGGGAAGGACTTATCTACTTGGCTCAATCTAATTGGTTTCTACAACCAAAGTGTCGAGTTCTACAATAATTGGAAATTTTAGTAATTTTTTACACAGAAATATAAGTTAATTGTTGGTGAGGGTAACCAGTTAAAAAAAATACGGGAAGTCTTAAGAAAAATAATAATAAAAAGGAAGAAAGAAAAAGGAGAGTATTTTTTGTTTGACATAAATAGTGGGCGCACGCAGCCACAGCCCACCGACTGAAGAAAAAAATGAAGACTCCGAGACGGAGGAAGGAAGGGTTTTGTGGGGGTCGGAGATGATCGGTGGTTTTTGTCGTTAAGCGACTTTGTTAATTCCTTCCTTTCTTCCTACCTTTTTATCCTTTCATTGATGTGTGTGAGAGAGGGACAGAATTTGCTTTGCTTGTGGACGCAAACAAGATTCAGGGGAAGAGAGACAAGTGACTGGAATCTATTACAATGTCTCTAATATTTAATTTAAAGGTGAATCAATGAACAAAATATATATATATACATTTATTTTATAAATTTAAAACACAATAAAAATAAAAATATTTTAAATTTTAAATATATATACTACACAATCTTATAATTTAAAAGCAGTAATGTAAAAATTTAATATTCAATATTTCAAAGCATGAATCATTTTAGTATTCAAGAGCAGAAAGATACCATTTTGTCACCCTTACCAAAAAGATTTTGTATTTGTGTCATAAATAATTTATAATTTATAATTATAAAATTATTATCAGCATTATTAAAATTTATCTTTAAATTTCTAAGATAAAAAAAAAATGCTTAAGGAAATATATATAAGTATGCACATTACCTAGTAATAATATCTTTGAGAGAATGTACAGTACTGTTACATAATCGCAAATAAAAGAATATGTATGTCCATCAAATATCAGAGATTTATTTCATCTAATCAACCATAAACATAAACCATGTAACATTGTTCATAGTTTTAATAACATTAGAAAATAAATAACACATTTAACTTTTTTTTATTAAGCTGCTAATTGCTGGAACACTATAATACAGGCAAAGAGATACACACAAACACGGTAATAGATGTACCTTGTCTCTTCTTCCTTTCCAATGTCATCATCTATCAAAGAAGTCCACACAGCCGGGGCCTAGAGCATATCTGCCTTCCATTTGATTTCACTAATGCCATCAGTCCAGCGGATATACCAACACACAGAATGGAGGATAGAAAGTGTTGCTGCGTATTTCTTCCCGCTACACCAGAAAACAGAGGCAAGAAAAAAACTATTACAGACAAAACTGAAACAACCATCGAAATGCAAATAAATAGAATTCAAATACCTTGGTTTAGTGTAATTGTTGTAACTGTCAAACCTCCAATTAGCAAAGCTGATGCCACCGGGAGATACTGCAATTTATCCAGTTGAACAGACAACCAGAAGACACTCAAATCTTAAAATGTAATAATAAATGCAAAAAGAAACAGAAAAGTAATGACAAGAGCAATGATGCTGTAGAATGATTTGTTTCCAGGGAGAGGGTGCAACAAGATTTCCATACACCAGTGTATTATTGCACTGCTGAGAGACAAAAAATAAAAAAATAGCAGAGCAATGCAACCTTCTTGCTTTACGAGATTAATTTTATCAAGATAATTTGAATCAGGCACATTTATGTGAGTAGATAATCAACAGAATAGTTGTAACTGCTTGTTGAAAGAACTGATTTATGAAGAATGTTGCCCTAGAAAGGATTCTATCTGTTGCACGCAGAATGCTTAACAGCTTTAACTAGAATTCGAGAAGGAAAAGAAACTGTTTCAACTCCATAATCGCTAACAGTAGAAACAGATGAAGCAATGTCAGAACAGCAAGTTATAACAGAAAGAGCTGAGCTTACCTATTTATAGTAAGAGCATGAGTTCTACTATGCAGTAAACGATGATTTTAGAGAAAAAGTTCTCAAATTAAAATTTACAGATCGTTAATGCTTACAGAAAATGATTCAAATCCATTACGCTGAGTTGAGGGCCAGCTCATATTGACAACATATCGACCACTTACAAGATCAATGGCATCCTGGAAATACAAGAAAAGCAGTTTCCCCTACAATAAGATTTCTATAAGAAAATAACAGCTAAGAGAAACAAAAATCATCTAACCTGCCGAACCCCATCCTGGAAATTATTTAAATAGTATCTTGAGATGGAGCTCATTCCATCTTTAATTAGTCCAGCCATTGTCTGTTTTCCATATCTGCAAAAGTTGTACTGATCAACAGAGGCAGATAGATCCGATATTTTAAAATCACTCTGGAACAAAGTTACCTGACAAGGTCCCGTTTTAGAGCATGGGTTCCAGAATATTCAAGGCTTATCTCATCACCTTGCTCCACCCACACTAATAAAAACGACGGAGATACAGATGACACAATTAAAAAACAACCCAGAAGTTGAATTAAAATTTATTACTGATATTAATATATTTCTCAAGAAACTTGGGAGCATATGTGGACAACCAATTAGAATTTATGATGCTTACAAGTCTTGAAGATTTCAAAATCCTCACTAAACATTGAAATGCAATCAGTTGAAGAAAGTGCACTAGCTCTTTGCAGTTGACAATTCAAAGTTTTCCGTGCTAGGAAGCTCTGTAAGAAAAATATGAATAATTTTAAGGAAGAATTTATGACCAAAATTATCTCCAAAATGAAAGTCTACTGAAATACCAAATTTTACTGTTTAAAAAAAAAAATGAAGTGTTTCCTCGCACCTGAGTAACATTTGTTCGGTCAAGGCAATCAATACAGTTAGATCTCATAACTCCTTTCTGCTCTGATAGAATTTCGCCTTCTTTGCTTATGAGGAAGTATCTGCTCATCTGGTATAGTGAATATTAAGTAAATGCAAAATGCAGTCACAGTAGCTGCATTGCCATTATCTGATATGATATATGCTACAATGATTTTATATGTATATTCCTTACCCATGTTTCTCAACATCTTCTGATATCAGATCATATAAAAGTTGTATATTGTCTAAATTTGAGCTGCCACAAGTTTGATGGAAGTCGAATGAAATGTATCTGCAACAAAATAAAACTGCTGATGCTACCTCAAACTCAGGTCACAAGTCATAATGAAAAGCAAAATATCACATAATATAGTGCTCAAAATAATGTGAAGATATCCTTCTATCTGACAAATCCTCATCCTTGTTTTCATTAAACAAATTTACTGTCATTTTCATTATTAAATTCTTGATCTCTTCTTATCCCCAAACTCTTTTGGCAACACCAAAATAGTCATGGGGTACATCCTTCAGACAAAGGACAAAATTTGATGCTCCTCAAAATGTCAAAGGACGAAAATAAATGAAGAAAAAAAAAAATCAAAGGATGAAAGAGGCACACTGAAATTAGTTTCAAGGCACAAAATATATAAAAAGAAGTGTTTGGGCACCAAAGCCACTAATTGCTCAAACGAAGAATACTAGTCAACAAATAATTTTAACATAAAAGACAGTTTGTACAAAAATATCCTCAAGCCACCCTAATTTGGACAAACAAAAGTCCAAATGTGTGCCTCAACAATGTTACTGGAAATAAGAAACTCATTATGGATGATAACTACAATTTGATTTGGATTCCTTTTGCACTTCATTTGCAAAGCAATAAATGAAGAAGAGAACACAAATAATTATGCAGTCCCCAGGAGGAAAAACAAAGGATTTAAAAAAAATCACCTCACATTTGACAGTTTTTGCATTTCTGTGGCAAAAGCATTACTTAGTAGCCCCTCATCACCATGCTGCAACAGTGGAAGAACATATGTTATTCCAGTTGTAAACAACTAGGAAGCAATATAAAATTTCATGAACACTGGTGTTTGCAAATTTAAGGATGAATCCCATATGAGAAGGATCAAGCTGTAAGTTGAGCTTGCAAAACTAAATAGATAATAAATCTCACATCCGTATTTTCAAACATTTGTCAAAGTGGAAATTTGTTGAGAAAAAATGCAGGATACTTGTCGATTGACATGACTGTTTTGCAAATGGTGCTTGTTTAACACAAATTCTAGAATGTTCTTAAAAACAAGCAAACCAACAATGAAATAAATTGAAAATACTGACCTTATCAGTCAGGTCAACAGCCACAACATCTCCATATCTTTGAGCTAGATCAAGAAAATGGCGCTCCACAACCTTTGGCTGAATTTATGAAAGAACAAATAATTATTAACAGCTACTCGATAGATATCCAGGGTTAAAGATTTCAGAACTTTAGTTTAAGGCAGCATCACTGTATTATGTAGATAATGGGATGAAGATGTAGATTGTGGGAATACAGTTTGCTCATGATTGATAATATTAAGCCTTGGTTTATAGCTCAAATCAACAATTTGCTCCCATAGAAGAGGAATTGAACCCCGAACCTGAAAAGAAGATAGATCAATGAAATCCATAATACTCAGAATTGGGGGTAAAAAAGAAAGAAAAAGAAAAATTGTTGGCAAGTCTCCTCTAAGAAAAGGAATGCATAGAACATTGATATGAAAATATTGCAGCATACGTAATGGACATAACAAATAGAAATGCTTTCCAACATAGAAGAAATGAGTGACATAGACTTTGGTTTGAGTAAAATAAGGAAGTCTGGGTGTCAAATTTGTGAATCCCTCAAAAACAGAACTTCCAAAATTTAAACACAGTTGAAATACACATCATATGCCAACATATTTCCCTCTCACTTTCAATCTGAAGTTAGAATATAAGATAGATATCAACTCGGTTACCTAATGGAATGGCCAGTGTATCATGAACCGGTTGGATTTGCCAGATGCACTGGGTTCATTGGATTTAGAATTTTTTATATATTTTTTTAAAAATTAACTTAAACAATAAACAGTTGACTTAACCGACTTTTTTAACATATCTTTTAGTTTTAACAAAAAATAATAATAATAATATTTTATAATTGAACCAACTAACCAGTTGAACCTGTCAGAGAACTAGTTCAACATCCTGACTGATTTTGGAAACATTGCAAAAGTTCTGAAAGTATTGCTGTTGCAGAAAAAAGTTCGGAAGCAAAGAAAGCAATTTCCAATTTTTCATGCCTTTAGTATTTCATAAGTTATGACATAATTAAAAAGGGAAAAAATATTTTTATTTTTGTTTTTTAACCTAAAACAAATTTTCACTTCAAATTAGAGTCCACCTTCAAAGAAGACTACTTATCATTCTGATTTGTTCTCCACCATCATTTATGTGCAAAGTTATTCTTTTATTTCCCTGAAGCAATGTTGCTATACTAATTGTAAAAAAGAGTATAACCAAAGAAAAATGTTCTTAACAACATACCTGCAAAAAAGAGAACTTTAAACCTTCAAATTCCAGCACTTGCTCAGTTTCAATAAAATTAGCAGCATCTCCTTCTAGATTGGCTCCCCTTCTCCACATTCTTGTCCCTAAAGTCTCTCATATCATTATCAGAAATCATATATTATGAAACATCAAAGAGAACTACTGTGACAACGGATTACCTAGACGGCGATTACACCTCCTGGATATTAAAGTTACTGTGGCTGGTGAACCTTTCAGCTTGAGTTGCCCAGTCTGAAAGCTTGAGTCTTAGTTAAAGAAGAACATCACTTTTTTTTGCCACTTCAAATTGTAAATTTCAAACATATATTATCTATTTAATCATATTCAGTGACCACAAAATTGATGATGTGCACACTTATAAACAAATTAAGAGAAACAAGAGGGTGGAGACAACCAATATTTAGGATATTTCCTTGTAAGAGCGGAATGATGAATCCATCAAGCTGTAAGAAGAGAGAGGAACATCAGATAGGGATCAAAAATATTATATTGAACTGCATAGATCTATTCTTTAGCCAAAATTCTTGTGCAATAACTTCAAAGAAAGAAATGAAAAGCATTTATTTATAAGCAGTATAGCAATGCGGTCAGTACATAATTTTGACAGAAGGCAAAAAGTAAAAATGATGTTCTCATTTTGAATTTGAATAAATTCCAACCTTATTCTCAATAAGCTCCTCCATCATATTTCTGTTCCAAACAAATCTTGGATCAGCCTGAAATTGGATCAAAATAGAGATGAGCAAACCATTGAAAATAGATAGATATAGAATTGTTTAGAAAGATTGGTAGATTTAGTCATGAATCTTTTATCCTTGATAACTTAGGTCATCAATATCTTTTTTTTTTTTTTTTTTTTTTTTTTTGTTGTTTATAGTAAGAAATCTTGGATCAGCCAGTGTTATTGGTCTTTTTTACTTTTTAGTTTAAATTGACTAAATTCATCGATCTTTTAATTATTTATTAACAGTTCAAACAGATCTTGGATCAGCCTGAGATTGAAGCAAAATAGAGATAAGAAAACCACTGAAAATAGATAGGTATTGAATTATTTATTAACAATCATAAATTCAGAGGAGCCCTTAGCATCAATTTTAAAAAGATTACTTTTCTCCTAACATCTAATATAACTATTTTTCTTGAGGCCATATTCCCATATGCCTTTCTAGTATTTTTTGCTCTTCACCCTTTTGCACTTTCACTATTCTGCAACCCCAAGACAAAGGAGGAAACATCCATTTCCCGTCCCCACTTAAAAGGAGAGATCCAACATAAAGAAATGAAAGAAAGCCAGGTAAACAGATCAAACATATCACAGATTTTTCTTCATAGCTTTTAATCTTCTAAACCTTCACCGCATAATAAATAATGCAGAGAGATTGTAATGCATATATGACAAAGTCCAAGAGACCTACCAATTACATGAATCAAGTATATATCATCTTTGTAAAGAAACCAAATAGAAGGATCACATTTGGTAGATTTAAGAACACATTTTTCCAACAAACCTGCTTCCAGAGCGGTTTACTCATCCATCCATTAGCTAATTTGAATCTTCTCTGTAAACTGGGACACAATTAGGTTTCTTGTTAAGAATTAATATCTTGATATGTCAAAACTCAACCCATAGAACAAATTCAAAGAACAACCACTAATTGCTAATCAACATACTTCAAAGTGATATCTGTTTCATAAGAATAGTACAAGCCTGGAGTTGATTCCACAATTCTTAGCAGAGTCATGAAGTATGCTTCATCCTTTTTCTACAGACAAATATGAAAAGCAGATAACCCAATTAGTTCATAGGTAATAACTGCACATTGTAACTTAATGCATTCAAAGCTGAAAGACAGAAAAAACATAAAAATACCTCTCCACTCGTTAAATGTTTTGAAGCATCATTACAAGATAGAATCTTCATAGAAATCACCCTGAAAATGGGGAAACCAAGAAAGCTTCCAACTTCCTTCCTTGAAGTTATTACCAATATATGAGCTCCTGCATAAAATTTTAGATAAGGATCCCTTACACATCCTTCATTCCCATATATATTACATGATACAAGAGAAAATGTTATGATTCATCATTGTTTTATGATACAAGAAGTCTTCCAAAGTTTTTGATAATTCCCACTGAAGAACGGACAAAATAGGTGACCTAAAATACCGAGTGCAGATGTGTCAAGGGAGATGTATTTAAGATTTTCAGTCGACAAAAGTGACTATTTTAGCAGTCATCTAATATCTCTGTGAAAAATAAAGATACTTGTGCTATGTAATGAAAGTAGATAATTTAGCTTTAAAGCTTCTCTTTGCACTTCACATTTCAGCTCAATGCAGTAGTTAGTTTTTTCAATTTGGCTACTGGCAGAACATTTGTATGGAATTGTTATGGAACTGTGCAATATGCCCCTAAAAAATTGAATTGAAGAACTTAAAGCCGTCCTTATACATAATCTAGATTTTAGATGCCTACTTTATTAATGTGTTTTCCAACATTGACCTTGTTTTTTCTGTTCATTATTTACTTCTGAAGTGACAATACTTTTCCTTCATTGCAAGAGTCATACAGCATAACTGTTACATACCAACCATCTAGCATTGTATATCTTACCATAGGAGATATGTCAGCATGACAATATGTCAAGAACATTAGAAAAAATTGGTCTATTGTCAACAAAGGGTTAACTTTCATTCCCACGCCATAGTTTTAATAAATCTCATATAAAAGTGAAGACAATTCAACCAATGCCATCATCTCTTCCCATGTGCTAAGTAGAATATTTCAACTCTCTTTCCAATTTATGGCAACTAAGAACTCTACAAGTAGCTGCTTCCCACCTCATCTTCCAATGAGCCTAGATGCTTCCTTAAGGTCCTTATCAAATACGGTGGCACCCAAATGTTTCTTGAACATGTTCTTGGTATTCCAAAATCTATATCACTAACTATATAGGGCTGTTTTTGTCTTGGGTACTCCCGAGATACTTTTGGATGTCTTAGAGATACATCTTTGATACCCTCAATCACACCATGGAAAATGCAAGAATGCTAATCTCCATATGAGTCTTTTATGCCACCAAGTTTCATGGGACAAAATTGAGAATTGCAAATAAAAGATCAAACAGCACCAATCTCCCAACTTCTATTTTCTCCCACAAGGTTCAATTTTGCTTCATCCTTGTAACTCACCGCTATGGAGATTATTTTCTTCAAAGTTCTTCTACTTTTTATCTCATGTTAGGTGACACACTGCTTTGTATATATATATATATAGTCTTATGTATCTTATGTACACATTTATGCTTTCCCTTTTCATTATATCAGTTACTAGAACTTCGTACACAGATTAGGAATCTAAAAGATATAATATTTATTTTTTCAGTCAAACTACCAAAAGAGCTATGAATTGAATTACTTAGAAAATTATAGTAAAAAAAGTTAGTAGGACTAAAATTAAAAAAGTGAATAAATGCTTACAAAATTCCATAAGACCCCTCATACTTTGAGAAGAGTTTTCAACTCCGATGATCTATATAATGAAAGTGAGAGAGTCTATACTTTAACGAATGCATACTTAATGTATTGTGCATAACTAACTTATCATATCATAATCTTTTGCAAAAATTCAGGTGCTTATGTATTCACACTATCCATTCTTTTTTGCTTCCCATAGAAGTTTATTTGACTTTCTTCTTTTCCTACCATGAAGAAAGCAGAACCCTTACATTCATATGGAAACTATTTTCTTCCCACAAGAACAAATTAATAACTTCTAAATAAAGGCAGAGAATACACTTTTTAAAGTGTCCCCCGCAAAAACCCCAGAATCAAATTATCACAGCTTCACCTTAGTCAATTGCTATAGCAATTTATCTGAACAGTACCTGCTAGCAACCTAATAGTTCCAACTACTCCATATATCCTGGAAACCTTGCCATTAGAAGGAGCTCCAGGGCTGACTTCACCTGCAACCGTCAATAGGAAATATAATTTTTATGTTAGAACATTTAAACAAGACAAAATGGAATAAATAAATAAATAGAAATAACAGTTCAATTAATTAGATAAGGTAAAGTAATACATTTTCTGCTATATCCTAAGATTAAGTCAAAAAAAGTAATCAACTGAATAGAAGATATAGATAAACAGAAACTGGTTGAATAGCAATTCCCACCATAAATTTACCAAAACTAAAAATTAACAACTTAACCAGTTGGAATTTCAGAAACAACAGAACTAACCATTCAAAATCTCGATGTTGCCGTCTAACCGGCTGACAGAAAATCCTTGATCGCTCGACTCCAAGGACTTGAACACAAATTTATCTTCGAATTCATGTAATTCCAGTTCGCGCCACAGCTTGAAATGGCCCGGGGAATCTTCGAGATTTTCCATTTTTTTTCCTCCTTTTTCTAGACAGTTCCTCTGAAGAAAATCTGGAGAAAATAGAAACAGAAAATCGTAGAAAGATCAAGACGATCGGAAGAACGAAAAAATGATTGAGTAAGGTTGGAGGATGAAATAGAAAATGGTCAAAATCGTTTAACTGCTTTCATGTCTCATGGCGACAGGGATTAGTCAATTTGGGAACCGTTTTCGACAACTTAAAGCAGACGGAAAACGTCAATGACTCGTCAGCTCATTTCCTATGGAAATCCCGTATTTCAAGGAATTAAACTTTCACTGGGTCAACAAATAGGCTGTTGTGTGTGTCGGAGGTTTGTGTGGTGGAGTGGCAAGAGGCCACCCCCAACCACCCATTCGGGGTTCGACACCCAAATCCCCTCCCATGTATCAAAAAAAAAAAAAATTAGGCTGTTGTGTCAAATATATGCAATGTATAGTCCATCTTTCTGGGCCTAAAACGCCTTATGATATCACAGTGTCCAAGTTCATCACCATTTTTTTTCCCTATTATTTTCGAGACTTTTTGTATTGAAGTTTTCTTGAAATTTTATCTATAATACATTTTTTTTTCAAAAATAAAAAAATGAAATAAAATATTTAGGTGACCTCGAAGTCACAAGATAAATTCATGCGAGAACCATATTCCTAAAAACATGCTAGGATCATCAGTAATGTTTATTCTTTTTTGACAATGTAAAATTTAATTGACTGGAACAGGTAAAGAAAAATACAGGAGCTACATCAAGTTCTACAAAATATTTAAAATGCCACAAGATTTCAAAATACACAAAATACGGTCAGTTGGTTACTTTTTGAATAAATCAGCAAGCTCACCCTTCTCGTACATGGAGGTGAGAATATCACATCCCCCAACCAGTTCACCACCAACAAAAATCTGTGGAAATGTAGGCCAGCTACTGTATGTCTTCAATGCCTCCCTCAGTCCAGGATTATGGTCTTCATCGAGCACATCAATACTTTCATAATCAACTCCTACACTTTCAAGAATTCCCACAACTCTTTGTGAGAATCCACATAGTGGGGCACTTCTTGAACCCTTTATAAATGCAACTACATTGTTCTCTTTTACAAGGCGGTCAATGAGCTGCTCTAGGGGAACTGTCAATTGGACATGGCGACCGGGTGTTAACCTAAGATCAGACGTCTTTCTTGGAGGCTGCCGTACCCATGTAGTATTTCCAGATTCATTCCCCGGAGGAACTTTTCCTGTGGCTGATATATGTTCTTCCATCCATGACTTCCAAGCCTGAGTTAAAGCTTCTCTGTCAGGCTCATCTACAACCCCAACCTGCATGAAACACAATAAATGACGGAGATTTCCAGGACAATAATACAAACTATAAGAACATACACAAGATAGAAGGAAAAAGCCATACTAGAAGATGTATGCAGCCTTACCTAGACAATTATACAAATCAACATAGCATGTAAGGACTTCAAAAACATATATGAAGTATAAAAAGAAGTGTTTCCCTTCTCATAGATCTACAAGTGAAAGGAAACAGATTAATCATGGGTAACCAACACACAGGAGATGGCCTTATGGTGAAACTCAATGCATTATAAATTTATACAATGATTGTGAATGCAAAGAATAAAATGTTGTATTTTATTACTTCATAAGACATCTCTGGCCAAAATTAAGAGCTCAACACAACTTTCAATTATGCAATCATAATAGAGTGAAAAGAAGAGGGGGGAAAAACATCTTTTTCTTGTATCCAGGTATATGGAGAATTGTGTTCTGATATTCTTGGATATCATTTCCTCATACCAATTATTAAATGGAGTACATAGAATGACAATAATAGCACACAAAATACTTTCCCTGTGATTAAACTGTTATATGGTGAAAATGAGTAATTCTTGCTCCTTTCTCTATTAACCCTAACCTCCACTCCAATGTGGCTCTTCTGATAATTTTAGAGGCATTCTAATTTACCTAGAATGAACATGAAGTATGCAAAAGGAGCCAAAAAAAATATCACCAATTTTTTTACAAATTGACATCCATATTATGATTTAGGTACATTAGTAACTCCATGCATGCATCCATCCAACACCACCGCAATTTCCAGTAATACTTAGTCTATTTCCGATTTGAAATCCATATTAAGACCAAATGACAGATTAAATTCTTTTGTGCCAAAAACTAACTGAAAACTTCAATTGCATTTAAGGATAAAGCAAACAGCAGCCCAAAAAAAAAAACATGTATTAGAGTGAATTGTCTTTTCTAAAACTAATCTGACCTCCCAAAAGCAAAGGGGAAAAAAAAAAATCTAACAGCAAAACGCCCTTCTTCTCGCTTTAACATTACCAAATCTAAAGCTTTTTTTTTTTTTTGAAAAGACCAAATCTAAAGCTGAGCTTTCAATATTCTGGACAATAAAAAAAAATAAAAAAAAAAAAAAAAAAAAAGATAATAATAGTGCGATTGAACCAATAGAATACCAGGACTATAGATAAACACATATAGTTGCAAAACCAAATGGATTAGTTATTATACACAAGCAAGTTCAGAGACCTTTACGGAGCAGCAGAGTTCAGGCACGGAGTTCCGGTGAGCTAGAATACTAGCAGCAACGTTTCGAGAGATGCCGATGAATTGAAGATCCCCACTGGCGTCGTAGACAGCATAAACACCGGCAGCCGAAGGAAATAAACCGGAAATTGAGTCAGCTTCCGTAGGAACAGCGACCGAATCGGCGTCGTAGAGCTTTTTGAGAGCAGAAACGAGGAGGGACGAACAGCGGCCTTTATTTTTGGATTCAGTTCTGGTTACAGTAGGCCTAAGGGATATGGATGGGAATAAAAACGAGGATTTGGGGATTGGATAAAAGGAAACCGTTGGAGTAATTTGGGAAGACAAATTGGAGGATACGTGACGGGAAGAAATGGTATGTGTAGAAGATGATAGGTTGTAAGTAGCCATGGAAGTTTGGAACGCAGAGCTTTGCTGATTAGTGTCTGAGTCTCAATGAGAGCTCGCGCGTGACTTTAGGTAAACAGTCTGTAACAAGAATTGTAGAAATGGAGGATTTTACCAAAAATGAAATAAAATCAAAATGTAGAAATGGAGGATTGGGAATTAGGAAAAGTGACCTATTTGGTGATTAATCATTAAAAAAAAATATATTATGATATTATATATTAAAAATGACTAAATTGACAATTTTTTATTTAAATTAATATATATTTTCTTTAAAAAAATTTACTAAATTCATCAAATTGTTTCAAATGATCCATTATTAACGAAAATTTTTGTCTACTCTATATGAAATACTCGTTTGGCCAAGAACTTCCAAAGACATCATAAATTAAATAAATATAAAAATTAATTATTTTGTAAATAAGTTTCATCTGATTCCCTTCTTTTCCTCTCTCTTTCTTATTAAAGATTTTTTTTTAATAATTATTATAGATGATTGGAGTTAAAAAATTATTTAAATATTAATAAACAAAATAATAACACATATTATTTATATATAATGAAGAGATTTTTAACCTTCAATCCCTCTTCTCAATCTCTACTTTTCTTTTCTTTTATTTATTTATTTTTTCTCCTTTCGCTTAAGAATTTATTCAATAAGAGCACATTTATTTCTTTTTAGTAAAAGATTTTCTCATTAAATTCGTCATACAAAAAGGTGGGATGATAATTCCATGCTTAAAACGAAAGGTACGTACCAGTTCGCTAGCTCTTCAATTTATTGGGGGAGAGTTTTTTATTTTATTTTATTTTTTTTTTAAAAAAAGTGTAACATAATCTAATTTGTTAGAGATCTCGACTTAAATTCCCAATGGACGACTAGTTTGAAAATTTTGTAGTGCAATTTACTTAGAGAATAATTATTTTGAAAGAAAAATTGAGGGCGATTTTGTAATAGTAAAAGTTAAGGATAAATAGATGGGAGTTCGTATTTGGGATTTATAAATGTATTTTGATTTTGACAAAAAAAAATTTAAAAATCTCTTATAAAATTTTGACTATAGTGAATTTTTTATTTATTTATAATTTTTTTTTATTTATTTTAATTTCTGATTTTATGTCATTTTTTAAAATAAAAAAATTCCTAGCATAATTATTAAAAATTTATATATATATATATATATATATAAGAGAGAGAGAGAGAGAGAGAGAGAAATATGATGTGATTAGGAACCATCAACATCCCCTCCATTCAAGATTCTCGGTGGTTGATAAGCTATAATGTTCACAACCTTCCCTCTAAACTCCTGTAAGTGAAAAAATGTTTAGGAGTTACGTTATTGTCTAACTGCAACTTGATCATCATCATTACTTTTATTTATTTATTCATTATCTATTAATTACTATTATTGTTATTATTTAAATTTATGGTGTTTCTTATCCAAAATATAGATATATAAATTATATAACTAAATATTTATTAATAATAATATAATACTTTAAAAATATAATTAATACCATTAAATTATTTTAACTACTGTAGCACTGAAGTTATATCAAGGGGGAAAAAAAAAAAAAGCAATAATGTATAGGATATTCCTGATGTTACAAGAACACCATGAACCGGCTTCCGACCATGACCGCTAAGTTTTTCTATGTTTGAGTTAAATAATCACGTGTAAAAGAAATATGCATACAAATGAAAACCCTCTACAAGCTTATTACATTTAATTAACATTCATTAATTATTTCCATAATTATATTTTAAAGTAAGAATCTGACTTCAAATTTTGTTAATGTAAAAATTGAAACAATTTATTCTTAAAAATGTAAGATATTGACAATTCAATTTTAAATTAGTTTACACGTAAAAACACGCTATTAAATTGTGGAAGGTTAAAAAAAAAACAAAAAAACATTAATTTACAAACACAAGATACCTTTCCTACCTTTCCATTTTGAAAGCAATAGAGCAGTGGTTGGGTAAAATTCTATTGATTTTGCCTTAAGATGTTACCCTTGCAACTCACTCACTAACCTCCTCCACTATAAGGTCAACTATTTCCAATAATAAAATTAGAGCTAAAAACCATATATATATATATATATATACATATACATTACTATAGATGAGGAGTTCACTTTAGCTTCACTCCTACTCAAGAAAAACCAAAAAGAAAAGCTGTCCACTACACACAAACACAATTCTCTCTAGTTTAGTTCTCCAAAACATCATTCTACTTCCTTTTAATTCACCGTTAAGTTTCTCTTAATAATCCTCTGGGGCGGGCATTCCGGTGGATCACAGTGGTCTGCCAGCTGAACACCCGTTAAAGGATTATGGGCACTGTCAAAACTCCTAGAGGAAAACTACCATTCTCTGTTATTACTATAGGACTCTGTACTTTGGCGTTCTTTGGTCTTCTCTATACTGAAAGAATTAGTTTTCTTTCTTCAAGTAACATTTTCAAGCTTTCACCATGTTCTTCCAGGTCTAAGAAGATTGGAAAAGGTAATGTTACACTACTAATCATATATTCAAGAGCTAAAATTTGATAAAGATATATTAATATACTAACCTTTTTTTTTTTTTTTTTTTTTTTGACAGGTGATGAAACAAAGTTGGAGAGCAAACCACTTGATTTTCCAGCAGATGACAGATTTGATTTTGATCCAGAGGAATGTGATATTGTTCATGGGAAATGGGTGTTTAATCGTTCGATCAAGCCATTGTATTCGGATAGAACGTGTCCGTATCTCGACAGGCAAGTTTCATGTGTTAAGAATGGAAGGAATGATTCTGATTACCGTCACTGGGAATGGCAGCCTGATGAATGCATTTTGCCAAGGTAACGGATAATCTCTTGGAAACCACTTCAAAAATAATCTCTTCAAAAGTTTCGTTAATGGCGACTCATATGATTCATATGACAGGTTTAATCCAGAAATTGCTCTGAGAAAACTGCAAGGAAAGAGACTGATGTTCGTTGGAGATTCACTACAGAGAGGACAATGGCAGTCCTTTGTCTGTATGGTTGAATCTGTAATACCTAAAAAACAAAAGTCAATGAAACGAGGCCGTGTTCATTCAGTCTTCAAGGCAAAGGTAGATTCTTCTTCAATTCCTTTCTCGATAATCCGAAGGACTCTCTGAGCATGCCAATTTCACCTTCTTTTTTCAAATTTCCTTAGGAATACAATGCTACAATCGAGTTCTATTGGGCCCCATTTCTGGTAGAATCAAATTCGGATATGCCAATAATAGGAGATCCAAAGAAGAGAATTCTCAGAGTCGATTCAATTGAAAAGCATGCCAAAAACTGGATTGACATTGATATCCTCGTCTTCAACACCTACGTTTGGTGGATGAGCGGAATGAAAATCAAGTCCCTGTAAGATTTCTCTCTTCTTTTGCTTTAATTTGCGGTAGCGACTGATGAGGCTGGCATTACTCATCACTTTTTTCGTGCCAAGGATTGATTTCGAATTTTGGAATATGTTATGATGATAAAATATCACAGATGGGGTTCGTTTGCAAATGGAGAGGAAGGTTTTGAAGAATTAGATACTCCAGTTTCCTACAGACTAGGATTGAAGACATGGGCAAATTGGGTTGATTCAACAATAGATCCCAACAGAACTAGGGTTTTCTTCACCACAATGTCTCCTACACACCAGAGGTTCGTTCGTCCATATTCCTCTCTGATCATTCATTTTCTCGATTCATACTCACAAGTTCAACTACTATCTAATCCAATCTTCAAATTAATTCACACAATTTGTTATCAAAACTGCAGGAGTGCAGATTGGGGCAGAGAGAATGGAACAAAATGCTTCAACGAGACAAAACCTGTTATGAAGAAATGGCACTGGGGAAGTGGATCAGATTTGAGGATGATGAACGCAGTGAGCAGCGTAGTGCAGAAGATGAAAGTGCCGGTGACGTTCATTAACATAACGCAGTTATCCGAGTACAGAATCGATGCACACTCATCAATTTACACAGAATTGGGAGGGGAATTGTTGAGCGAAGAACAAAAGGCGGATCCATTGCATTTTGCAGATTGCATACATTGGTGTTTACCTGGTGTTCCTGATACATGGAATCGAATTTTTTATGCTCACTTGTAACTATGAAAATCGAACTCAGAATCTACAAAAAAACCCGAGTGAACTGAATATTCTTTCTGATTCAGGGTGTAACTTGTTTTTCTCTGATTCCCGAATGTCTGCGCTATATTTTTCTTTCTCTTTTGTAACTAACTTGAAGCAATTCAAGTCCTAATGAAACTAAGTTTCTTTTATTTTTTATTTTCAATATGCAAATGATTTTGTAAGGGCAGGTTAAACCAACACTTATATATTGTTAAGAGCACAAATATAAATATAATTTAAAATTAGAGCACAAATATACCACAAAATCGTTCACAATGTAACTTAAGAACATCACAATTAACAAGTCAAATATAAAAATATTAATCGCTAGACGTATATGAACAAGTAAAGAACTTTCCTGATGCACTTGTTTGGCTTAAAGATACTTTTTTATAATTTAATACTTATCTAAAAGACTTTTTGTCCTTAAAAAAAAAAAAATTATCAACAACTAAATTACAAAATTTTCTCCTCTTTTCAGCCTTCAATTTATTTTTTTTTGGTATAATAAAAGTTTAAAGCAACTTTTGTAAAAAAAAAAAAAAAAAAGTTTAAAGGAAGAAAAATGGGCTGTAATACCTTTAAAAAGAAATACGGCCCAAGTTAAAACAAATATATTTAGCTAATTGGTAGCCGCCAATTTATAGGAAGTTCTCGAAACTTCTTAACCCTAGTACCGAATTTCCATCCTTCCGCCATAATTTGTCAGGTATAAATCTGTGCGCCATAATCCAGACTTCGAACTCGTAATTGAATTCAATTATGGCTGGTGGAGGGAATTTTATTCACCGGGTTGTATCGTACGTCGCTAACGAATTTATCGTGAACGGTCTTGCGAACAGGTAATAATCATCGATTATGCCGATCGTTTAATGTGTTTTCTGATAATTGAATCTAATTTCCATTTATTCATTTCCTTTTCTTTTGTTTGCTGAGTTTAATTTTTCGATGATACAAAAAGACTTAATTTTTTCTTCTAATTATCAACATAGAAGTGCAAAACAAATCCTAACAAGATTGTAGCTATAAATTTGGATAGGTACTGTTTCTAACAATCATGATCTTCTCTAATTATTCTGATCATAATCCTCTCAGTTGCACCTGGTGTGACTGAGCGTACTCAATTATGCCTCTTTTTTAATATTGAATTAAGGGCAAGCATACCCGTGATGACTTTACGTAGGCTTGTAATGATATGCGACAATGATCGCAATATTTTTTCAAAAATACAATGTTCTGAGGCTGCTTTCCTTAGATTTCTTCTGAATATGCATTGGAACAAGTTTCTCTTGATATTAAGAGTTGTTCATTTTCAGAGCTGAAGGGTCTGCTTAGAATAGAATGGATGCTATTGCAGTCTTTTCAATTTGGAGTATAATCTGATTATACTTGCAATTTGAGGCAATTTATGTATCTTGTGTGAAAAAGGGCATTGCTCTTGTCGAAGGCTAGCTGTGTTTTCAACGTCTTCCATTACTTCAGCTAGATTGAGCCTAGGCCAAAGGAGTTTGAATTGCAGTCTCCCAAGGAGACTTGCCCTTGTGAAAGGCAATCTCAACATTTTGGAAAATCCACTCCCTCTTTTGGATGTTTTAAGAGTTTATTTACGATTTCCAATGTTTTGGTAAAAAAGCACCTCAGCTTTTTGCATCTTAGCCGATGCAAGGATCAATTTTTTTTGTATGCCTATGGCTTATAAAAGACATCAACTTTGATCACCATATGCTCTGTATAGGAAGGAATATTGAATTGTTTGAGCTTGCAATCTTGTTTTTATTCTCTCTCTAGGAAATGGGTACTCCTGTGAGTATCTCTTTTTATGTGGTTTTGACGGTTTCCTTTTTGAGTGAATTGGGATGACTATTTTGCAATTTGGAGCTGAAGGCTTAGAAAATGTGGATCAGTTATTTTGCTTATCATGCTTTCTTTGGTTGCACAAATTGATTCATCAAGTAGTTCTAGATTCATTAACACTCCTGCTCTCTGGAGATTTCAACTTTCATAGTGAACATGTAATCTATTACCGAGAAATTGGTCACGGAAAAAGGTTTTGTGCTAACCAAGAAACGTTCCTAGTGAGACTCTCATTTGCATTTCTTTCCTTGTAGAGGTTTTTCCTACAAGGTTTTCTTGCATCCTTGATATTGTGATTTTATGACATTCCTAACATTGTTTTGCCATTTCCAGTCCTGCTTTTCAAAGATTTGCTGTGAGAACATCAAAGAGGATAGAGGATTTATCTACTAAAGGTATGTATCTCTTGTTGTTTCTCCTTTTCTAACCAGCATTTGACACTTGGTGGTGTATGAGCTTACCTTTGTCAAATTCTACACATTGTTTTTTCTTTCCTCCTGTCCTGTAAACTTGGTACAAATTAATATTGCTCCCCTTTTATTAATTGGTGGAAATACTTTCATGCTTTTGAAAAAGAAATTTAACATTAACATACTTTCTATAGTTAGAGATTAACTTATTTGACAAAGAAGGTAGCCCAATTGGCTGACTTTTGAGGTTATAGGTTTGACTCACCTTGAGGACGGTTTTTTTAATCTTGTGCAGTAATCTTGGGGGTTTTGCCCCAATGGGTTCTGATGAGCTACTTATTGTATATAAAAATAGTATAAATAATCGAATAAAATAGTAATAAAAATAATAAGAAATAGGAAAATCATAGGTAAAATGGAGGATACAAACTACTAAGGGCAAGATTAATCATGAATTAACTATCATAATCTCACCAATATTCAAGTCTAAAGATGAACTTCTTCAATACAATTCGTTGCAAGAAATTCATAGATTAAGAACACTTGAATGTTGACAAGATCAAATCTCCCATCAATCATCCTAGTTCCGGTCCATTAATAGGAAATCTAATCAAATCAACTTGACACTAATCATATGTCCTAGTTTCGGCCTAACAATTAGTGTTAATCTGAAACTACAACTTTAAATCAAAGCTCAACTCAAAATACAATTCAATACCAAAGCTAAGATAGAAATTGCTATTCAAATCAATAAAACCATAATATTCAATCCATGAAAATCATAAAATGTCCAAAGTAAATTGTAAGATAAAACCAACCATTTCTACCTAAAAGAAATGTAGAAAGAAGCGTTCCTAAGGTTGGTAATTAGATACAAGATAGAGATTACAAAAAGTAATAGAAGTAAAGGAACCTCTTCAACTCCCTCCTTGTAATTCTTCTTGTTCTTCTTCAAACTTCAAATTGAGATAGTTGAATTCTCTCTTGCAAGACTTCACAAAAAGAATTATAAGAGACTTTTACAACTACAACAATTGAGAAAGATCTCAAAAGAAATGAAAATTACAAAGTATAGATTAAATCTCAAAGCCTAACCAACAATTCAAAAATCAAATTGATAGCATAACACCTTCCAAAATTAGCCAGCTGGAAATCTCAATATTTATAGATAACTGAAAACAAGGATAAAATCGTCATTTCACACTGAAAATAGTGATTCTGGCCTCACTACGGGCGTAACCCTACCCTCTGCTACGGGCGTAGCATAGTCGTTATCTTCTGCGGGCGTAGTGATCAAAGGGTGCCACGGGCGTAGAGTAGACAGTTACATTCTATGGGGCGTAGTGCACCAAAGGGCTACGGGTGTGAGGAAACTTCTAAGGGCGTAGCCATCTTCTAAAAAATTGCATTTTCAACTCTTAATTTATCTTTCTCAATCAATTCAACCCAACTAATCAAGAATATACTGGATTACCAACTAATAAATTTGAATGAGTATTTGTTTATAAGAGAGCGAAAACGTAACTTTACAAAAAAAATTTGGATAAAATGACTGACTTTGGGAGCCATGAATTATTCTTGGTTATTTTTATATCTGCAGCTACAGAAATGAAGAAAGAGGTTGCTGAGCAGGTGAAGGATCTCTCAAAAAATATGGGGGTTAGTTATAATAAGGCCAAGAATGTTAAATTTTTGTATATTTTGATGATTGAGGGCCTCATTTTTCTCATTTTCTCTGTTGCAGGCTTCCAAGAACCAGTGAAACCGAGAATTCTTCACGCTGTGACTTGATGACGGCTATTGTATAAAGCTATTTGTATTGACAGCCAAAAAAAGAAAAGAAAAGAAGAGATTAATATTATTGTATTGTTACGGCCAAAAGAGATCCTTGTGTTCTTGTCAAGAAAAGCATGAGATAAATAGTTTACCTTATGGTGTATATGAATATGTCATAAATTGTACAACGTCTTTATTTACCTATAAAATTCTTCTTTTGGGATTTAAATAATTATAATTCTCATTCGGCAGAATATTTGCTGTGTTTATCTAACTGATTCCAATTCAGATTAGTGGATGAATGTAAAATTTTTTGTATAAAGAGTATTGACTGTATTTGCCTTTGGAATCGAGCAAACTTATCAGTTGGTATTTAAAACGCACCCTTAGATTAAATCCAATTCAAGAAACTGGTTAATTATAAAAAAAAAAAAAAACACACACACACAGTGGGGGAATAATAGAAAATTAATTATTGAAAAATATAAAACTCCAGTACAATTGCAAAAAAATTTAATATAATGAAGTAATATTTTTTAAAAAAATATATATATATATATTTGAAGTAGAAAGAATATTTTATTTTAAAAAGAATTAATTCGCGGTGGATTATTGAAATAATAGAGTAGGCGCTAAACAAGTAGGAGGAGGGATAAAGCACCGAGGGTTTTAAGTTTTTGACCAGCCCCTATCATCTTGGAACGCTGAAGCGGCAGCATATTTCCGACTTCGGTCGCCGATTATCGTCAGAAGCATTCTTTGATATCCAGAGAAGCTATGGCCTCAAGTTTACGAAATCGCGCTCTGTATCGCTCTCTCTCAAACTACTGTTTGCGTAGCCGGCGTTATTCAACATCAACATCGCCTCTACATAATGATCTCAACAGTTTTTCTCATTACACCGTTTCCGAAATAGTTCGACGGTCATCACCACCGATTTTCTATCCACTGGTAACATTTTTGTTCTGTTTTTGTGTAACGGAAGCAATTCTCGTTCTGTTTTTTTTTTTTTTTTTAAAGTATTGTTATTATTATCATTGTGACTTTTCAATTCGTTGGCGTGTTTTATGTAATTAGGGTTTTCAATGCGGCGGACATGGAATAGCAGCATCATATGCGTTGAACTGCAGGTTCCTATGTACTACTGGTTCTGTTGCTACTAGCGTCAACCAATCAAGTGGTTCAGGTGAATCATCGAAGGCTAGCACTAGTGCTGGACATGATGAAAACTCAGGCGGCGGATCTCAGAAGAATAGCGAGCAGGGGAAACCTATTCGTGGCTCAGTAATTATTCTCCATCTCTAGCTTCAGTTCTATTTTTCATGTTTTGTATTACTTACTTAGCAGTACGCCTGAGGATTCATGTTACAGTGGGCAACTGGCATATCTAGAACTTGGAAGTTGAAGTGATTTACTGAATAACTGATTCTATGCAGCCGGTTTCTTGGATGAGCTTCTTCTTACTTCTCGCCACTGGAGCAACATTAGTTTGGTATTACGACAGGGAAAAAAAGCGTCATATTGAAGGTAGATTACTATGGTGAGTTGGATAATTTGTTCTTTTGTAATCATAACTCTTATGTCAGCAACTTTAGTACTAAATTCTTCTTAAAGGCTCAAGATCTTCTGTTAGCATTCTTTTAACTATTTAGGTTCTGAATTCTGCTATCCATCTTTTTTTAAAAATAAATAAAAGCAACATATATTTTTTTGATAATTTGTTCTAGAGCTTGCACTTTATCGGAAGTCCTATGCTTCAATTTTAGTTGATGTGATAAAATTCTGTCTTCTCCTAGTTCTGCTGGTAATTGGTGGACTTAAATTTTTCTTCTTCTGTTGCAGAAATGAGTAACGCTTCAAAAGCAGTAAAGCAAGGACCTTCTGTGGGAAAACCATCTATTGGTGGTCCGTTCAACCTGGTCGATCATGATGGGAAGCCGGTAACAGAGAAAGATTTCCTAGGAAAATGGACTTTAATATATTTTGGATTCACCCATTGTCCAGATATATGCCCAGATGAGCTAATAAAGCTTGCTGCTGCCGTTGATAAAATAAGTAAGTATAGAATCTTGTGTGTCCTGGTCTCGGTAAATGTTGATTTGATATGCTGCCTCATGCAAGTCCTATTTCAGCATTTTTGAGTTTCAAATTCTCTCAATCTGAAATAATGATAAGGTAGAATAGGATCTATTTACCATGATGTGCGGTATGGTTATGTCTGTTTTTCTTACGTTACCTTAAAATTGCTGAATAATGGTATCAATCTGATCTGATTTTTGTATATATATATATGCAGCTTCTATGGGTTTCTCTGAAATTATTATCTATCTTCATTCTTAAGTTATTAGTAGTGCTTGTTTTATTTTGAAATGCCAGCCTAACATAACCTTAAACCTAATTTTCTGAAGAAGAAAAATCTGGACTTCAAGTGGTACCTGTCTTCATTACTGTGGATCCTGAGAGAGATACTGTTGAGCAAGTTCGTGAATATGTTAAAGGTAAGTTCTTGAATGATATTCCATATGATCTTATGTTTTATGCTCAGAACTGGAAATTATTAGTGTGAAGGAATTATAGCTTTTTTCCTTCAACAATTCATTTCATGGTATCTGTTTCACGTGAGCCTATATAAAACACTATTAAATCACAAAATTCTATAATACATTAAAGGTGATTTTCTGAATGTGCATGAGCATATATTTTATTAAAAAAACCCAAGATTTGACATTTTCAGCTTGAAGGAATTATAATTTTCATTTAACAACTTATTTCATGCTATTTATTCAGAGTTCCACCCTGATTTCATTGGGCTTACTGGTAATGTGGAGGAGATAAAAAAGGCTGCACGTGCGTATCGTATTTATTACATGAAGACGGAAGAGGAAGGTTCAGATTACCTTGTCGATCACTCAATAATCATGTATGTGTTTTTATTTTTTCTCATGAAGAGAAATCCATTAATGATTTTTTAATCTTCATCTATTGTGCAGGATCAATTTCATTGTTTTTTCAAGTCTTTGTATATTGCATTTAGTAACATATCTCAACATTAGTCTATTAATTCCTTTACTTTCTTGACCTAAAAAAATTTACTAACCCTTTGGTTCAATAAGCAATTGCATAGTAATATGCAGCTTACCCTCACTAGTGTAGATTACAAGCAACATAACTTGTATTATTTCAGACATTTAACTTGTGAGTTTGTGGAAAAATTATTAACTGTACTAGATATAGCCAGACTAAGCTAAAAATAGTGGAATAGTGCAAACTGCAGCTGACAAATGCTTTTTTAGAAATTCCATGAAGCTGGGTATGGCAAAAGTATAAGAATTAGGTTACATGAAAAAACAGCGCATTGCACCATCAGATAAGGTACATGTGAGAGTTGACCAAGGACCTTAGATTTATTTGATTGCTTCATGCAATCCTTTCATTATTTTGGCTAGAAGTTGTTTCATGCAATCATATTCACTAGGAATGTTGTTTAATAGTATAATAACACTACCCATCTCAAGAGAGAGGGTTAAGATTTTTTTGAACAATTAATTTACCAAATGGTAGTCATGACTTGGATTTCCTGAAGTAATAAGGACCAGCGGAAGACACATTAGCCTAATCTAACAATATATTTGTAACTAATAACTCAAACATTCTAGGGTTAGTATAGGTTAGAGAATCATGTATTGAGCTAGAATTTTGCAGTTCTTGAATCCTTTCATCATCATCATATGGCATTTATACTGGGTGTTGGTGGCAAAATAAAAAATCATTAACTTGTAAAATGATGCATATGAGAACGACCAATGTAATAATGAAGCCATTCATTATGAGAAAGGACTATCAGATGGGAGGGAACAATAACTATGTATCTCAAGGATACTGAATATGCTTAAGAAAGTATAGTGTTTAATTGGATACAGGTTGGGGATTGAGTATAATCTTTACCCTATATGACAAGAAATACCGTTGTAAGCTTGTTAATTTTTGCACTTGTAAATTGCAATCTAAATCAAGTGAATGTGTACAAAATTTTCCACCTGGTTAGTAACATCTGTTTGCATTATAGAAAGCTTTGATTTCTGGCAACATTTTGTGTTCCATAGCCACAAACATTTCTTTTCTGAACATGATCAGTCTTGATGCTAGAATCATGAGCAAAGATTTTTCTTAATTATTATGGTTTTGACCATGAGTAATGATGATGCATGCAGTTATTTGATGGATCCTAAAATGGAATTCGTGAAGTTTTTTGGGAAGAACAATGATGCCGACTCACTTGCCGATGGTGTAATTAAGGAGTGGAAGCAACAAAAGGTATAATATAAGAATTATCAGGAGGATGATATTTTATAACATTTGAAATTCATTATCATTGACAAATAATTTCCTGGTAACCATTTAAGTTGGGGAGAGGATTAGTTTTGTTTACGGAAAATACATGATTGTTGAATACTTGATAGTCCAGTACTAGATTTTCATGTTAAGAATAATGAATTTAATTTCTTTAATGAGGGTTGGGTATAATTGTACTATTAGCCTTTTCATATTCCTAAGTTAATGTCTCTTTTGCTTTCATTATTTAAAGTGTACTATTTAAGGAATGTCTAATCAAGGCTACATGAAGATTCAAATATCGTGCTATTTTAAGATTCTGAATATGCTTTCCATCCAATTGGTACTTCGGCAAAAATTTAGACATAATATATATTTGATTAGTGAACGGAACACTTCCGCGCCGTAATACCATGAAAATTTGTGAAATTTATTTATTTATCAAATTGGTCATTAATGTGAAATATTAACTATAAATTTATTAAATTTGACAAAAATGGATTAACATATATATTTTAAGTTAGTTTACGCGTTAGGTTTAATATTTCACCACTTAAAAAAAAAAAAAAAAAAAAAATTGGTATTTCACAAAATAAATGAAAGTAATATGATCTTTTAGCAGCCTGAAATGCTATGATCAATGGCGCCTTGTAACAAAGACAATGCTCTTGAATATTCTAACTTTAACAGTGCATACAGCTTGAAATGGATATTACCGGTAACCCTCCTAAAGATTAATGGTGGCCAGAATTTACAGTGACATAATAACTTTTGCAACAGTAGCAACTTTAAAGAGAATAAAAAAGATCACTAAGTCCAGAATTTGATTAAACACACATAATCCTTCCACGATATACAACCAAAAGTTCCAAGTATAACATAGTAGTATATTGCTATTGCTAAGATATGACTTTATTATTTTCTTACTTTTAGTAAATAAGAATTTCCTTTTTAATTATGTTGATATATATACCATGTGGAGCAAGCTTCTCCCACCTCATCTTGGCTCCAATCTTCGCAATATACTGGAGATCTTATTCATGTCGTCACAGTGATCTGAACACAATGCTTCATTCAAGCTATTAGCTGTAGCTTACGCTAAAGCTAATCTCCCGTCGGCTATGCAGAGTAATTCCTTCCAAAAAAACATGTGTAATGTTCCAGTACTCATCTGTGAGAATTAATAGAGACATGAGTATTCAGCTGAACTTGCTTGAGTTTACTCTTTTCATCACATTTAGTAAGAAGTTTATCAAAAGAAAAAAGGAAAAAATTGTCCGTCACCTTCAGGGCAAATGGAACATCAAGAGCTCAAAAATGAATGTGCCAAGCTGGTTATGGGTCAACATCCTCAGGAAAGTTGGCCTTGCCCAAATAAACTAGCTGCATCTCTTCTCTCCAGATCTGCAGTTATTGAATTGTGATTAGCCACAGGAAGAAAGATTGATAAGCACAGACCATATTGCATAATTGAACCTTAGCAGTTAGCACAACATTGACTGGATCCATAAACTCATACCATATCACGAAATTCAAGCCGGATATGAGGCACATTGGTCTTATGAATATCATTTCCGTCTGGTCCTCTCTTGTAGTACTCCTTGCCAATCCAGTGTGACTAAAGAATAAAGGGTTGAATTTCTTAAAATGTAAAAATATTAAAGATCGCGGCAGATAAAAGTAGTAAGTACTTAGGAATGATAACTATGCACATCAACTACAAATAAATTCAGACCAAGAATAATACTTGACTATAATTATCATAACAATTGAGGAGAAGCAATTGGAAACTGCTAGTTCAAAGCCAAAACTACTTAGTATTATTGCACTAAACAAATTGAAAAGAGCTTAAGATTACAATAGCATGCAGAGTACTTATTGCTTCATTAAGGTTAGGTACTTAATTGTGTGACTTGTCCAGTTAATAAGTGAGTACAATGAGGTTTATCAAGGTTAGGACAACAAATCACCAAGCAGGGATGTAAAACTATCTTTCTTGAAACATACTAAGAGTAATTTCAAACTGGCTCAGAAACCTCATGAAAAACGCAGAAAGATAACTATATATAAAAAGGGAACTCAGTAGCAATATAGGAAACCGAACTTCATTGGAAGTAGGCCACAAATGATAGTTCATTATTCTTGATTTAGACCGTCATAGATCCTGACTCACAATTCTGGGGTCAGTAAAAACAGCATTTTGAAATCTGTGACAAACGACGTACCTTAAGAGCATGTGAGAAACCAGACTGATAAACCGAATTGCGAGCAATCTCACACAAATCACATGAACTCAACTTCCACACCTGCACATAATAAGGAAACTTAGGTATCTTGATGATGATTCAAAAATTCTGAAAGCTCTTGCATTAAAAGAGATAAAATTACTTACAGAAGCAGCTATACTGTACTCCTCCACAAGGGGCTCTTTTGTTAAATGGATCTGTAATGGATCATCAGTTGATAGGGAAACATTGAGCCCACGTAGGAAAAACATGGGGAAAGGATTCCGGTGGTAGTCTAAAAATAAGGAGTTGTTGCTGAGAGGCGACATTGCCAGACCAATCTATAATATGACAAAGAAATCATCATAATCCATCAGAAACTTGTTAACAGGTCAATTTAATCAGCTCCAGTGAATTTCCTCCCTTAATTTACCTGGGCCAAATAATATAAGTATTGAAGAACAGGGGATTTCCTCAAGTTGATTCCATGGGCTATGTTATGAGCAGTCAGAAATGTTGCTGCAAGGTGGTCAATATCACCAGCCTGACAAAAAAAAAAAAAAAAAAAACAGATCATCAGTTACTTTTAAAGCTTCAATATAAAAAATAACATCATAGAATTAGGTTTTGTGCAATTACCTCTCCAGAATGCGGTCGGAACTTGATAGTAGTCATACCTTTAGATTCACGAAGCTGAGATATAACATCATGAAATTCAGGATGCGGCAAAAGCAGAATCTTTTTATATAAAATTAAAAACTTAAAACAAACAGTACAAACACAACTTAAGAGAAACATGGTAGCTGAAACTTTATGCTTGTTCCAATGTTTTTACAACCAGAGCAGACATCAAGCCAATTCTCAGTTCAACCAGCTAAATAACACAAATAATTAATATTTATTAATATTTTTATATATTGGTTTGATTTAAGTAATAATGAAATTTAAAAAAAAAAAAAAAAATTGTTCATCCAATATCAATCAATCCAGTTCAATTGAACTATGGTCGAATACACATAAAAATAAGACCTCTGACCGGTTCTCAGTTCAACCAGTCAAACCACCCATCTGGTCAAGTTCATAAAACAATGCTAAAAATCGGAAAGCCTTCTTCCCTCAACCCAAACCAAAGTCTTCCCCTGAAGGGTTAAATCAATGGGGAGGCCAAAACAAAAAAGGACAGTGAGGTACACTAGAAACTGAAAGCCAAGCAGAAAAGCTGTGGCATGAACAATTGCAGAGATGATTGACTACCTGAGCGAAGCCCCCTTTTGCTCTCCCCTCCCTGTACTCAGTCAAAAAGTTTTATGCAAATATAGACTATATTCGATGAGATTAAATCTGATCTCTGTGAGGGCTATAGCCTACAAAACCATAAACCTAGCACCTAAATGACAAAATTCCCAACAATTCATATTCTGAAACTGATCCTTGATGATGGACAAAAAAAGAAAAGAAAGATCAGAAATCCATGCTAGCATTAGAATGGCTATTAATTCTTTATATCACAAGAATGCTTCAAAAGAATTGTTAAATCCTCCTTTACCTCATCTCGAGAAAGGCATCTTAAAAATGGGAATATATTTCTAGAAATTAAAAGAATGTCCCAGTTTCCTTCTTTCTTTATTTATTTTTCTTTATTTTTTGAGGGAATTAGAACAGGAAACGTCCATTGAAACCGTACAATTTATTTTATTATTATTTTTTAACTTAAAGAAAGACCTACCTTATTTAGGGTGTAGAGATTGGCATAACAATAGTAAGCATAATATGAAAATGCAGGGTTGAATATATTGGTCCACTGAGCAGGTGTTGGCATGTGCTTTGTTGGCCGTCTTTCAGGCTTGCTTTCATCATCCACCAAATCAAGACCTACAACCTGAATAGAGAGGGGAATAAAGTTGAATTACCATAAAAATCGCTAGAAATCACTACTTACATATTTGTAAGTCAAAATATGCATGAATTCCTATTATACATGTCTGTCATGTATTACAACAATCGTTTGTTATGTCATTTGATATGCTAGCTAATAATTTTTTCTGGCTTTGCTTAATACAGTATATTCACGATACAAAAGTAGAACAATTGTCAGATGAAAATCAGATACTTCATTCTCATCATATACAGAAAATCATGTGCCATTTATCCTACAGTGATTGTTACACTGAACAGAGATATTACCCCAGTAAACACACTGAGAAGATATTCTTATTAGAAAGGGATTGCTTAGTCTATTCAGAAATTTATCTAACTCAAAAAGATATGCAAAACCTAGATGAGGAGCATAGCTTCATTGATGTTTCTCTCATAATTAAGGATAGCAATACAAGATATTGTGATACAGGAAGAATAATGGCAGTTCAAGGAAGGCAAAATCAAAATAAGGGATCAGGAAACAGGGAAGTTCCTAGAATTTGAAGATTGAGGATTAGGAACAGCACTAAAATTTTTAAATAAATCTTAATAGAGAATATTCTGAGAGTGCAACTTCCTACAAGGCATGGAAACATATATACAAGAATTCCACCTCTTTCCTTTATCTTATTTTACTGTTTGTAGGGGAAGGGAGGAGGGGGCGCACACATATATATCAGCTGTTCAGTCTACACAGCAAATGTGTTTCTGGACACTGTCGTAAGTTGTAAAACATATACCGATGTAAATGTCCTTTACATGCAACACTGATGGTAAATTACACTGCAGTCAGTAAAAACACCATAAATTTGTGTACCTGCTTCAAGAAAACATGCAACTGAGGATGTGAATCTGGATCAACAGTAACCTCAAACAAAGGGAGAAAAATATTGTCAAGGATGTTCTGGAAGGATGTCACTATTCCCATTTCCTTGTAGACATTGTAGAGCCTTGGAAGCTGAAATGAGATGATGAGAAAATTATCCAAATAAATATACGGTGCATCTCTAGTGCTGAATAACCACAGAAACAAATAGACAGAGAGAGCAAGAGAGTATAAGTTATCCCATTAGTTTGACCCAACTCTGCATACTGAATGCAGTGTTTCTAAAAAATGTGGTAAACTAGTTTTTAAGAATTTAAATGGGTATAAAATTCCAAATAATGTTGTGCTCATCTCAGTGTTTCACACAAGAGAGTTTTCCAGTTAAGAAGTGACTTTGCAAGTTGATTCACCCTACAATCATGACATTTATCTGAGCAAAATAAGGGTTAGCAAAGAGAAGTGAAGAAACGTTCTTTTTTCTTTTCTTTTTCCAAAAAAAAAAAATCAATTTTAACAAACCTACAGGTCACAAACAAAGCACAAATTGAATTGACTAAGATTTATCTTCTCTAATCCAGTCTCAGCAGAGTAAGTATACTGTTAGGGCTTTTCACAATTCAATTTAAAGCTGGAAGTGCATCCATCCTCTTCCTATATAGATTTCATATTCTCTAGATAGTAACAGCAATAACGGTATTTCTTATTATCTTTTACTGTTAAATACCTGAATCAACCAGACAACATTTTCACTGTACAAATCATTGTTCACTATCCAACTTGCGAGCTGGTCCCATTCACTCTGCTTTCTGCCATATATTGATACCCTGTATTCAGCCATCTGCATGGAAAACAGATAAGACTAAGTCAAATATAAATTCAGAAGCCAACAAATAAGAAGACAAATAGTCTGACAGAAAGTAGAACAAAGGAGATTTGAGACTATGCAGTATAATGCACAAAGGATGAAATTGAGGCTAGAAATGCAAAAAATATAAAAAACTAAACCATATATAATTTACTAATGGGGAACAAGTTAAAGCAGATGACCCACTACAAGAAAAATATGAAATTGGCGTCAGGAATCCAATCTTCAAAGAAAACATTTAACTCAAAGATCTAGTTTAACAAACTACAAATCTGGTTCACAATACTAGACACATGGTATGTCAAGTTAACATGGAACTAGCATTAGTTCTCTGAAGGCTACAGGTACAGGACACGCTGAACACCAGAATGCTCCTAACACCAACCAATAAATGACCTAACTTAATACACCATATGTCACTTTTCATACTAGTTTCATGGTTCTTAGAATGAAAGCACAATTTGGGCCAAAAAAGTGATCACATGAACAAAGATACAGAGAGGACCAGATTCTCACCTTAAGATTACTGAGAAGATTTGCTTGTTTCAGATAAGATTTTAGATAAATGGTTTAATTGATTTCAGATTTTTCTTTCTTATTTTACTAAGGAGACAAGATACTCACCGTGCAATTACCAGAAACAGAATGTGGCATATGAAATTAAGATTTTTCCAAATTCCTTCATTCAGGCTGCTGCTATCCAAATTCAGACATATACAGCTTACCAATTTTTTTTTTTTTTTTTTTTTTGATAAAATCACGTAATTTGTTTCTCAGGAAAATGATAAGAAAATATCAATCTGTGCACTTTTACATCCCTCCTATGAAATAGAGAGAAAAAATGGAAAATGGAAAAATAAGGGGAGAACACTCGCTGCAAAATGAGAAGAGAATTGTAGAAGGAAAGCATTTGTATGCCATACAGAATAATGATAGTAAAAGCATGGCATATAGGAAAGGGATAAAGCTGATTGGTAATGATAGTTATGAATGGGTTCTATTTATCTCACATACTTGCCCAGTCTACAAGCAAAAAGAAATTGGTTCTTTTCACTTTTTTCTACTTTTCTCTATCTAGTTAGCATAGAATACTGGCTGTGAAACAAAAAAAATTTTAAACATTAAATAAAATGATAACAAGGCATACAAGAAAGATGTTGAAGACTCACTTGATATTTACTTGCAACAAGATCAGAAAAGACTTGCTTGGTCAGCTCACCGATAAAACGACCTGTTTGTTTACAGAAAACACGGCTTCTCATTTAAGATATCCAGAAAAAAGAAAAAAAAAAGAAATCCACGTATATATATAAAAAGAGGAGTAGATAGTTATACTGAAAATAAATTTTTCAGAGAATTCACCAAAAATCTCTTACAGCAACTACATTGAGTAATGCCAACATGGTCAGAACAGAAAGTGATGGGGGAAAACTGTAAGCTAGTTTGGGTGTTCTAAAGTCAATTTTTCCACAAGAAAGAAGTTCAGCATTTTGATGTAAACAAAGAGGAAATACAAAACCATACCTTGTATAAGATTGTCCTGCTTCAAGAAAATTTCTCTCAGCCTACTTTGACCACAGGGATTATACTTGAGATTGAACTTGTCAAAACGGTGAAAGGTACTCTTGTCAGCATGAACATCCAACAGGTCAACATTCAGATCATACCTATCACAGGATAAATTATTCGGAAATTAAGCTAAGACATTAAATCATGATGATGCATTCATGACACAGGGAAAAAAAAATGTAGATACTACTTTATCCAAGCATGAATACTATTTCTTACCCAGTCAAGTCCAAGCTCTCAAAAACTTCTTTCAAGGTCAAATAGGTTCCATCTCGAAATATGACCACCTGAAAGTACAATAAAATTTGAATTTGGACAAAATCTACAACTCAGACTGATCCCAAGCAATGAAAACTTTGAAAAATACAAGATAAGTCCAAATATACACACCTCATCAGGTTCTTTCCTTAGTTTTGACTTTATAAACCTTAAAAGATGCTTTTGGTTCATGCATGCCGAGTGATGAACATGAGTGTCAACTTTACGCACATTATAGAAATCACGATGTGGTGCACTTTTTTGGGCAAGGAACTCCCTATCCGCATTGAGCATTAAGTGAAGATTGAATTTCTGGCACAAACATAAATGAGCAAGGTAAAAGTTTAAATTACAATATTAACCAGAAGCAAATCCAAACAGATAATTGTTCCAAGGAAGATGTTTTACTTGCTCCAAAAGAACTAGACGATGGTGACATAATGTACGGATGTTTCCAGCAGCAATGACTTTGAGAATGTAATGTAAGTCAGTGAAAAATGTTGTTGCATCAGCAACAGGAAACAGTTTCTCCTTTGCTGGGGAAAGAAATGAGAAATAGTATAAATTTAACCAGATTGTATACATGAAGCTATAGACTGCAAAAAAAATAATAAATTCAACAGGGATCTTACTCTCTTTATTTGCATAGACTTGAACAACACCATCTTCCATTTGAAAGTGATGCTGCAGGAGAATTTAACATCAGGAACCGTAAATTTATTGGCGGTCTAATAAGCCCCATAGAGTTCTACCAGAAAATGAAAATAAATAAAAGCAGAAAAAAAAAAAAACAGTGTAATTTCTAAAATATAAAATCTTACATCAGATTTTCCCTCTGGAATGAAATTAAATGGATTAGGATTGGGCTTGGGTGTGCTTGGATCAGATATAATTTCTTTCTCCCATGGTGCAACAGCTTCCCGAAATACATAACTTTGCCTCATTTCCATGCAGACTTGTAGATTGCGATAAACATCCATTTCATCAGGAGATGGCATCTCTATTAAGTGAAAGAAGAAGGGACACATAAGCTTTGAATTCATTCTGCTTCATACATGATACAACATGGGTAGCCTACTAAATAGCAATGGCATACAATGAAAATGGCTTTATCTTCCACTAACGTGTAGACATATGTTTAGAAATTAATCTATTTATTTGTTTTTTGGTTTTACTAATCAAGTTTCTGATCACCCACAAAAATAAGAACGACCTCCAGGTTCTCTTTGTTTGTGTTTTCTTTCATTCCTTTTTTTTTTTTTTTTCTCCAGTGGATTCCTACGAAGCTAATAATGTGTATATAGAAAGGGAAAACTGAAAATTATATGGAACCTCCTGTAATCAGCACATCAAAAAAAAATTTCTAGTTAGAAGGATCTATGTAGAAGCCAACCATAACGTGAACATTGTGTTTTCTCTTAAGGACGTGTGTTATCCAACTACAAGAACACAAAGAGGGTTTAATCTCTAAATGAAGTTCACCAAATACCAAGGAAATAAAACAAAAATAGACAATAATTACCCCTGGGAGAAATTTTCAGCCGGACAAAGGTTTCCTGCTCTGGCTCTTTTCTCAAAATATCAGCAGCTACAGGGTCGGGTTGGACACTGTGTAGGTCAGCTGATACGCTATGGGACCGGATCATACTTGATGCAGCAATAGGAATTTGCTCTCCATTATTGGCATTCATGTGATCTGGTAAGTTCTGAAACATGCTTTCACAATCTGGAACCTGTCCATGTCAGCTGTAGTTGTTAGATTAAGAAATTGATAATCCAATAAACAGCTCAACAACATCAGCATAAAGAACTTTAGTCAATATTTGGAACTCCTCGAGAAAAATACTACTCAAATGAAAAATAAGAAAGAGAAGTTCGCACACAATATACAGAACACATTGATATGCTTGTTACTTGAAAGGCAGAGGAGTGATGTATCAAATTTTTTTTTTCAGCATAGACAAGACAATACCACATTTCCATTTGTGTGAATATATGCACTGTCTAGTTTAGTACTATCAGTCATATTGTCTTCATCATCCGATCCTTCTATACTTTCAAATGCACTGGCACTAGCAACTGGAGACTTTGGAGAAGTAGGTCGAATAGGATGTCCAGCTCTCTTGGTTGAATTGACATGACCAGATTTTCCTGATAAATGAGAAGGCTACAGTGAGTGGCAAACTATTTAAGTTTTTTAAATATCAAAGAAAAAATAGAATTGCCAACATTCTTTAGTTGTCCAGAGAAATATACTTAAGACCACAATGGGAATCAATTGTAAACTGCATAAGAATATCAACGATCCTGTGGACATGCTTTTAAAATCAACTTTGTTTCCTTTCAGGAACTCCCAGACCAAGAAGCTGAGTTTCAAAAGTAGCAAGCTCATTTCAGATCATGAGGTTATAGTATAGAGATATGATATGGCTATAAGAATCCTCCAAAAATTATATGCAAAGCAAATTATCTGGTATAAAAATTGTATCGGTAACAAGGAAACAAACTGCATGATTTGAGGTTCACCCAATCAGGAAAATAACCTCCTAATTATATTCTTCAGAGTGGACAATTCTGAAATCTCAAATAACAAACAACTCAGCACCGAAATGATCATTACTTGTCTAAATTTAGCATTCAAAACTTTATACATTAGAAGAATCCCAAACAATAATTGATAAGGTAACACCATGTCAATTGCGCTCTATATATCACTACACTGATCCGCAGTAAGAATGAAATATGCATACACTCAGAAGAAATATCAAATGAATTGTCACCGTTCATGCGAGAGAGCGCATACATACCTTCAGGAAGCGTGTGAAGCCTCGGCAACCCAGCCGGAATTGAATCAACCCGAACCGGACCGTTCCTCTTCTCATCGGCCACAACATCTGTCATCGCACTTGAAATGGCTGTAACATCAGGCAACGAAGCGGAACCCCGACGGTGATATCCGCTCCCCTTCCGACGACTCTGACTCCTCCTCTTCTCCACACCAGCGTACCTCTTTGAATGCGGCGGCGAGTCACCTCCGACTCCACCATCTTCCACAAGGTCATCTCTCTCCCTTTCTCTCTCAATAGTTTTGGCAAACTCCAATAATTGGTTCAGCGTTTTCCTGTGCATGTAATAAGCCGACACAGCCACCACTGATGCCCCCACCAGTGCGGCCATAGCTAAGTGCAAGGAATACGGGTCCATCACGCAATGTCTCCGTCTCCTTTCTCTCGCAAATCGCACTATATCCTACGAATGTAATTTAATTATTCACTGTAACAGCTTAGAAACCCTACTGAAATTGCACAGAGAGGGAAGAAGAGAGTAGTGACGGGGACACTGGAGTGGGTAGAGAAAGATCTCTGTTTTATTCGGAGGAGAGGAGGCAAGACGCCTATTTATAGAGGGAACAAAACAGAAGTGGACATTATATTCGCTTATGCGTTTCTCTCTCTCTCCTCCTTTTCATCTTTCTATTCCCAAAAAAAAAAAAAAAAAAAGGGGGTGGTGGTAAATAGTAGGAACTTGGAGGACTGGAATAAAATTACACCCTACATTAATTGATTAGGATTATATATTTTTAATTTTAAATTAGGACATAATTATCAACAAAATTAAATTAAGACAGATTGATACTAATAAATACATCTGTGAAATATGAAAAAAAAAGTTATCCTAAACTTCAGAAAAAAAATTCAAGTCTATATGCATTTATTATATATAACATGTGTATTAATCAAGTATGAATCTATGAAATTATATACCAAATTCTAAGAACTTGAATTTTACTTATTAAATAAATGACGTGTATCAAGAATTGATACATTAACTTAAACTCAATAAGATTAATAATCGTGTTTAAGTTTCTTGAATTAAGATATAATTAATAAACCGTGTTGAGAATATATATTAAGACCACACAAATATTATTATTATTATTTTTTTTTTTTGTAAGTCACACAATATTATTACTTAATGTAACATAACTCGTAAATTTAATTATTTAAAATGTCTATTTACCTATTTAACCTATTAAGTAATAAACATTTTAATTAATGAAAAATATAAGCCATATGAAAACATTAAAAATAAACCAATAAAATTTAAAATTATGTAACTATGAAAAAATATGTTCGAAGACATTAAAATAATTTAACGAGTTGACATGTTGTACGGAATTTATCTGTTACAGCCCAAATTCCCCCTCGTGTTAATTATGGTTTTATTATTTTTAATGTTCATTTAAAAATAAAAATAAAATTATAAATACATTATTTTAGCCTACAAAGTAATAGTAATTCGTTATTAAATAATACCCACAGAAACTTTTGCATTTATTTGTTGGGAATAATTTAATCAGAAAAATTTGTAATTAAAATCAAATTTTTCATGATTTTCTTTTTGGCATTTATTAAATAAAAGAATAAAGAATTTATACTGAGTATGGTATATTCTTCTTTATGCTACCCTGTTGTGGCATCTTTCATCTTATAATTTTTATATATACATTTATATATGTGTGTATATGTATAATTCATCAGCATATATGAATCTTTAGTCATAGGATTTTCATGTTGATGCTCCTAAATTTTGCTTTATCAGTTGGGAATTGGGAAATAGTAGAATGATATATACTATAATGATATTTATGTGGAAATAATTATCAAAATTAGTTATTTTCAAAAAAATTGTGAATTTAGTTTATTTTAGTTAGTAGGTCTTTCGTGTATAATGAGCATGTCATCACTTTCAGGTCATAAGTGAGACTGCTATCAATTGAGTTATACTTTATTGACATAAAATTTATATTTCAAACCCGGTAGCTTGGGAGAGTTGGTGCGTGGACTCCTAATGCTTCATCTAGGGCGGATGATCGAGGTTTCAAATCTCCTGGGGTAGTTAGCGACATGTTAAAAAAACTTTGGGTCAGACTCTCACCCTCGAGTAAGAGTTGAATCTGCGCAGCCCTCATGAGCCAAGTCCAGATTAGTCTCACCAAATAAGGTGGGGACACCGGACGTCCCAGTGGGTAAAAAAAAAAAAAAAAAAAAATATATATATATATATATATATATATATCTCAAAAATGAATTTTAAAAAGAAAGATATATTAAAAATTCACTAGTAAATAAATAAAAAGTTCATCTATACTACTGGTCAAGAATGACAATTAAAATTCACCAAAAAAAAAAAAAAAGAATGACAATTAAAATCGAATTTGATGAGAAATTTGTATCCTAACTACATTTTAATTGAGTTTAGAAATAGAGATGGTGATTTGCTTAAAACTAAAATTGAAAATGGTGGGAATGATATTCCTTATTTGTAATATTTTGTCATACATCAAAATTTTAATTAAATGTATAATAATATTAAAAATGAATTTAAGTAATTATAGTTAATTTAGAGTATTAGAATAAAAATATTTGGAAATTAAGGTTCTTGGCAATGTGGATTATTATTATTCAAGGGGAATAAACTATACTTGGATATCAGTGGGAGTCAGGAATCTCATTCCCTTAAGTTAAGGGGCACGGGAATCATTTTTCGTGAAGTAGGTTTGATGCTTATATGGTAAAAGGAAAATCTGAGAATCGAGTCACAGTCAAATTTATTTTTGGAAAAAAATTATTATCAATATTTATTAATAATAATAAATGCCCTAAAAAACAATAATAATGATAACCCCAAATGCATTGGTAGATATACCACATATATATATATTATTTCTTTTTCTTTTTTTTTATATTTTTAAAGGGCAGTATAATATATTTCCATCAAAAAAAAAGATATCTAATATATTTACAAATATTTTATACAATAAAAATATTATAAGATTCTCAAGATATTCTAAAGATATCTCAAATAGGTAATTCTTAATTTATTTAAGAATTACTTTATTTTACATTATAAACCTTTATAAATAGGAGAAATAACTTACAAGAACAGTAAGTAGAATTCTCTCTTTTCCTTTCGATTGTTTCCGACATAAATATCGGAGGAATTTTTGGAAAGCAATTTCCATTTAACTTTGTTTTTTACAAAAACTCAAATTTTCGAAATTAGAGCTAGAGCAACCGGAGAAAGAAGGGCACGTCATAATTTCCTCCGGTGACCTTTAACCCAATTCCAAGAATTCAGGCCTTCACAACCAAAACAATAGTTAAGTCATAAATATTTAGAATGGAAAATATGAAAAGAGTTAGAGTTTCGGAAGAAGAATTTCACTTACCTTCGTAAAAAACATTTTCTTATCTTTTATCTTTATCTCATTAATCAGTCCATCATATTTATCGTAACTTTCTTTTTTTTGATAGATATATTTATTGTAACTTCACTATATTTTATTTAGAAAAAATTAATAATCAACAAGTACTTAAGGGTCTCAATATACTCTATATATAGTAATAGATTAAGGTGCATGTCTGTATCTATTCTAAAAAAGGCATACTATTTTACACTAACAAAAGCATTTTCCTACTCAGCAATCCAATAAACAAAGTTATATATAACTATCATTTCCTTTTTATTTTAAAGTATCAACTAAAAGTAGTAAATTACAATAAAACAAATTTAATTAATAATAATTTTATTTAGATAATTATAAGTAAAATAAAACATATAGTTAGATTTTTTTTATTGATAATAATTTTATTTAGATAATTATAAGTAAAATAAAACATATAGTTATATATTTTTTTTTTAAAAAATAAAAAATATTAATTTAATAATAATAACTTCATTTATAACTGTAAAACAAGGAGAATTTTTTTATTTCTTTTAATAAAATAATTAATATCTTTAGTTGAGCAGCCCCTAATCCCAATCGAATAGGGGTACTAAAATTATTTGGAAATTCCTTCTCCCGGCAGACAATACAGAAACGAACAAACAGAGTTATCACGAGACTGAAACCAACATAGGAATTCTAGAACTAAGTTTAGCTTAAAAAAAACTTCCGTCTTCCAAGCTCGGCTGTCAATGGCTTCCGTTGTTCTCAATTCTGTATCCCCAGCAAGATTATCCAGTGCTAATAGAAAGCGCACTACGAATCCAGTTCGAACTCCACAATTTGCTTCACCGATTTCCATTTCTCTCACTAGTAAGCTCAACTAAAAGTTTGCAGTTCATTTTTTTTTTTTCTTTTAATCTGATTGAGCAAATTGATGAGTTTACAGTGCGTTTGATTTCTTTAATTTCTTTGTATTTTTTTAGGACGGAGGCTGATAGTGAGAGCAGCAGAGACTGATACAAACGAATGTGAGCATTTCTCGTGGAACTTTTATCTTGGATTTTACATTTTTGTTTCTAGGATTGGATTGGAAGATTGAGCTGTTTATGTTTTGGGGTTTTATTGGGGTTTTGAGTTTATTGATTTGATATCTTTATGTGTGGCAGTAAAAGCAAAGGCCCCAGATAAGGCACCTGCTGATAAAGGTTCTAGCATCAATCAGATTCTTGGTATTAAAGGGGCCAAACAAGAAACAGTGAGTCATCCACTTTTCTCCTTATTTTAGGAATTGAACGACAAGATTCAATCAATATTCAATTTAGACTTGGTTTCATAGTTCCTTCCCCCATTCTTTTCTTAGACAGCAACCTGATAAGGAAGTCATTAATTTCATGATAGAAACATCCGCTCGTGGAAGCATGTTTGTTGAGCACTCTACAATGTGGTTGTTTTCTTTCCTGGGCAATTATAGACGTTGTTTATTTACTGGACAAAGTAAAGAAACAAAATATTCTTCGTAATTTTATTTTTATACATTTTAGTCTTAGTTAGACCTAGTTCTTGTTTCATCAAAATTTTAAAGCTTGTTTACTTGTCCCAGCTTCTGGAAAGTTATTCATACCTATTCTATTCTAAAGAGTACAAGAAAAGGTGTCAAACAATGGCAATATTGTGATGATTTGCAATTTTTTGCTTGTTCTTCTTTCTCTTTTTTTAATCATGTACTTATTATTGATGTTTGTTCTAATACAAGGATAAATGGAAGATTCGGGTTCAACTTACAAAGCCTGTCACTTGGCCTCCACTCGTATGGGGTGTGGTCTGTGGTGCTGCAGCTTCTGGTACCTTCATTACATCTCTTTCTTTGTTCAACTTTTGAGATCTTATTAGGAGATTATGATGGATTTAATTGTTTCTCTACACTTGTCGTTAGAGTTTCGTCAGCTATCATTTCTATTCTGCAGTTGCTTAGTGTTACCCTGTACAACTAATCTGCCAGCATTTTACCTTGGACGGCAATATCAACCTCTATCTAAACTTTCTTCTCAAACTTCCTTTTGCTGATTGATTCTTGCATATAAAATTATGAGCTTTCTTCTCTTTTGCTACCCAGTATTATAAAAGAAAGCTTGGCAAGCCATTTGTAGGAGGTAAGAATACATAGAATTTGTTCCAAGGGTTTAAAGTTACAAGGGAAATACTCATCTCTAAGATTTCTTCAGTAACCTGCATGCATCTTGGCATGAGAAGTTCTGCATACACTGCTGGATTTTGACAAAAGTTTTGTGATAGGGAACTTCCATTGGACTGTGGAGGATGTAGCCAAATCAATTGTCTGTATGATGATGTCTGGTCCATGTCTAACTGGCTATACTCAGGTACTTATCTTTAGGCTAACTTCTGTTTTTTTTTTTTTTTAAGCAGCTCAATATGCTGTATCAAGCTTAAAGAGCATAACTCGTTTTCTTTGACCTCTAGACGCTTAATGATTGGTATGATAGAGAGATTGATGCCATCAATGAACCTTATCGGCCAATTCCTTCTGGAGCAATATCTGAGAATGAGGTTTGTAGTGTGATAAATTCTAAATTTTCTCTGACTGGAAAAAGACTACAACATCTTGACACATTCCTATCAGGTGACTACCCAAATATGGGTGCTGCTTCTTGGAGGCCTGGGTTTGGCTGGGTTGTTAGATGTGTGGGTATGTCTTCATGATTCTCTCCATGCCTTACTCTATACCCAATGTATTTCCTAATAGATTTCTTTTCCTATAGGCAGGGCATGATTTTCCAGTGATATTTTACCTCGCAATTGGTGGATCCCTGCTATCATACATCTACTCAGCTCCACCTTTAAAGGTCTCTTCTTCTATTAACCCAGAACCTGTTTAATTTTCCTTTTGTTACAACAAGTGGCGGTTACTGAAGTTTTGCCCCCAATTTCATCTCTCTTGCAGCTAAAACAGAATGGATGGATTGGCAATTTCGCCCTAGGAGCAAGCTATATTAGTTTGCCATGGTGTGACATGTTCCTTCTCATGCAATCTGCATAAATAACTAAATAAAATAAGTACCGGTAAAGTAGGTTTTGGTTAAAAGTTAGGATTAGAAAAGGTAAAATTCTTCTAAAAGACCTTTGTGCAAAGATTCCTGCAAGTTTTTATTTTATGTGGTTTTCTAATTTAAGAACAGAGGTAGGCTTGTGGAAGTTAGGAGTTGTTGACATACATAGACAAAGAGATATAGTCAAACAATTATTACTAAGAGTTTAAGAGATATTTTGTATAGATATTTATATATACTAAAATACTGAAGGCGTAATATAAATACTACAATATCTATTAATAAAGATGAATATCATATTACAAATTTCATTTCTCTCTCTTCTTTACACATTCTCTCTCTACCTTTCCTCTTTTGTTTTCTTCTAAATTTCAGTAGAACACTGAAATTTCTCAATTACATTCTCAAACACGTAAGAGCAAGAAACTCAAATATATTGGGGTATCTGTTGATGATCCAGGTGGATAGTCCTTTACTCAATTTGTCTCTTTTTCAGCTACTCAAAAACAGACACGGTGGTCAAATGATTGATTCCATGAGCTGATACAATGCATTTTTTATTGGAAAAATTGCTGTGGTTCTATTCTATATACTTATATCTTGTTGCGTATCTGGATTACAGGTGGGCTGGACAAGCCTTATTTGGGACTCTAACGCCTGACATAGTAGTACTAACACTTCTGTATAGCATAGCTGGGGTATGTATATGCAGAAGGGTATTGGCTCATTTTCTTTTAACTGCATTATTAGCTCATAGAAACTGATCATACCTTTTTTCTTCTTTTTTTGGTCTTATAGCTTGGTATAGCCATTGTAAATGACTTCAAAAGTGTTGAAGGAGATAGGGCATTGGGCCTGCAGGTTCTTTGAATTCTTTAATAACCTTTAACATGCATGAATCCTTGATATCCAATATTCCTGTCACTTGAACTTTCTTTGGTTATATAACATTGCAGTCACTTCCAGTAGCTTTTGGCACTGAGGCTGCTAAATGGATCTGCGTAGGTGCTATTGACATAACTCAAATATCTGTGGCAGGTATTGAAATTCATGTTTTGTTCTTTTTTCTCAAAGCTTATTTCCAAAATTAACTTTTGTTCCATTGTTCTGCAGGTTATCTTTTAGGTGCTGGTAAGCCATATTATGCATTGGCACTTCTAGGTTTAATTGTTCCACAAATATTCTTCCAGGTATTAAAAAGTTGGCACATTGTTGGGGTTTATTTCCGGTTTCATTTTTCTATTATATAAAAGTTAACTGTATATCTTCTCCTAATTCATGGTAAAGCAAATAAGTCTTCAGGCATGAACAAACATCATGCTGAGTTTCTGAACCTTTTTTTATCGTTTCAAAATAATTTGCAGTTCAAATACTTTCTCAAAGATCCAGTAAAATATGATGTCAAGTATCAGGTACATGTTCCTTTCCTCCTCATTTAATGCTAAGAACAATGAATCGTTGGTACCTTAATTGTTTGTTTGTGGCTTTTCGTTAAAATTTGAATGGATATTCCATTATCACTGACCTTATTTAGTTAGTAGTTGACTTCAGCTGGTCGTCTTCTTAATTATTTTCTTCAGGCTAGCGCACAACCATTTCTCATCCTTGGCCTCTTGGTTACTGCCCTAGCTACTAGCCATTAGTCTCTTCTTGCACGAGAAATTTTCATTTTCAGAGGCGAAGTGACTGCTGATAATGTTCTCAGTCGGCCGCTTTATACCTAAGACGAGCTTCTCCTCGATTTTTCAGATTTTTTTTTATGTTTTCTTCCTTCCTTTTCCTTTTTATTAAAAAAAAAAAGGAGAAGAGGACTGAGGATATATATATATATATATATATATATATATATATATATATATGTAAGGGAAAGGTAAATTTATATTTTAATTTCTCGGCAAGGACGATAATGCTGCAATGTGTACTCTTTAATTTATAATATTTTTTAAAATTAGATGATTCCATATTTAAAATTATTATAACTAATTTGAATTATACTTAATAGAATCTTTTAAGACTTAAATTTCACCAAACTAAATATTATTACGTTCTACAAAAAGGAGATTCTAATTATTTCTAAAAATTAATTAGCGGAAATCAAAGGCCATTCATTCAGCAGTAACATACAGATGGCCTCCCAGAACTGGGGGCATTTAAAAACAAAACGAGAAAAAACATCCAAAAAAAGTGGTGAAAATTAAAACGACGACACATTGTACATACATAATAAAAGGTTGCTGCTGAGAAAGACTAGCTGCTGCATGCATGGTTGGTTAATTTAATTTAATTTAATAAAATTAACGTCCAGAAGTCCTAAACTTGGACTCGTCAATTTCAATGCCTTCCTCAGCAGCACGTTCTCCTCCAGACTTATCCATGGTGCTCAGACCACCTTTCTTCCCCATCTCCTGATACCCTTCTCTTCCCAGCTGCTCTTTTCTTGTCTGCCCTCCTTTACTCCCCATTTCTTGATACCCTTCTGTGCCCAGCTGTTCCTTCCTTGTTTGTCCTCCTCTGCTCCTCCCTATTTCATTCATTATTTTTATATAATATATATATACGTACAACAGAAGTAAAGGGATCGATATAATATATAATATATATATATATATATATGTATGTATGTATGTATATTATCACCTTCAGCTAGGTGCTCCTGAGCTTCAAGGCTTTTCCCACCGGTGCCACCCGGAACGACGGTCTCTCCTTGCCTGGCACGTTCATCAAGTTCAGCCCGACGTTCTTGTTTCGATGCCATCAAATCAGCTTCTTAATTTCTTCTTCTTAAATTACGAACGAAACTTCACAAACACGCACAGAAATCGGAGTACGGACATGATTCTAGACATGCAGACTATATATATATATATATATGTAATGTAGAAAAGGAATCGATGGGGCGTGCATGTACATAGGATTAGACATGCATGCTGAGAAGAGAGTCGATGGAGGGACACGTGGAAGCAATATTGCAAACCTCGGACACAAGAAATCGATGGGCTCTCGACACGCACTTGCTTAGTCAGTTCAAAGCTTGCCCAACATGGTCAATCCGAAGTATGACACGTGTCAGAGTTTCTATCTGTTCACTGCTTCCAAGTCATTATCCAAATATAGAAAATAGACAAACATATTCTAGAGAATATGGATTTGTTGATTCGATCCGTTGTGGATTTGATGGGCGTTTATTTATTAGATTCTCAACTCTTGAGTGTGTGAGTGAGTGCATGTATGTATTTTTTGAAAGGAATTTGCATCCTCTATTTATAGATGGAGTAAGTGACTTGAATTAATATCTAAATATATAAAATATAAATATAAATATATATTTAAAATATATAAATAATATTTAATTATATATTAAATACTATATATATATATATATACTAGAAAAATAATATTTATCACCATAAAATATACCGATATATATATATCCTCAAATTATAAAAAATGGTGCCATTACATTATAAATGTTTTATTTTTCATATCCTTAACTATAAAAAATGTGAATTAATCATTACCTTAAAAATTATGTTAAATCAGCCCATTAAGTTATTTAAAAAAAAATAATTTTTAAGAGCATTTATGTCATTACATTATTTAAATCTAATTAATAATATATATTATATTATTTTTAAGAAATATCAATTTCATAAATTAATAAAAACCCGAAGCCCAATCTCCCAAAAAATTAATTTCCGCCAAATCCGTCTTCCATACGACCCAATTCTGCAAATTATCAAAAAAATCAAGTATATACAGTAAGCTTCACACCGTTATCTCCCAACCATTTTCATCATCCTTACTCTTGGCTCCACCATCTCCAACCATCTTCCACTTCCCTCCTCTGAGATTTATCAATATCTTGCCCCTCCTCTTTTAATATTTTGTTTTCTTCTAAATTTCAAGTTTTATCCATATTAGATTGCAATTACGATCCATGTATTTTCATTCTGCAGAGGACAAAACTAAAACTAGGGATTTTGTAGTATATATTCGACCTTCGTGCTGCAGACTTACCTGGAGCACATGATCATCGTAGCAATAGTATTAATTTTCATCATAAAAAAAAAAAAAAAATAATAATATCCTTAAAATATAACTAGGGATGACAATTACATGAGCGGTTCTGTTCTGATCCCCAAAGGGAGACCCGAAGAAGAAAAAACAGTGGTGAGAAATAAATGTGGAAAATGAGAATAGAGAAGAACCAAGTCCAGCAAACCTCCTCCTCCTCCGACACCCTAGTAGTTATGGTTGTCCTTCTAAGTATTTATGGCCCATGCAACCACCAACTCCATCAGCTGGAGCTGTAGAGCACCCACCACCATTAAAATTTGCTCTCATTGTGTTTTCCATTCTCTTCCAAATTAAATGCCAAATATCATAGAGGCGAAATTCTCCAACCTCGCTTCCGTTTTTATGACGGATGCACCCATCCCACCTACCCCTTCCATTGTATTATTATTATTATTATTATTTCCATGCAAACAAATTACACATTTTGGAGGAGGGAAGTGGAAGATGGTTGGAGATGGTGGAGAAGAGTAAGGATGATGAAGATGGTTGGGAGATGGTGGAAGCTTATGTTTGATTTCTGGAATTTGAGAATTGGATCGATGGAAGATGGAGGAGGGGAAATGGAATGGGGGGTCCGGGTTTTTTTCTTTTTCTTTTTTCTTTTAAAACAGAGAAAAGACATTTTTACTAAGTAAAAATAATTTTTTTAAATATAACAGTTAAGTTTAATAATTAATCGAAAAAAATTAACGGAATTGGCCAAAAATTTATAAGATAAGAGATGAAATTTTCCAAAAAAAAAGAAAATAGATGAAATCACAAAACATTTATAATGTAAGAGATTTTTTTGGCCAATTTGCCTTATTTTGTTTTGGTAAATGAGTGGTATATATAAATCAAACAAACAAATACAACCAAAGACTATTCATCCCCAGATAACAGGATTGAGGATGCTTGGTGGAACCTGGACAGAAAAACCTACAGAATCATCCCATTTCGCTTGGAAATTTGCTGTGTTATTACAATATCTACGTACAAAAAAGAGCTGCCACAAAAAATGTTCAGAGAAAAGTTTTCTGCCGACAGTCAGCTTTCTCAAGCGTCATCCAACCATCAAATTGAACATTCACAACTCTAAGTGTTGATGAACTGGAAAATAGTTCTCTTAAATTAAGTGAAATTGAAGATATAAAATTTGGGGTCAGATTTTTCTTTCGTAAATGACCAAACCAATATAAACATAGATTAATTTAAATATGGATTGACTTAACGATGTCATCTCATAGTTTGTAACTCATTTAAGACATCTTATATCAACTGAAAATAAATAAATAAATTGAACATTCAACATTCAACATTCAGATAATAAACTAATGTTATTATGGCTTTGAATGAGACCCTTCAATTTGTCTATTGTGTGGAATATTTTTGTGGCATGCATGCAAACAACGATATCCAAAGTCATTTACCAATTCATACGTTGTTGCCGTTGAAACCACCGTCAAAGTCTTCTCTTATTGATGAAAGATAAATTTTAAAACTTTATTGTACAAAAATACACATTTTATATTTGGATGGATATCTTAAAAACAAGAAAATTTAAATTTTAACAATTTGTTTTTACAATTAAATATTAAAAAATTAATTTTAAGTCAAAGAATCTAATTAGATATAAATATAAAGTTATCTCCTAAATTGAAATAAAAAGTAAAGTTATTGATACATATATTACAAAAAAAAAAATCTATATTTAACTTTTGATAATATTACTTTCCACCACTTTTTTAATATTATATATATAGAGAGAGATAACACTCTACCCATATAACAATTATATTTTTATTTATAAGATATAAAACCAAGATTTAAAAAAAAAAAATCTAGTCCAAAAAAATATTAAAATTTGTTAAATAGTCAGCCATCTTATTATCCTATATAATTGATACAACTCAAAGACAAGAAAATCTGAGAAATAAAAAAATAATAAGGTATACTGTCTTAGAAAAAACATGCCAATGATGAGAATGTTTGTGCAATATTGTTGTCTGATTGTCTTTCTTCAACTCTCTGTCATTTCACCGGCGAGCACCTCAACCACCGAGCAGCCGTCGTCTACCCCTTCCATTGCCAAAGGTACCATTATCACCAAGCCTGGCTGCTCAGCCAAGTGTGGAAATCTGATCGTTCCTTACCCTTTCGGAGTCGGGTTAGGAACCAATTGTTCAGCCGGTGGTGGGTTCAACATCAAATGTGACACTTCATTTAACCCACCTAAACCTTTCATAGGTAAGGGCAACCTAGTAGTAACCGGAATAGGTGATAACGAAGTACGGGTAAAGAACGTGGTCGCCAACAGCTGTTACGACAGTAACGGTAACAAGACAAACAAACGGAATTTTATCCGGTTTAACTTGACGTCGACACGGTACACATTCTCCCACGCAAATAAATTCACAGTCGTAGGGTGCGATGACGTGGTGCTGATATCAGGAACTGGAGGTCGTGATTTTACCAGCGAGTATGTTTCGATGTGCTCGAAAAGTGATGACGTAATCGATGGAGAATGTACCGGTATCGGTTGTTTTCAAACGGAGATACCAAAAGGGTTAAAGATATTCTCGGCTTCGGTTGCGAGTTCGAATAATCATACTGAAGTGTGGAGTTTTAATCAATGTGGCTACGCTTTTCTAGGTGAGCAAGGTAGCTTTGTTTTTCAAAAGTCGGATTTGTCTGATGACATGTTTTATAATAGAACGCGTGAACGTGTTCCGGTGGTTCTTGATTGGGTGATCGGTTTCCAAAACTGCAGTGAAGCTAATAAGTCGTCGGATTATGCTTGCCAAGCGAACAGTTACTGTGTGGATTCTGATTCCGGCAGTGGTTATCGTTGCAATTGTAGTGAAGGTTATGAGGGCAATCCGTATCTATTTGCTGGCTGTTCTGGTCAGTTTATAGTTTTTTTTTTTTTTTTTTGTATTTATTTTCTTAATACACTAGTAATAATAATTAGATAGAAACAACTTTATTAAAGTACCAGATCTAGTATAAACTCTCCATTTAATAGTGTGATTACAACTTACAAGTTGCAATATATATGATTCTTTAATATCATGTCAAAATTTTAAATTTATCATTTTTAACATTTGTGATTTTTTTTTTTTTTCTTTTTTGATGACAGATATTGACGAATGCAAGGTGAGTAGTCCGTGTGATGAGCATGCAGATTGCATAAACACTCCAGGCAGTTTTAACTGTTCTTGTAGGCATGGATACACCGGCGATGGAAGAAACAATACTCGTGGTTGTATTGCTCAGAGCTCCCAGTTTCCGGTGATTAAGTTCTCTTTAGGTAATTCTTTCTTAACTTACTTTCTCATTTGGAATGACTTTTGATAGGTTTTATTTTTTATTTTTTCCCCCACAAATTAAAGGGTATTGTTTGCTTGTACATATTTGAAAATGGTGTACGTAGGTATTGGGTTTGGCTTTTTGTGCTTGATCATTGGAGCAAGCTGGATATACTTTGGCATCAAGAAAATGAAATTAGTGAAACAAAGAGAAAAGTTTTTCCAACAAAACGGTGGATTGCTATTAAAACAACAATTCTCCAAAAACGACGACGATATGAATAATAGCGTTGAATATTGTTCAAAGATCTTCACGGCCGAAGAACTCAAAAAGGCCACCAACAATTACGCAGAAGACAGAATCCTCGGCAGAGGAGGCTACGGCACAGTTTACAAAGGCATCCTCTCTGATTATTACAACAAACGAATCGTTGCAATAAAAAAATCGAGAATAATGGACGGGTCTCAAATCGAACAATTCATTAACGAGGTAGTTATTCTCACCCAAATTAACCACCGTAACGTCGTCAAGTTACTCGGCTGTTGTTTAGAAACAGAGGTTCCTCTCCTCGTCTACGAATTCGTCTCCCACGGTACACTCTTCCACCATATTCACAACAGCCGCGAAATGTCTTGGTTTTCTTGGGAAAACCGTCTACGGATCGCCGCGGAAGCCGCGGGTGCACTGGCTTACCTTCACTCATCGGCTTCAAAGCCGATTATTCATAGAGATGTCAAATCAGCTAACATACTTTTAGACGAATATTACACTGCGAAAATATCTGATTTCGGAGCCTCGAGATTAGTGCCGTTAGATCAGACACAAGTCACGACTCTAGTGCAAGGTACACTCGGCTATCTCGATCCAGAATATTTCCACTCGAGTCAGCTTACCGAGAAGAGCGACGTGTACAGCTTCGGCGTGGTTCTCGCGGAGCTGATGACGGTGAGAAAACCGCTTTCGACCGATACCAAAGAGGAGGAGAGAAATTTAGCGATGTATTTTGTCGTGTCGGTGAAAGAAAACCGTCTGTTCCGAATTGTGGATCCGAGGATTTTGAGAGAAGGCACGTTGGAGCAAGTTAGTGAAGTTGCGGAACTCGTGAAGAGGTGTTTGAAATTGGCCGGCGATGAAAGGCCGACGATGAAAGAAGTATCTACGGAATTGGAGAGGTTAAGGAAATTATTGTTAAGAAAGGAGCATCCGTGGTCGCAAAATGATGAACAGGAGTCGTTGAACATGTCACTAGTGAGTAGTAGTAGCAATCAGCAGCAGCAGTATTCGGATCTGTACTCCGTCGGCGGCGCCGGTTACTTAACACCGGTACATGATTCTGATCTTTACACCGTGTCAATTATAAACGTTAATGATAGTAATAATGGTTTGGATGATCATGACATAAATCCAATGCTTCGGTAATCGGCGATGGAAATTTTTTATTTGTGATCAGCTGCTGTATGAGTAAGGGTTTCTTTCTTTCTTTCTTTTTCGCGTTAATAAATCTGAATAATGGTTTGGATGATCATGACATAAATACATGATTCGCGTTAATAAATTTGTGATCAGAGCCATTGTATGCAATGATTTTGAAGTATGGATAATTTAACAAATAAATTGTGGCAAACTTGGATTTAACCCGGTTTTGTAAGATATTTTGTATTATTAATTGGCATCAAGAATATCTTTTTTCTAATTAAACGGATTATTTTAGCATTTGCGACCAAAGATTGAAACAAGAAAATACAATCCAAAGGCCCATGGACTTCGTGCTTACCTAAGGCCCATGAACAGTAAAAATTATTTTCCAATAATTTTTTTTTTAAAATTTTTTTATGAATGGTTTTCCAATAAATTGTCTACGGTAAAACCTTTCCAATATATATTTATTACAAAATTTAACAACTTTAATCTTAAATTATTCCCTTGTTCAACATACGCACCGCCACAAGCCTAATGGAAACAAGAATTAGTATTAATAAAAGGAATAAAAATAATAATAAAAAAAATTTCACCCGTTTGGTCCTTCACCGTAACGAGTTACCAACTACCCCGCGGCATCCAGACGCCATTTCTCAAATGCCTATAAAAATCCAAGTTCTTAGCGCTTTACAGAGAAATTGTTTCTCGTCCTCTCCTCATTACCGTAAATTCCAATATCAGAGGAGGTGGAGAAGAAGGTTACCAGCTTTAATTTCCATTCTGTATTCAATCTTCGAGGATGGCGGAAAAGATTCAGAACCAAAACAAAGCAACAATTCCTCCATATATGAAAGCCATTTCGGGATCATTAGGTGGAATCGTGGAGGCTTCGTGTTTACAACCCATTGATGTTATCAAAACTCGCCTTCAACTCGATCGCTCCGGTAATTACAAGGGTATAGTCCACTGCGGTTCCACCATAGCTCGGAACGAAGGTCTCCGTGCTTTGTGGTAGGGTTTGACTCCTTTCGCCACTCATTTAACTCTCAAGTACGCACTTCGAATGGGTTCCAATGCGGTTCTTCAGTCGGCTTTTAAGGACTCTCAAACGGGGAACATTAGCCCTCAAGGGAGGATTCTATCTGGATTTGGTGCCGGCGTTCTCGAAGCTCTTGTTATAGTCACGCCTTTTGAGGTTGGTTTTTCATTTTTCTTGTGTATTCTTTTGTCTTCTTTTCCGGTCAGAAAGTACTAGTGAGGGCTAATTGCTGTGTATATAATGTTGCTATTGCTGTTTGGCATTTAATTAATAATTGTCCGTTGACAGGGAAGTTGTAGTAGAAAAGGAAATAATCATAATTAGAATATTTGTATGTGATGTAGAATTTTGTATTCATGACTTTGATAATTAATTTTAGGTGATTTTCTCTTAGTTTTATTATATCAACTTCAAAGTGCCTACTAAATGTGTTTGGTTTATTCCGCGTTTCTTTATATCTAAATTGATCTAGTGGTGTATCATTTTGTTGGAATTTTAATGTGTTCATTGTTTATTTTTCTCCTCCTGATAATTTGATGGAATGAGGACATTCACTGCCTGTGTTATTTCTCTTAAGGTTTTGTTCATGACATGTTACAGATGCTCTCTGCTCGTGTTGGATACTGCTCTTTCTGATATTTTAAAGGTTAATGTGCTATATTGGGTTGATAGCTTTTATAAAGGTTTTTTCTGCAGAATTGTGACCCCACAAAGTATTGATTCAATTAGAAGTGTATGTTGCATTCTAGTATCATCCCTCCAATGAGTTGTTTATAATAAATCTCAACTGATTTTTGGTATTTGATTGCTATTCTGGAATTCTTAATGGGCCAGGGAGGATACATTGAGAAACCTTCTCATTTACTCCTTTTTTGTTTTATTTTTCCCATCTACGGGAAAGGGGACGAGAAAGACATCAAATGTTAGAGTTATCTAGGAACATTGTATTAATCCACAAGATAGATGTTAAATGACTAAATTCAACACCTCTTTTTATTTGTTTGAGCTTTTTAGTGAATGTGGTTTTGTGTTTGGGTTTCGACTCTATCTCATTTGTGTTCAGCTCACACGTGAGGGATTGTGTTAAAAAATTAAATTCAACCATCTTTATTAGCTTAAACTTAGTGAAAAACCTCTAAATGAAGAAGTTATGATACACTTTATTTGTGGTTGAAATCCTTTGCACAACATGTAATGCTTGGAAAGGTTATCCTTCACTTAGGCATCTATCCGCACGTGTTATGTAAGAATATCAACAAATTATTTTGGAAATTCTTTCTCTTTTTCTTTAACTTGGTTTCCATGTTTTACAATAAAAAACTGAAATGGCAAGTCACTAATGCATCTTCCTGTCAAAAGGTTCAGGACTGGACATATGTAAAATATATTCAATCATGAAAACTAATAATAGGATAAAACATATATAAAAAATACCTATAAATCACCATATTTATATCTTTTACCATTAGAAAAGATGTAATTTTATATATAAGAAATATAAATATCTTATATATTTCTTTTTTTTTTTTTTTGATAGGTAGTCTTATATATTTCTTATATATATCCTACCATGTATTTTTAATTTAAATGGAAATGAAAGTTGTTTAGTAGCTTCTCTTTAAAGTTTGCTACATAATATTCTACTACAAGTAAATAATGTGTATAATATTGTTTATTGTCATGTCATTTTCCTTAACATAAATATTGTAATACTTGTTTTAATTTTTAAGCTAATTATAATAATAAAAGGGAATAGTTCAGCCTATTTTGTATAATAGATAACTTTTTTATTGATACACTAATTACATTTAATTAAGCCGGCTAGGATTATATATATTATGAACCGAGTTGACATTTCATGAAGATACCCTGAGATCAAAGGGAAATTAATTACATAGAAAACATCCACATTAATTCCTTTTCGAGTTGTGTTGGTAAATCACGAGAGTTAGTTGTAGTCTCAATTATATACATGGATATAGGTTCCTATTCGATCTGGGTTGGTCCCTTGCAAAGAGTCAATTTTGGCTTCAAATTTTAAATATTTACAATATACATGAATATGAGTTCATGATGCTTGAGCTGGGTTTGGTCCCTTCAAATTAAAGATACATATATGAATTTGCTTCAAATTTGAGTTGGATTCGTCCATCCAGGAATATGAGTTCCGAGTTTTTGTTGATACATTCTTGAAAAACAATTCTAACCTAAATTTTAAATAATGCAAACACATACATACATAAATATGAGAACCGCCAAACATAAATGGAATCCGTTGACTTAAACAAAAAAAAAATCCTTACCAATTTATTTACACATTTGAGTTAGTGATTACCCAATTCTACTATTGTCTATTGAGTAGACTAATTTTGTGGCTTGCAAGCCTGTCCGTACGTCAGCATCCAAAGTCATTTAAGCAGTTCATACGTAGTTGCTGTTGATTCCGCCAAAGTCTTCTCTTAATGGAATCAGTCCCTTTTATTTTTTAAATGTCAATCAAAATTTAAAATTTTATTTTACACAAATACACATTTTATATTTGGATAAATATCTCAAAACAATCAAAATTAATTTAAAGTTTAACAATTTGTTTTTACAATTAAATATTAAAATATTTTTTTTTTTGTTGTGATATACAATTCCCCATCACTTCCCTATAAAATTTATTGAGCGCTTATTAAAAAAGTTTGAAACCCTCTTTGTTATATCATTAAGTTGTTTATAACACGTTATTTGGTCATTCATTTTTAAATATTTGATCGACTAATATTACTTTAAAATAAAATACTCTACAAATATAATAATTAAATTGTTATTTATTATACATATTTTTTTTTAAATTTATAATAAATAATAAACTCTTATCCAAATATACTTTAAAATTTTAAATTTCTACCAAAGTCTCAATTAGCCAGCCATTTTATCGTATATAATCAATTGAAACTCAAGACAAGAAAATGTGTGAATAAACAAATTAATTAAGGTATCAGACAAAGTACTATCGCAGGAAAAACATGCCAATGATGAGAACGTTTCTGCAATATTGTTGTCTGATCATATTTCTTCAACTCTCGGTCATTAAACCGGCGAGCACCTCAACCACCGAACAGCCGCCGTCATCGTCTACAGCTTCCATTGCCAGAGGTGCCAATATCACCAAGCCCGGCTGCTTAACCAAGTGTGGAAACCTAACCGTTCCCTACCCATTCGGAATCGGGTTAGGAACCGGTTGTTCAGCCGGTAGCTCGTTTGACATCAACTGTAACACTTCATTTAAACCACCTAAACCTTTCATAAATACGAGCAACCTAGAAGTAATCGGAATAGGTGACAACGAAGTACGCGTCAAGAACTGGGTAGCCACCAGCTGTTACGACCGTGTCGGTAACAAGACAAGCGAGAATCCATTATATGGATTAACTTGGCGTCGTCTTCTTACACATTCTCCGACGCAAATAAATTCACGATCGTAGGGTGCGATGACTTGGCAGTGATATCTGGAAGGAAAGGCCGTAATTTTTCCAGCGGGTGTCTTTCCTTGTGCTCGAAAAGTGATGACCTAATTGACGGAGAATGTACGGGTATCGGTTGTTGTCAAACGGCGATACCAAAAGGGTTGAAGAAATTCTCCGCTATGCTTAGGAGTTTGAATAATCACACTAAAGTGTGGAGTTTTGATCCGTGTGGGTACGCTTTTCTTGGTGAGCAAGATAGCTTTGTTTTTCGAACGTCGGATTTCTTGGATCCCACGTTTTATAATAGAACGAGGGAAGGTGTTCCGGTGGTTCTTGATTGGGCGATCGGTAACCAAAGCTGCAGTGAAGCTAAGAAGTCGTCGGATTATGCTTGCTACGTGAACAGCTACTGTGTGGATTCTGATTCCGGAGGTGGTTATCGTTGCAGTTGTAATGACGGTTACGAGGGCAATCCGTATCTAACTGCTGGCTGTTCTGGTCAGTTTATAATCATATTTTTTTTTTTTTTTTTTGAGAATATTTTATAATCTATCTTATATTTTTTTTTTGATAAATGGGCATAATCATCGTTAAATTTATTCCGGGATTCCAACTTCAAATATTTTTGGAAATTTATTCTTTTACTAATAATTGAAATCAAATAATCGATATATTAAAATATTAGTATTCTTTTGATTTAAATAAGTTTGAATTCATATTTGAATATCCTAAATGAAGTTAAATTGATACATTAAAATTTTAAATTTAAAAATTAAATTTATCTTATTAATTAAATGAGTTTACAAGTTAGAATCCATATGATTTCTGAATATTATTTCAAACAAAATTAAATTGACTAAAACTTAAACATAAAAGATTAAATTTATCCTTGTTAACATCTAATAATTTTTTTTTTTTTTTCTAATGACAGATATTGACGAATGCAAGGTGAGTAGTCCGTGTGATGAGCATGCAGTTTGCATAAACACTCCAGGCAGTTTTAACTGTTCTTGTCGGCATGGATACACCGGCGATGGAAGAAACAATACTCGTGGTTGTATTGCTCAGAGCTCCCAGTTTCCGGTGATTAAGTTCTCTTTAGGTAATTCTTTCCTAACTTGTATTCACATTTGGATCAATGAAAAAAGATATATACTGGTGGTTGTTTGCTTATATATATTTGAAAATGGTGTACGTAGGTATCGGATTTGGTTTTTTGTGCTTAGTTATTGGAGCAAGCTGGATATACTTCGGCATCAAGAAGAGGAAATTAGTGAAACAAAGAGAGAAATTTTTCCAGCAAAACGGTGGATTGCTATTGAAGCAGCAAATATCCACAAACGACGACGATATGAATAATAACGTTGAATATTGTTCAAAGATCTTCACGGCCGAAGAACTCAAAAAGGCCACCAACAATTACGCAGATGACAGAATCCTCGGCAGAGGAGGCTACGGCACAGTTTACAAAGGAATCCTCTCCGATAAATACAACAAACGAATCGTGGCAATAAAAAAATCGAGAATAATGGATGAATCTCAAATCGAGCAATTCATTAACGAGGTAGTTATTCTCACCCAAATTAACCACCGTAACGTCGTTAAATTACTCGGCTGTTGTTTGGAAACAGAGGTTCCTCTCCTCGTCTACGAATTCGTCTCCCACGGCACACTCTTTCACCATATTCACAACAGCCGTGAAATGTCTTGGTTTTCTTGGGAAAATCGTCTACGGATCGCCGCTGAAGCTGCGGGTGCATTGGCTTACCTTCACTCATCGGCTTCCAAGCCGATTATTCATAGAGATGTCAAATCAGCTAACATACTTTTAGACGAATATTACACCGCGAAAATTTCTGATTTCGGAGCCTCGAGATTAGTGCCGTTGGATCAGACTCAAGTCACGACTCTAGTGCAAGGTACACTCGGCTATCTCGATCCCGAATATTTCCACTCGAGTCAGCTTACCGAGAAAAGCGACGTGTACAGCTTCGGCGTGGTTCTCGCGGAACTGATGACGGGGAGAAAACCGCTTTCAACCGGAGCAGCCAAAGAGGAGGAGGAGGAGAAGGAGAGAAACTTGGCGATGTATTTCGTCGTGTCGGTGAAAGAAAAGCGTTTGTTCCGAATTGTGGATCCGAGGATTTTGAGAGAAGGCACGTTGGAGCAAATTAGTGAAGTAGCGGAACTCGTGAAGAGGTGTTTGAAATTGGTCGGCGATGAAAGATCGACGATGAAAGAAGTGGCTATGGAATTGGAAAGGTTAAAGAAATTATCGATAAGAAAGGAGCATCCGTGGGCGCAAAATGATGAACGAGAGTTGTTGAACGTGGCACTAGTGAGTAGTGGAAACAATCAGCAGCAGGAATACTCTGATTTGTACTCCGTCGGCGGTGCCGTCTCAGTAATACCGGAACATGATTCTGATCTTTACACCGTGTCGATTGTAAACGTTAATGATAGTCGTAGTGGTTTGGATAGTCATATGATAAATCCAATGCCTCGGTAAATTTTGGATTCTGTATCCTCGCCGGTGTCGTACTGTACGTGCCCCCACCGATACCGTTTGTAATTTAATTATATCATTCATTCCGTTCTTTGGCTAATTTATTCTCTGTTTTCTTAAAAAATTTTGTAATTAATTAATTTCTTCTTGCTGTTCATGCAATGTTTAATTAATAAATTGATTAATTAAAAAATGAAATTTCAGATTTGGGAGCCGAGAGTTGTGTGGAGAAACATGAAATTTCATTAATTAAAAATTAATTAAATAATTAATTGTTCATGAAATTTCAGTTTGATGAGTGCAAGCAAGATGCATTATCTACAGGGAGGCTTAAAAATTTCTCCCTCCCCCCCCCCTCCCCCCCCCCCCCCCGCCCCTCCCCCTCCTCCCCAACTCTCTCCCTTCCCCTCCCCCCCCTCTTCTTTCTTTTCCCTTCCCCCTCCCTTTAGTTCTTTCTCCCTCCAAAATACACTTTTGTTATTTTATTTTTATTTAAAATTTTTATATGATTTCATATAATTTTTATAATTTAAAAAAATTGTCAAAATTCCAATCCACTTGGTTTATTGGGAATAGTTTGGAATTTTCTTTTTCTTCTTTCCTTGCTTCCTTCTTGTTCGGCCCCATCGCCTTTTGACTCTGTAAATTTCTCTCCCCTTTCTTGTTCTTTCCTTCATTTCATTCCTATACGCACACAATTCCACATATTCATTTTTCTTATTTTATAAATTTTCTTCCATTCATTTGTATTTTCTAATTATTATCATGCATAAATAATATATATATATATATATATTTATTGAACTTAAAAGGAAAAATATGGGAATAGTAAAGATAGTTAATTGACAAATGTGTTATGTGAATAATTCATGTATTGATCGTGAAAGAATCTTTGGAGGGTACTCTCTAGAATGACCTCCGTAAATGAGGTAATACAAAAAGATAGAGGAATGCAGTGAGAAAGACTATAAAGTTTTAGGTTAGAATCATTTAATATAATTGTGACAAAAAAAATTATTTAATCTAATGATGACCTTGTCTCAAGCTCTAGGAGAGGACGAGTGGTCGAAATAACTCACTCTTGATTGGCAAGGTCATAGAACACTAAGACAAACTTTTAAATAAATGTTAGGATTCAATTAAATGTGTATTTTCTATATTGTTATTTTATTTTCTGAGAATATTTTCCTTTCAATATATATTTATTTCGGTATACATCAAGCTTTATCTACATGTTAAAAAAATGATTGGATTTCACGGGAACCAAAATGTTGACTAGTGAGTCAAGTCATTGCCCATTTGTAGTTATTATTATTATTATTATTATTTTTTTTTTTTGGTAAATGAGTGGTATATATAAATCAAACAAACAAATACAACCAAAGACTATTCATCCCCAGATAACAGGATTGAGGATGCTTGGTGGAACCTGGACAGAAAAACCTACAGAATTATCCCATTTCGCTTGGAAATTTGCTGTGTTATTACAATATCTACGTACAAAAAGAGCTGCCACAAAAAAATGTTCAGAGAAAAGTTTTCTGCCGACAGTCAGCTTCTCAAGCGTCATCCAACCATCAAATTGAACATTCACAACACTTTGATGAACTGGTAAAAAGTTATCTTAAATTAAATGAAATTGAAGGTATAAAATTTAGGGTCAGATTTTTCTTTCGTAAAAGACCAAACCAGTATAAACAGATATTAATTTAACTGTAAATTGACTTAACGGTGTTATCTCACGTGACTCATTTAAGAAATTTAATATCAACTGAAAATAAATAAATTAATAAATAAATTGAACATTCCAACATTCAGAACCATAATAAACGAATGTTATTTATATGGCTTTGAATGGGACCCTTCAATTTGTCTATTGTGTGGAATATTTTTGTGCCATGCATGCAAACAACGATATCCAAAGTCATTTAACCAATTCATACGTTGTTGCCGTTGAAACCACCGTCAAAGTCTTCTCTTCTTGATGAAAGATAAATTTTAAAACTTTATTTTACTAAAATACACATTTTATATTTGGATGGATATCTTAAAAACAAGAAAATTTAAATTTTAACAATTTGTTTTTACAATTAAATATTTAAAAATTAATTTTAAATCAAAGAATCTATTTAGATATATAAATATAAAGTTATCTCCTAAATTGAAATAAAAAGTAATGTTATTGATACATATATTAAAAAAAAAAATCTATATTTAACTTTTGATAATATTACTTTCCACCACTTTTTTTATTATATTATTATATATATTGAGAGAGAGAGATAACACTCTACACATATAACAATTATATTTTTATTTATAAGATATAAAACCAAGATTTAAAAAAAAAAAAAAAAAATCTAGTCCAAAAAAATATTAAAATTTGTTAAATAGTCAGCCATCTTATTATCCTATATAATTGATACACTATCGGTCATCTTATTATTTTCTCAAAGACAAGAAAATAAAAAAATAATAAGGTATACTGTCTTAGAAAAAACATGCCAATGATGAGAATGTTTGTGCAATATTGTTGTCTGATTATCTTTCTTCAACTCTCTGTCATTTCACCGGCGAGCACCTCAACCACCGAGCAGCCGTCGTCTACCGCTTCCATTGCCAAAGGTACCATTATCACCAAGCCTGGCTGCTCAGCCAAGTGTGGAAATCTGATCGTTCCTTACCCTTTCGGAGTCGGGTTAGAATCCAATTGTTCAGCCGGTGGTGGGTTCAACATCAAATGTGACAATTCATTTAACCCACCTAAACCTTTCATAGGTAAGGGCAACCTAGTAGTAACCGGAATAGGTGATAACGAAGTACGGGTAAAGAACGTGGTCGCCACCAGGTGTTACGACAGTAACGGTAACAAGACATACAGCCGGAATTTTATCCAGTTTAACTTGACGTCGACACGGTACACATTCTCCCACGCAAATAAATTCACAGTCGTAGGGTGCGATGACGTGGTGCTGATATCAGGAACGGGAGGTCGTAATTTTTCCAGCGAGTATGTTTCGATGTGCTCGAAAAGTGATGACGTAATCGATGGAGAATGTACCGGTATCGGTTGTTTTCAAACGGAGATTCCAAAAGGGTTAAAGATATTCTCGGCTACGCTTAAAACTTATAATGGGCATACTGAAGTGTCGAGTTTTAATCCATGTGGCTACGCTTTTCTAGGTGAGCAAGCTAGCTTTGTTTTTCGAAAGTCGAATTTGTCGTATCACAAGTTTTATAATAGAACGATTGAAGAAGGTGTTCCGTTGGTTCTTGATTGGGTGATCGGTTTCCAAAACTGCAGTGAAGCTAATAAGTCGTCGCATTATGCTTGCCAAGCGAACAGTTACTGTGTGGATTCTGATTCCGGCAGTGGTTATCGTTGCAATTGTAGTGAAGGTTATGAGGGCAATCCGTATCTAACTGATGGCTGTTCTGGTCAGTTTATAATCAATTTTTTTTTTTTTTTTTATTTTCTTAATACACTATAGTAATAATAATTACATAGAAACAACTTTATTAAAGTACCAGATCTAGTATAAACTCTCCATTTAATAGTGTGATTACAACTTACAAGTTGCAATATATATGATTCTTTAATATCATGTCAAAATTTTAAATTTATCATTTTTAACATTTGTGATTTTTTTTTTCTTTTTTGATGACAGATATTGACAAATGCAAGGTGAGTAGTCCGTGTGATGAGCATGCAGATTGCATAAACACTCCAGGCAGTTTTAACTGTTCTTGTAGGCATGGATACACCGGCGATGGAAGAAACAATACTCGTGGTTGTATTGCTCAGAGCTCCCAGTTTACGGGGATAAAGTTCTCTTTAGGTAATTCTTTCTTTACTTATATTCTCATTTGGAATGACTTTTGATAGGTTTTATTTTTTATTTTTTCCCCACAAATTAAAGGGTATTGTTTGCTTGTATATATTTGAAAATGGTGTACGTAGGTATTGGGTTTGGTTTTTTGTGCTTCGTCATTGGAGCAAGCTGGATATACTTTGGCATCAAGAAAATGAAATTAGTGAAACAAAGAGAAAAGTTTTTCCAACAAAACGGTGGATTGCTATTAAAACAACAATTCTCCAGAAACGACGACGATAGAAATAATAGCGTTGAATATTGTTCAAAGATCTTCACGGCCGATGAACTCAAAAAGGCCACCAACAATTACGCAGAAGACAGAATCCTCGGCAGAGGAGGCTACGGCACAGTTTACAAAGGCATCCTCTCTGATTATTACAACAAACGAATCGTCGCAATAAAAAAATCGAGAATAATGGACGGGTCTCAAATCGAACAATTCATTAACGAGGTAGTTATTCTCACCCAAATTAACCACCGTAACGTCGTTAAGTTACTCGGCTGTTGTTTAGAAACAGAGGTTCCTCTCCTCGTCTACGAATTCGTCTCCCACGGTACACTCTTCCACCATATTCACAACAGCCGCGAAATGTCTTGGTTTTCTTGGGAAAACCGTCTACGGATCGCCGCGGAAGCCGCGGGTGCACTGGCTTACCTTCACTCATCGGCTTCAAAGCCGATTATTCATAGAGATGTCAAATCAGCTAACATACTTTTAGACGAATATTATACTGCGAAAATATCTGATTTCGGAGCCTCGAGATTAGTGCCGTTAGATCAGACACAAGTCACGACTCTAGTGCAAGGTACACTCGGCTATCTCGATCCAGAATATTTCCACTCGAGTCAGCTTACAGAGAAGAGCGATGTGTACAGCTTCGGCGTGGTTCTCGCGGAGCTGATGACGGGGAGAAAACCGCTTTCGACCGATACCAAAGAGGTGGAGAGAAATTTAGCGATGTATTTTGTCGTGTCGGTGAAAGAAAACCGTCTGTTCCGAATTGTGGATCCGAGGATTTTGAGAGAAGGCACGTTGGAGCAAGTTAGTGAAGTTGCGGAACTCGTGAAGAGGTGTTTGAAATTGGCCGGCGATGAAAGACCGACGATGAAAGAAGTAGCTACGGAATTGGAAAGGTTAAGGAAATTATTGTTAAGAAAGGAGCATCCGTGGTCGCAAAATGATGAACAGGAGTCGTTGAACATGGCACTAGTGAGTAGTAGTAGCAATCAGCAGCAGCAGTATTCGGATCTGTACTCCGTCGGCGGCGCCGGCTACTTAACACCGGCACAAGATTCTGATCTTTACACCGTGTCGATTATAAACGTTAATGATAGTAATAATGGTTTGGATGATCATGACATAAATCCAATGCTTCGGTAATAGGGAGGGGGCGATTGAAATTTGTTATTTGTGATCAGCTGCTGTATGAGTAACGGTTTCTTTATTTCTTTCTTTTTCGCGTTAATAAATCTGAGACTCTGGATTTGTAAGATATTTTGTATTATTAATTGCCATCAAGAATATCTTTTTTCTAATTAAACGGATTATTTTAGCATTTGCGACCAAAGATTGAAACAAGAAAATACAATCCAAAGGCCCATGGACTTCCTGCTTACCTAAGGCCCATGAACAGTAAAATTTGTTTTCCAATAAATATTTATTACAAAATTTAACAACTTTAATCTTAAATTATTCCCTCGTTCAACCTACGCACCGCTAAAAGCCTAATGGAAACAAGAATTAGTATTAAAAAAAGGAATAAAAATAATAATAAAATTTTTTTCACCGTTTGGTCCTTCACCGTAACCGAGTTACCAACTACCCCGCGGCATAAATAAGGTTACCCAGGGTATACCCGCATAGTTTAGTCGGTGCCGTGGTCGTGACCACCAAAACCCAGGTTCGGTCGTCATCCTGCTTTTGGGTCGAGCTTGTTACAAAGGGTTTACCCCACAGTGTAGTTTACCTGGCTGGCGTGGTTTGCAAACTATTGCTTGTCAGGGGTTTATCCAGCGCACCCAAAGAGGGACTGACCATGATTCCCCCCCCCCCAAAAAAAAAAAAAAAAAAAAAAAAAAAAAAAATAAAAAAAATTTCACCCGTTTGGTCCTTCACCGTAACGAGTTACCAACTACCCCGCGGCATCCAGACGCCATTTCTTAGCGCTTTACAGAGAAATTGTTTCTCGTCCTCTCCTCATTACCGTAAATTCCAATATCAGAGGAGGAGGAGAAGAAGGTTACCAGCTTTAATTTCCATTCTGTATTCAATCTTCGAGGATGGCGGAAAAGAGTCAGAACCAAAACAAAGCAACAATTCCTCCATATATGAAAGCCATTTCGGGATCATTAGGTGGAATCGTGGAGGCTTCGTGTTTACAACCCATTGATGTTATCAAAACTCGCCTTCAACTCGACCGCTCCGGTAATTACAAGGGTATAGTCCACTGCGGTTCCACCATAACTCGGAACGAAGGTCTCCGTGCTTTGTGGAAGGGTTTGACTCCTTTCGCCACTCATTTGACTCTCAAGTACGCACTTCGAATGGGTTCCAATGCGGTTCTTCAGTCGGCTTTTAAGGACTCTCATACGGGGAACATTAGCCCTCAAGGGAGGATTCTATCTGGATTTGGTGCCGGCGTTCTCGAAGCTCTTGTTATAGTCACGCCTTTTGAGGTTGGTTTTTCATTTTTCTTGTGTATTCTTTTGTCTTCTTTTCCTGTCAGAAAGTACTAGTGAGGGCTAATTGCTGTGTATATAATGTTTCTATTGCTGTTTCGCATTTAATTAATAATTGTCCGTTGACAGGGAAGTTGTAGTAGAAAAGGAAATAATCATAATTAGAATATTTGCTTGTGATGTAGAATTTTGTATTCATGACTTTGATAATTAATTTTGGGTGATTTTCTCTTAGTTTTATTATATCAACTTCAAAGTGCCTACTAAATGTGTTTGGTTTATTCCGCGTTTCTTTATATCTAAATTGATCTAGTGGTGTATCATTTTGTTGGAATTTTAATGTGTTCATTGTTTATTTTTCTCCTCCTGATAATTTGATGGAATGAGGACATTCACTGCCTGTGTTATTTCTCTAAGGTTTTGTTCATGACATGTTACAGATGCTCTCTGCTTGTGTTGGATACTGCTCTTTCTGATATTTTAAAGTTGAATGTGCTATATTGGGTTGATAGCTTTTATAAAGGTTTTTCTGCAGAATTGTGACCCCACAAAGTATTGATTCAATTAGAAGTATATGTTGCATTCTAGTATCATCCCTCCAATGAGTTGTTTATAATAAATCTCAACTGATTTTTGGTATTTGATTGCTATTCTGGAATTCTTAATGGGCCAGGGAGGATACATTGAGAAACCTTCTCATTTACTCCTTTTTTGTTTTATTTTTCCCATCTACAGGAAAGGGGACGAGAAAGACATCAAATGTTAGAGTTATCTAGGAACATTGTATTAATCCACAAGATAGATGTTAAATGACTAAATTCAACACCTCTTTTTATTTGTTTGAGCTTTTTAGTGAATGTGGTTTTGTGTTCGGGTCTCGACTCTATCTCATTTGTGTTCAGCTCACACGTGAGGGATTGTGATAAAAAATTAAATTCAACCCCTCTTTATTAGCTTAAACTTAGTGAAAAACCTCTAAATGAAGAAGTTATGATACACTTTATTTGTGGCTGAAATCCTTTGCACAACATGTAATGCTTGGAAAGGTTATCCTTCACTTAGGCATCTATCCGCACGTGTTATGTAAGAATATCAACAAATTATTTTGGAAATTCTTTCTCTTTTTCTTTAACTTGGTTTCCATGTTTTACAATAAAAAACTGAAGTTGCAAGTCACTAATGCATCTTCCTGTCAAAAGGTTCAGGACTGGACATATGTTGAGTTCATATGAAGCTCAAATTTCCTTTCCTTTTGGTGGTATCTTTGCCAGCAAGCTTCTGTATTTGACACTGTTTTCTTTTGAACAAGTAGGTCTGAATAGCTATAGCATACCACGATTACAGAATCAGCTGGCTCCTGTTTTAAACAAATAGGTATAATTAATAGTTTCAAATCCTTAATGGCCAGAATTTTGATTGTGTTATTTGTTTGATTGAGAATAACTTGTAAAACTGCCATCTATTCATCAATTTTCCAAGATAAGATAGTTTTTCTTTTAGCTTAGTCTGCTTACATGGCCTTTGAAGTACTACACTGAACTCTTTCTACTAAATTATTTGAGTTTATTGCTTTATATATGTCTTCCTATTTCTCTTGTGATAAAGTTCCAATGAACTTGTTGCCATTGTGCCTATATTGCATGGTACCATGCCAAGAGATATGGATTACTCTCTTTATTGTAATTGTAGACATCTCTTAATCTTAGCTTAGCATTTTGGCTTAGAGGAGAAGTTAGTGAACTCAAACTCATACACTCATGATGCTTCTACTTTAGTTCTTTCTCCTGTTACTGGAGCCTTGCATTTTGCTCAATTTCCTTGACTAAAGGGGTAGCTGTCATGTTAATATTGTTATGAAGTTGCTGAATGAAAACATGATAGGATAATAGATTATGCCCGCAAGTTTGAGGATGGAAATCATTATATATCACTAAAGCAGACCAAACTATCTATATTACTGTAGGTGGTGAAAATTAGGTTGCAACAACAAAAAGGGTTGAGTCCTGACCTTTTAAAATACAAAGGGCCAATAAACTGTGCAACTATAATTGTCCGTGAAGAAGGGATTCGTGGTCTGTGGGCGGGAGCTGCACCAACAGTTATGCGCAATGGAACGAACCAGGCTGCAATGTTCAGCGCAAAGAATGGTTTTGATGTCATACTATGGAAAAAACATGAAGGAGATGGGAGAGTTTTGCAGCCCTGGCAATCAATGATATCCGGGTTTCTAGCAGGGACAGCTGGTCCAATCTGCACAGGTCCCTTTGATGTTGTAAAGACAAGACTGATGGCACAGAGCCGGTCTGCCGGCGAACTAAAGTATAAGGGAATGTTTCATGCTATCTCTACAATATACAAAGAGGAAGGGTTGCGTACTTTGTGGAAGGGACTTTTACCAAGACTTATGAGGATCCCACCGGGACAAGCCATTGTTTGGGGTGTCGCTGACCAAGTGATAGGCTTTTATGAGAGGAGATATATGCATAACCTTCCCTAAGGATTACTAGATTTAGCTTCACCATTTTTCCTCATTCATGTTAGTTACATTACAGGGTAAGAAGAATATTCATGAATTGTTAAGGTTCTTTCCTGGGGTCTCCTCATACCTAAAGAGTGAATGACCCTAAAATTTTTGTCATCCTCCAGTGATCATCTTATTAGTTTTCTTTTCTATCCCTGTTAGAAGAGGGATAATGTATGCGGAAGGTGTACTGAAAATGAGCTCTGTAGTTCCTTAAAAACGCACTCAGATGGTGCCATTTTTTCTTACTGTATTTCACATTTAGCTGCTGCTAATGATACTAGCGGTTGCTCTTGTACTCAACTATCGGTTGGCATTTAATTCATTACTGTTACTTCCATTGGTTCTTTAGAGTCCATTTTGAAGGGGTCAATTAATTTTTTTTTTAAAATTTTTTTTAAAAATTTTTTGTTTTTGTTTTTGTTGTTTTCTGGCCATAGAAATAATATACTACAAAATTATTTATTTAAAAAATAATAATACTTCATTTTTAGTATTTTTTTTTAAAAAAATCACTTTAATAAATATAGTATTTATTATTATTGTTATATATAACACATTTTATTTATATTTTATTTTTAAAACAAATTTAATATATTTTTGTTCGTAGAGTACTCTACGAGATGCTGTCACTAACCACCTCAGAGACTCGATCATCTGTCTTGATGCTGTTGGGTTATAAAAAACATAGGGTTATAAAAAACAATATATGTGTGAGCGTTAATTGAAAAAAATAAAAATTTTGGAATATAAGTCCATTAAGTTTGCTATATTATCGAAAAGGACCAAAACTTAAGTTAAATGAAAAAAGAAGACCAAAAAGAATATAAAGAAATCAAAAACCCTAACTCAATGAAGGGCCGCAGCGACCAGAACTGTATATAACGCTTCTCAGTGTCGTCCTACATCAAAAAACCCTAGCTCTACCTCCTCTCTATAACTATTGTCTACCTTCTTGCCTCTCCCTCATTGTTCCATTATCCCTCTTTATCTTCCCAAGTTGTTCTTGGTGCGTGGTGTGCTATTCATCTTATGATTATAGATATTGCAATTCCTTTCCCTTTCTTTATTTTTTTTTTGTTCCCATTTTCGTTGTAATGTATGCTGAATTTCTTCTGTTTTATCTTAGTTAATTTGTCTGAAGAGGGCTTGCTGAAGTTAGGGTTCAGTTCGATGTCGGATGATGAGAGGGAGGAGAGGGAGTTGGATCTCACCTCTCCTGAAGTAGTTACCAAATACAAGAGCGCCGCGGAGATTATTAACAGTTAAATGTCTTGTCTTTTTTTCAATTTTTTTTTATTTATATTGGTTTATTTTGTATTATGTCTGGGTATTTGTCTGACTGCATTTGTCAGTAGTTTTATTAATATTTGATGATTTTGTGCAGGGGCACTGCAGTTGGTAGTGTCAGAATGCAAGCCGAAAGCTAAGATTGTCGACATCTGTGAGAAAGGCGACGCTTTTATCAGAGAGTACGACAAATTTCAATTTGTTCTCTTTTTCTTTTTTTCTTTTATGAGTTTCCTCGTTCTTCTGTGATTAAATTCTTTAGAGATGTTTTTAATGCTCAGACATACTGGCAATATGTACAAGAATGTCAAGAAGAAGATTGAAAAGGGTGTTGCTTTCCCAACATGTATTTCTATAAACAACACCGTCTGCCATTTTTCGCCACTTGCAAGTGATGAGGCTGTTATGGAAGAAGGTGATGTTGTGAAAATGTAAGCTTAAGATTTGATTGGTTATCTTGTATTCTGCTAATTATTCTAAAGAGGAGCATGGATAGGGCTTTGTTTAAATGCCATTCTTTTTATATATTAGGATATTTTTTTCCCTCAATATTTTGATGAAGGTTACTTTTTATTTGGTCTCAGCGATATGGGTTGCCATATAGATGGATTCATAGCTGTAGTTGCGCACACACACGTGCTTCAAGAAGGACCAGTCACTGGCAGAGCAGCTGATGTTATTTCTGCAGCCAATACCGCTGCGGAGGTTGCTCTTAGGCTTGTTAGGCCAGGGAAAAAAGGTACTTTTTGTTGATTTATCTTCTACCATGTCTGGAATTCCCGACCAAAAAATTTGTTCTGTTTCATGTATTTTAAGTGCTCTAGATTAATTCATCTATGTCTGAGTCTCCCCCTAAATGATGAATACTTCTAAATTAGCTATGGAAGAACACTTCCAGTGAAGCTTTTGTCATAGTTACTCTGATGGGGAGGATTCCATACTACTCGAGTACTTAACTACGTATGTCTTGTTTGATCGGCTGAAGTTTAAAGATACTCATTTCTGATTTCGTTAGAGCCTTTGCACACCTTGAATTTTTCTATGTCAACATAGAGTTCATCTGGAAAAGTTTTTACCAAATGCTAAGAAAACAATTTTACCTAATCAGTAATTAGTTTCTTGTTGATTTCCTCTTTTTTGTGTTGCCTACTTTGAGATCTTGAGCTCATCAGGATAAGTGAATTGCTTATTGCTTTGTCCCAAATCTGTTTCTCAATTTTATTTTAAAGGTGCATCAATCATTCTAAGACAAAAGGCAACTTTGCCGAGGTGATTAGTTTCTTATTAATTTCCTCTTTTCCCTGTTGCCTAAATTAACTTTGGCTCTCTTGAACTCATTTAGGTTGGTGAAAATTTTGTAGTTTTGACCATCCTACCTGGAGAGCCAATATGCAAATAATCAGCAGATCAAATCTTCTGACCATAGAAGTATATAACATCTTAGGCTTGCATACCATAATACGTTGACCAATGGTTTTGTTTGGTGCATAATTCACTGTTAAAATTTTAATTAATTAATGTTGCAAATTAGAGTATGATTCTCTATATGATGAATGCAAGTTGAGCTATGGATTCATATCCCATGAAGCTCTCTATTGTCATAGTTACACTGATAGAGCATCATACGCTCTATGACTATTTTATCTCATTTCATGCCTTATTTATAATCAACCTCCTTTTTTCCTTTTTTTTTCCATCATTCTTTACTTAATATGTATCACAATATTGTGCCTTGTTATCAATGTGGTTGAGCAATCTGTGGTGCCCAAATCTGGTTAAGTAACAAAAGTTTGCATTTTCCGATGTATTATCTAATTTCTTAATGAATTTTGCAATCATTTCTTTTATGTAATCATCATTCAGTAATACTAATCGTCTTTTATTAAGGAGTTTGTCATCAAATGTTCCCTTTTGTAGTTGCCTGTTCCAATTCCTATAATATCATTGTTTGTGCATGTTTGGCTGTTACACTTAAATTCTTTTCATCCTCACAATAATCTTTTTGTTCTAGTTTTGGAGTCTGTCCTTTTGTTCCTACACTTACAACATGTTTGTAACCTCTATAATGTGTAATTTCTCGAGAATGAGATTGTTGGTTATGGCCCATTTCAGTTTCTTATAGTTAAACTAATAGAAACTGGAAATTCTTTGCATCTCCTTTGATGCTAATTGCCATTCTGTTACTATGGCAGAATAAAGATGTTACCGAAGCTGTTCAGAAGGTGGCGGCTGCTTATGATTGTAAGATTGTTGAAGGCGTTCTTAGTCATCAGATGAAACAGTTTGTTATTGATGGGAACAAGGTCATATTGAGTGTTTCCAATCCTGACACCAGAGTTGATGATGCTGAATTTGAAGAGAATGAGGTGTATTCAATTGATATAGTAACAAGCACTGGGGAAGGCAAGGTACTTGTTTTATTCAAACTAACGCTGAGTATCTGCAATTCTTTCCTGAGTTTTATTTTAGGTCATGGTCTTTTTAGAACCTTGTTTTAATGCTTGCAGCCCAAATTGTTGGATGAAAAGCAGACTACTATCTATAAAAGAGCTGTAGATAAGAATTATCACCTGAAGATGAAAGCTTCTAGGTTCATTTTCAGTGAGATAAGTCAGAAGTTCCCAATAATGCCATTTACAGCCAGGTTCCCCAATTTTCTTTATTTTAATTTTTTTTTATTTGACATTGTCTTTCTTTTTGTTTAATATATATTTTTTGGTCTGTATTGTTGATTATGATATTTCTTTAACAGGGCATTGGAGGAGAAGCGTGCCCGCTTAGGACTTGTGGAATGTGTTAATCATGAACTTCTGCAGCCATATCCTGTACTTCATGAGAAGCCTGGTATGGATTACTAATTCCCACATTTATTATGGGGTTTGTGGTAAAATAAATATCATAATATGGGCCTTATATTGACATGTTTAATATTCGTTGCAGGTGATTTAGTTGCTCATATCAAATTCACTGTGTTGCTAATGCCAAATGGTTCAGATCGCATTACATCCCATCCTTTACAGGAGCTTCAGCCCACTAAAGTAGTCGATGACCCTGAGATCAAAGCATGGTTATCATTGGGCACAAAGACAAAGAAGAAGGGTGGTGGGAAGAAGAAGAAAGGTTGGCATTTTGGTACTTTACTTTGTGTGTATAAGTTGAAAATTAGTATACTTGGATCCTTTAAATAATCGTGTTTACTCAAAGTGTTATTTTGTTCATTTTAACAGGTAAGAAAGCCGAAAAATCGGACGTCTCAGCTGATGCTGAACCCATGGATGAGGCTACAAATGGCTCTGCATCCCAAGAATGAGAATTCTGTGCTGTCCAATTATGGTAACCCTTGTATTTAGTTGCTTGAGCTTTTCCAGTTGGTCGATAATTTATCATAGTAGCCGCAATGTTGCTGAATGTACAACAAGGTGAACCTTGTATCAATTTTTTTCTCTTTTTTTAATAGAAAAGGTAAATTTACAGTTAACCTTTGTAGAGCAAATTGACCACAACATTCTGGAATCGAAATCTTGATTTTTGTTAAAACTGCTGCATATTCTCCTAATTTACATAGTATGATTGATATCGGCTGTTGTCCTCACCTCATTTTCTCTGACAGTTAATTGGAACACAATGAAGTAATTGAAAATTTTGAGATCAAATCTAGGATTCATTTCAATAGACATTTCTTTCTGGTCTCATAGACACGAGTAGAAATATGATGAATACCGTTTATATCCCGTTTTATGTTTTTTTCTATTCTAAACCGAAGCGTATGGATTACAAAGGAAAAGGAGCTTTATTTTTATTACTTAATAAAATCTAACTAAAATTATATCTATTGTATTGCGATATTTGTACTTAACAAGAAATGTTATTTTACCAGTTAATAGGTTATATATTTTCAGGAAGTAAACATTATTAGACATCTAATAAACCAACAAACGACATCATAGTTTTACGATTTTAATTCTTCCTGTCACCAAAATTCCAGTTTGGTCATAAATTTGACAAAACCGAACGGGCAAAAATATTTTTTTAAAAAAACAAACAAACAACCAACCAAGAATTGTGTCCACGCTTTCCCTCATGATTTGATTTTGAAAAATTTTCTTGAACACGAAATGGCAAACTGAATGCAAGGAAAAGTATACAATAGTATTTTCAACCCTCTATTGCAAAAAATTCTTGACCCTCAGTGCGTAAAAAATAAAAACCATGCATTAGAGGATCACACTATGTACACAGTTCAACCACGCAGAAAGTACAAAAACAAGGGGATGCCTTGGACAAATTTACTAACAGCACGCAGCTGATTAATTGATTGAGCTCAAACCCAACTCACCCCAATGGCAAAACTCTGAAAAGGAAGGCGGTAAAAGGAAAGAATCCTGTCATGTATCCAGTACTTCAAAGCCAACCCTGCTAAGAAAGGTTTCATATTAGATATAATTTTCAACATCGATGGAACAGGTTAAGAAGAGGTAAGCGGAAATATACAAATCAATCATTCAATTTTTCTCCTCTTCTTCACTTCTGATAAAAAAAGCTGGACACCCCGTCAACAGTGTACTCTTTCTTACTGGACTACTATTACATTTAAACTCGTTTATCCCCATACATAATAAGAGAAGACCATTTGAATGACTTAGCAACATACCTATACTTTCACTCATGCAAGGGTATCAGGAAATCTTCTGCAGCCACCTCTGGTGGGATACTGTGTAGAAGATGCTTAAAAATTAAATTTATCACACTGGCTAAGGCATTTTCAAGGCTTGTTTTAGCTGTGTGAACGAGGCAGGATCCATTCTGCTTATAGCTGAATGAAATGACTCCCCATGTAGGGTAGCACATGTCTGAAGATTCTCCTTCACTGAATTCTCCAATGAAGTTATGAAAACTGGGTCTGAAAGTTTGATCTGAAAAGGGAAGGCAAATTAACCAGAATTATTTCTCACCGTAAACCCCCAGGGTTAGGTAATAGTAAAAATCTCTACCTGTCTTTTTCTGGACTCTATACTTGGAACATGAGGCCTGCTAGAACTACTGTTGTCGCTGCTGTTATTCCAAAAGGAATTTGGGGTTCCAAACAAGAGGAAAATGAATTAAGTTAACTAGGGAATATATAAATTAAGTTAAGCTGGATAACCATACCTGGATTCTTCCTCAGTAAACTCCTCATTTCCACCCAATATTACACTTGTACATGCACTACCACAAGACCAAAAGAATCAGCAGACCATAAACAGAAGCTGATTAAAACTACATGGTAAATGACACATCAAATACAAAGCTCACACATACCTTAGAATCTGATCAAGTTTATCCAGCACCTGAGGCAGCCTAAGAGTTAAAATTACAGATAGTGCCAAGCCGAATGTCTTCTTCTGGATGGAGTTAACATTGTCAAACTGCAATTGCCAGAACCAAATTGAATTATTAAATAGCCAGACCTCAACAAGAGTCGTGCATTCTAATAGCTGCTAGATCTCTATAATCACATTTTTAAATGGCTTCAAACTCGTGTATTTTAAAAAAAAAAGAAAAAAAGAAAAAAAAGAAAAATTGAATGCATAATCTTTAAAAACTGGAACAGCCAAAGATTTTTATTTCGATTGATAATGACCATCAGTAGGGTCCAAAACAAGATTCTAGCATCGCTCAATCAATTATACATGTTGAACATCAAGATGTACATTTCTCTACATGCACAATGTCCAAAACTGGAATATAGCCCCAGTAATCTCTCTGCTGGCATTCAATCACCAATTGTGCACCATTATCAATAGGCATGAGGTAGAAAGTACACAGTCTTTTTACTTTTACATCCCTTGAGAAAATAATAAAATTCATGCAACTTCCAAGTAAAAAGGCAACCCATTCAACCAAATGGAGTAGAAGTTGAAAGTTCATGGAAATAAACTTCATTTATATCATATAGAAAAGATAATAAATGCGGCACTAATTTCATAACATGACAAGTACTATGAATAGGAATCTCTGGAGGGAGTTAAAAGGTTGTCATAACAAGCACAAGAAAGTTTGGCACATATGTCAAAGTAAAACAAGTATGACTTTTTTTTTTTTTTTTAATAATTAAACAAATATCACTCTCAAAAACAGTACAATCTTATCTTACCAAGCTATACACGTAAATCTATAAGTAAGTGTGACACTATCCACTTATAATCTTCATACAGAAATCTCACAGTTCAACACAACACGATAATTTCTCTGATCTAGAATGTTGACATATGTTTTGAAGTACATCATAATTTAGGTTATTAGAATCATAAACTTCATACAATATCTGTACTTAGATTTTAATTTTAGACCTGACTTCAGAATCATAGAAATATTTATCATTTCCAATAAAAGGGACCTCCATTAGAGTTTCCATTTTTAGCAGTATCATCATTCCTGCTCAGCAATTTAGGTAAACAATCTGAACATACTATTGGGGTTCACAATTTGCCAAAGAAATCATCTATTCTTGACATTAAAGAGACAGATCCGCTAACAGATTTTAAGGCAGACGCACACTGAGACTTTGTTATCCTCTAATAAATAATAAATTGAAAAAAAAAAAAAACATATATACTATGCAGCATGTACCAAACAATTTTTCATCAAGCCAGAAGATACTAATAGGAGAAAATTCTCCAATTACCGGGGAAGAAAAAAAAAAAAACAGAGAAAATTGTCAAAATGCAAAAGATGTATATAATAATAGTAACCTTGTCAAGCCACACATCGACAAGGCAAAGAAGGATGTTCTCTTCAACTGCAAAACCAGCATTCTGGAGACGGCCCACAAGTATTGGTTCTGATGTTAGCTGTGCTAGATAATTGGTATTCATGACCAAAATCCTAGCAAATATAGCTGCCAAAGCAGTTTTTGTAGTTGTCTTAGAAGGATCATAATCATCCCCTCTTGTCAAGCATAAGACAAGTAATTTCTGGTCGCATAAAACGAAACAAAAATAAAATAAAATACATTAATTTCTGTGATCCGTTAAAGAAGAAAGATAAAAACAATTCAGGCTATCCACATGAAATATCACTATAAATGATGTACAAACAGAAATTACCTGAAGAGTAGTGTTGATCAATTGTGGCACCTCCACTGGGAAACACTGTCAAATTATGAATGCAAAATTAAGCTTCATGCCAGAAAAGCAAAAATAATAATAAACAACAAAAAAAAAGGAAGAACTCGATTCAACATGGAAAAATCCAAGAATGATGTATTAATCTGCCAAGTAGATCCTCACATAGGTATGTGAGAGCATATGAGTACATTTTTGAAAGCTGATAATAATAACCGCATTAAATTTTATGTCACCACTCAATACCCTTTTACCACAGAAATCATTTATGTATTACAAAGGGTGTCATATTGATTTATTTGAACCAAAACTAACAAAGAAGAAACATTACCAATGCCCAACCCAAATTAAACATCCACATCTTTGTTTTAGGATGCCTCAAGATGAATATCAACTTCCCTAAACTAATTTAATTGTCTCTCTGAATTTTTAAAAGACTTAAGGGACATTTAGCAAAATACTGGCACCAACTGAAATAAGATATTCAGTTCCAGGAGGGAGAACATTTCTAAGATGTACTAAATCAAGTCAAATGAAATCAAACACATGGGAAGTAGAAGAAGAAAAGATAGAGATAGAGAGATTAAAAATACAAAACCTTGTTCAGAAATCATTTCCATGGTCCACACACAAACTTTTTCCCCTTTTTTTTGCCATTACGCTAGAAGTTTATCTTATTTTTCATGTTCAATTGATATACATAAAAATGATTCATGAAACGAAGTATATAGTAACTATATCAAAACACACAGAAAAGGCCAGCAAAAATGTCCTAGTTAGCTCATCAATCAGTCTTACACACTAGCAAATTCATATTTCTATAGCTTCAAAATCATCCTTTCGGGGAGTAGCTTCTAAGGGTTGTGAAAGAGTTTGTGGGCCAATTAACAAATAAAATTGGCCCAAAACCATAAAAAGCAATGAAACATGTCACCTCAATGTTTTGGGTTTATCATGACAACCCAGTTTCTAGCCCAAGAAAATACATTGCAATTTATTGTTATTTTACTATTTTTTTCCATAATGTAGTATTAGTTGGATTAGGGTTTCGCATTAAGACTATAAGTTATATAAATTATTTTGATTATTTGGGGATTCATCAATTAATAATATTCCCAATGAACTTATGAGTTTCGGTCTTGAAACTTGGATTATTTTTTGAAGAACAATCATTCTTCTTTGCTAACTCATTGCATCAAAGAGGGACCTCATTTTTAGTCCATCTGGTTTTACAACCTGCTGGTATTTATTCCCAATCGAAGACCAAATTACTGTTTAACATGGACTCTTATAAAGTCAAGAGTCACCTAACAAAAGTACACATACCAAAGTTTTAAAACTTGATATCTTATATCTTGGTTTGAGAAGAAAACCAGTAGCAGCAGATTTAGCATCAGGTACCTGAATTAAAATATCAATCACTGGAAGGATCGAAAGCAGGCCCTTATCATTGACATTGTCAACAACCAGATCAAGAAGTCTGGCAACATCAGAAGCATACCTATTAAGAAATTCAGTGCCACCAAAAACAATGTATCCTTCAATGATACTAGCTGCAACCTGCGTGTACAAAATAAAGTAAATTTGACATTATAAATATCACAATGTAATTAACAATTTTCTTCTGGTAGTGACAGACATTTAAGTGGTCCAAACTTCTCTCTAAGATTTCAACAAGACATGGGAAATATCCCAAGAGACCAGGCACCATTGAGGGTGCATTTGCTATTGTGGCTTCCCATAACTGTTCAAAGACAGAATGAAGCAATGTCAGACATGAAAATATCAAGGAAGAACCTCAGTAACCTCTAGGATTATGTCTAAAAACCTGCACACCGTCCTCGAGAAGTTCGTCCGGGCTATTTACATCAATACCATTTCGTAAAATAGGTAATAGCATGCTGTAACAGATAGGTGACTGAGAACCAAGAGCTACTATAAAGTTCTTGAGAGCAGTAAGAAGCTGAATTTGCAGAAGACTTTCACCAGAAGATTCTTCCCAGGCCTAGTGAATATACACGTAACCAATTAAAAACAGTAAGCAGGAGTTCATATTCATTTCACAAGAAAATATTATTCCCAGTTGCTACACATTACAGGTTTTTTTGCTCACTTTAACAATTGTTTAATTTTCAGGAATCTTTGTTGAGTATCAAAGAGCAGGAGGAAGAAGACGTGAGCAATGTTGCTGTAGTTGTTATTCAGAATAGTCCTTTGTGTTAATCAGAATAAAATATTTTATATATATATATATATAGAAACACAATAATGAAGTTCAGAGGTACCTTCTGGAAAAACTCCAACAGTTTATTTGCATAAGGGACAATGTCAGTTACACGTGCAATAAGAGCAGATATTGTATTTAAAACTTGAACCTGAGGAGAAAGAATGATATCGGAAAATTTAGTCAAAGAGCCTATAAGAATAATTAAGTTTCAAATGCAAACAGCATTAGATTCCAATAAAAGCAAAAGTTGAGTTGACTATGTATCAAAATAGTATGAATTGTCCGTTTTAAAAGTTCAGTTACAAAGATCAACAAGGGAAAAAAAATAAAAATAAAAGAGAAGCTCAATCACATGTCGACATAACTAACTATATATCTACTCAACCAACAGACCTAGCTTGGAAGAGTTTCAACCAAAATTAATCACAGTTTTTTTAGAAAAAGCACAAGAACACCATAAGTTTATTAGTAATAAAATATCATTGTTGCAATGTGAGGCAGAACAAATATTAAATATGAGGCTAATTTGTGTAATGTAACAAGCTCTAACTGGTAGTAAATAGTAGATATGAAAATGGTAGTCAACCTAAGAAGCATTCAAGAGAATATGAAATAACTGGACTCCAGAAACAGGTGCACTTCACAGAATGAAAAAGTAAGATAAAATGTTCATCGTGATGTACCTTTGAGTCAAACTCTTGGACCTCCTCAATTAAGTTGAAGCATAAATTCCAGCAGATGGGCATAAGATCTAAAAAATCATGCTCCAAGAAATTGGCATCTTCAATATGAAAAAACAAAGATCGGGATGCTGCTAGCTGGAAAATTCCAAGAAAAATTGCAGTAACACAAGTAATGGCTTGACGCTAATGAGAAAGCCAGTGCAGAGACAACTTAAAGACTATGAGCTTCATACCTTTACACACAAATCTCCATGCTGAAGCAATCTGATCAAAGCACAATATACAGGTCTTTTTGTGTCATCTTTTATCTGTTGAAAAAAAAAAACATTGGCAATCACAAACTAAATAATTCACTGACAGATTTAAGTCATAGAGATTCTGAACCATCAGAAGAATGGCATCATTTACAGAGACTCAAATGAAATATTTCAACCAGAACTTCAGTAAAAAATTAATATAACCCGTCATTCATAAATCTCATGATTTTCTCCCATATGGTCCATTGTGGAAAAATATAGGCCCAATTTATTTAATGACCAATATAGAAGTTCCCAGAACTAGTTTAATGGTAACAATGCTCAAAAGCATCCTGGGGTCAATATCGATCAAGAAATAACAACTCCAAGATATTGGCCTTGTTCCATCAATTCAAATGTGTATGTATGTGAATATCACTTCTAAATTCTCACTCAAAAGTTGTCTTCTTTATGTCATGTATAATTTCTTCAATGCATCACAATATAAAATACATACATGCACTCAATATTCTCACAGTTTTATATAGATATATGCATATCCAGATATAAAGGACTCACACAGTTAAATTTACCTCAGAAACCCATTGCCCAAGGATTAAAGCAACTTTCCTATGGATAATGCGCATATTTGGATGATCACTCATGAGTTCAAGAGATAATGCACCATCAAACCTAAACAACAATCGGAAGATGACAGTGAATTATATGACAGAAGCAAAAACTAAGGAAAAGAAACAGAAGAATAACTAATAACTTGTCAGTCATTCCCAAAGAAGGATTATTCTCCCATCTACAAACATCTGGCAAAATTTTACAAATTACAAGCAAAGCAAACATCTTTTATAAGAACTAATAAGTTTCACCCGTAACTTATCTTCTCCCATCTACAAACATCTGGCAAATTTTACAAATACGAGCAAAGCAAACATCTTTTATAAGAAGTAATAAGTTTCACCCATAACTTCTGGAGGAGCAAATACCAGTCTTTGAAGCTCAGATGATTTGAGAGCTCATAGTAAACATAAGCAGCTGCACCATAAGCAGCGTCCTTAAGAAGTAATCCAGGTGTCATATCATTTACGGAAGAAGGGCAATTATTCATTGCTTCTTTGAGAATGGAAACTACAACAGGACCCAAAAGCTGACATATTTATGACAATGGTCAGAAGCAGCAGTGAAAAGTTCAAATAATGGTGTTATAGACTGTTAAGGACCAAAGAAATAGTTACATACTTGGCTATGATTCTCAAAGAGAACAATATACAGAGCTTCAGCACAAGGCCTTAATTTCTCTGACCACTGAACTGAATCTTGATCATGATGAAAAGATTCTGGATTCTTGTACCATTGTTCCAAATCACTTGCTGTTAAGACAAAATACCTGTTTGAAACAATATTTACAGTAAAGATGGCAAACCCCATGAACCAGCCAAGAAGTAAAAGATACATTGACCTTAATCAATTGTAAAGCAATCCACCCAGTCAAAACATTAACTTTTATTTTCTATTAACAGAAATGACTGTATGATCTTATCCCCAAATTGCACATCATCCTTTTTCCTTCAAACAAAACCTAGCTTCAGAACAACGGTCCTAAAGTAATATCAACACTCAGATTGTAAGGGTCCACTTGGACAATTATTATTTTCTAGTAAAATCATAATAAAATTTTGGCGGAAAACTAAAAAGTAATATTTTTTAAAGTTGAACATTTGAAATTGAAATTCAGAAGCTAATTATTATTGTCCAAAAGGAACCTGAAATTTTTCAAAATTGAGGTACACATCAGCACATAGGCAAAAAGAAATTGCAGCTTCAAGGGCCAAATAGCAGTTAATAACTGATCAACAATTTGACATCAAAATAAATGAGTTTTTACCTCTTAATCAGTATATTACACAAAAGTATCACACGGTCAGCAGGCAACAGAGAGACAAGTACACCAGCAACAGAATTAGAATTGTTTTTTTTAATCTGCTCAAATGTAACTCCAGTTTCATTCATCACACGACCAGTCAAGCTTGGTTTGTATTCTTTACATTCCAAAATAGTTTTCACCATTGACATACACTGAATCAGAAATTTCTCAAAAGAAAACACTTCTGGACTGGGATCCAGAATCTTATTTAGACAGAAATCCATGACAGGTGGAAGGACAGAAGTATCGCCAAATGAATAAGGATGTCGCGGCTGAATTGCAACAAGAATCTGCATCAATTTAATACATGCTCTAGGTATGAAGTTCCAAATTTTCATTTCTTTCTCCTGGGAAGACTGATCTGCAATTACATCATTAACCAGGGTATCTTAAAATATCAGCAGAAAAAATTACACCATAAAACAGCAAAAAATGCACATACTTTCAATGATCTTAAAAAAGATGCTTCATTCAATTCTGTATGTAATATATGTTGTCATAAGATATATAATTTTGTTGAACAACACAAATGTAAGCTAATGAAACATTGCCTCTCACATATGATTATCCGTTCCTTTTTAAGAGAAAAAACATAGGAATCTACTTCATCAAAAGAATTGTCAGCAAATATAAATTCTATAGGAAACTATACAAATAGAAGTAAACAAAAGGTCTCATTTTCCTCTCCTCAATTTTTTTTTTTTTTTTTTTTTTTGAGTTATCATCAAATGCAATGCAAAAAGTTAAGGGTAATTGATTTACCAATTCTATGGTGTGCACCTTCAATTATGGTGAGAAATGAGAGGAAAATTACTAGAGATGTGTCATGTGCGCACACAAAATAATTTCAAGGCATTATAGTTAGTATCCAAGGGATTTTCTTTCTTTTTTTTTTTTTTTTTTTTTTGAGAACAGTATCCAAGGGAGTTAGTGACATGAGAATTGAGTTCTCTTGTGAAACTAGGTGCTTGGGCCCACCAAGTTTGGGAAGTGGGGAAAGCAAAAGAAATGTCAACCTTTTCTGCAACAAAATGAACATCCATTTCCTCTAAGGACTTTCTTGATGATGCAGACAGAAGATAGTTGGTTAGAGGTAATGATCTTTCTCAGATGTTTTCCCACCTAGAAGGCTTACATAAGTTGTTCTACGGACATAATTGATATAATGTGCTGATAGAAATTCTCAAGAAAGCCTAAAGGCTTCACTATCAAATCCCTCAATGTCATGATTTCTTATCAGTTTCTAATACCTTTCTACACCAACTACAAACATAATTCTTGGTTCAATTTTATCTTCTACAAGGAAGCTAGCCCATTTGATCAGATGAGAGAAAGATTTAGTAAAAGAGATTAATTAGATAATTCAAGTAAAACCTACCAAAGGCCATGACAAAACTCATTTCTGTTTGATTGCGAATGACAGAAATTGCTGACTCTTCCACGGTCAAATATATTGAAATAATTAAGAAAACAAGACCTTGCCTGCTTGCTTAAATTATCTAAAGTATTCTTTAAAATTTAATAGGTACCATAATAAAGCACTCAGAAATCATCACACAGCAACAGAAAATGAGGAAGATTATCAATTAAGAAGACTTGCAATAGAGCAACTCATACTCCAAATGTTACATTCGAAGTAACAACTACTCCAAATTGCATGCATTCAAGAAAGTATGATAAGACATATCACAGCTCCAGAGAGAACTAAAAGGAAAATAGAATCCACTGTGACTATGCTAGTGGGAAAGTAACTGCCATATGTAAAGGACTTTCGTTTTAAACAGTACATGTTTGGGGGATGGGGGGATGAACCCATCCTCATCAAGAGAGAAATCTTACAGTAGGGAAGGAATGATTGAATGGCATTTAATAGTACAGGCGAGACATCCTTCACAGGACGTACCTCCTAAAAAACAGAAATTAGGGTAAATTATAGATGTAAATTAATTCATGAGTAATGAAACCATGAACATATAAAGTTGACACAACATTGGGAAATGCTAGAAAATGAAGATAAACTAAGTAAAGCACAGATCATTAGATCAACTACCTGCATAGCCTTTGAATCACTAGGAAAACCAGAAATTATCAGTTGACGTATTATCTTTGAAGAGAGAAACCATCTTTCACAAGTAAGATGGAGATCTTCATGTTGTAACTCAGCAGATCTCATATTAAAATTTTGTGCAAGAACTGAAAAGCCTTGTAGTATTCTCTGTGTATCTGTCTGCCAAAGGCACCAGCAATACTCAAAGAACTGATTTGTTATCTGCCAAAAGAAAGGTGCAGAACTACCAAGTGAAACAGATTACCAGAGACATCATAAGATTACTGTTAAAAAGAAGACCTCGGAGAGAAGTAAATAATCAATATAACTTAAGCAAGCTGTCAAGAGTAATTTTTTTCAGAGTTCCAAGATGGCTTAAGAAATTCAATAAAAAGTCTAAACAAGAAATCCAATAGCAGATCATGTACACTTGTTCATATCAAAATCAGCAAGTTGCAGCAAAGAAAGATCATGCAATAAGCACTTCATTTCTAGTTACTATTTCACTAGGTCTTGCTAGATTCTAAGTATGGATTGTTGGATGGATGTGTGACTGTGTGTATGTGAATGAGCAAGAGAGAGAGAAAGTTTGTTAAAGTACAGAATACTTACATTTTAAAGATAACAAGCTAGTTTAGTTTACCATTTCACATTAAGCTGGCTGCTGCTCTCTAAAAATTTAATCAGTAAATTCAAACAATTTTTCACATATAACTTTTCCTTATTTAGTAGCTAGTAGACAAGGAGAAAAAAAATAAAAATACTGTCATTCTTGTAACAAAAGTTATATTGAACAACATAAGAAATCAGAGAGGAGAAAATCTCTCTAATGGTAAATATGACAGAGATTTAATAGGTATCCATGTGACACAACTGGAGCAAGGATTGCAATAAAGGGAAAAATACATCAGGGTATAATGTTGTACAGCCAGCACCTCAGCAAAGTTTCTCTGGTCAGAAACCAGACGCTTGCTAGATAACTCCTTTAAACACCGGAAAAGAATCATAGAAATTCTGTGGGAACTAAGTCTATCAGCTGACTGCAGCTGTTGCGCCAGGTAAGAAAAGAGATCCGGCCTGTACAGCAAACTAAAATCAATATACTATAGAGATAAAATCAAATAGCTGCATATATACACCATATTATTCATTGTTTGAAATAGAAATATGAATGAAATGCAATATAAGGAAGCCAAGGAACCTTCAAACTAAAACAAGAATTGCCTGATGTACAACAATTAGGATACAGAGCTATCAAGGTAGAGATCATTTGGCATTTGAGGAAAACAAGAATAACCCCTTGTGAGGAGATTATCTTCAAGAAAACTTTTCATATTTATTTGATTGATTGGACTAGCACCTGTTGGAGCAGTCCACATAAAACAAATTGCTCAATGATTCCCTATGGTGTGAAACATTCTAAAGTTTTAACACTACTCCAAAAATACGTATAGTGTTACTACTACTCCAAAAATGGAAAGATCAGATACAGTGTTACTGCCTTCAAACATACAATACAAAACTTAGTAAACTCCACCAGAGAGTTAAGTAGTAATATTTTGCAAGACCACCAGAAGATTTTTAACAAGGATAAAATAGGCAAATAAAGGAATAAGATTTACCACTGCTTGGGATAGTCAATCCTAGCTATCTTTGAGATGAGCACAGCTAATGTGACAGCAATCTGTATTTACAGAAATGTATAAGGCAAATGCTTCCGAAAATAAACAAGTAGCTTTCCATAAGAACAATGATAAAAAATATTTTGCTATATAATTATGATTGTGCCATGGGAAATGGTCATGTCTACATCAGCATCAGAAAATAGGCATACTTCAGGTTCAGATAAAATTGGGAAAAGAGTATTTGCTTGAAATGAATATACGAATACCTGATCATTCTCTTCCCTCAGGTGGGACAGAAGTTTCTGCCGCAAATGTGTCTTCTCCTCGTTACTTATCCCCCTGCATAATATTTCAACAGCAGCCTCAGTCTAAGAAATCATTAAAAATCATTGTTGTGATCACTAGACTCAAGAACAATGTGAAAGGTAATGACCTCTCCCCAGGAAAAATGAGGGTAAGATAAATAGAAAGGCCCTTAATTTTACCATCATGCAAATACAAATAATACAAGTAAAATATCAGAAGCAATGTGCTCTGGTAATGCCTCTGGTTAAGAAATTTAGCAAACACATCAAACAACTAAATATAAGCATCAACAACATGACCGCAGAAAAGATGGGAAAAAAAAAAACAAAAACAAAAACAACAACTTAAACTTACGATGAATCACGCCTGTTCCTCCAATATCGATTAACACTGTTCTTAAAATACACAGACGCCATTAGACGAACAGCCGTCTGAGATGCTAAATCTTTCGCGCATATAATTTCCTGAATTTATAAAACGAGTAAAAATGACCTTAAGGATTAATAAAAACAACTCAATAGGAAAAGGAGAAAGAAAAGAAGCTGCTCATTTCCAAAAACCTTCAGTAATCTACTGACTCTTCACATTCTATGAACCCTAGGAGTTCGAAAAGTCATTCAACATATTACACGACATTACCATCAGGCAAGAGCAGAATCCAGGTCTGTTTTCTGATTGAGCAAGAGTAGCTTCGGCTGGCTTACGCACAGTTTGGTCATCGCTCAAAGAATTCGCCAGGAGTGTATACATCGTCTGCAAATCGGAAGCTGATAGCGCCATTTCTGTTCTCCAAAAAGAAAAAAAAAGTTGAAATTGAAAAAACAACGACAGATTCGCCGGAGGAAATGCGATTTGGATGGAATAGAGGTGAAGTGGTGAGGTTGATGAAGTTCTGTGAAGTTTAGCGACTGTCTGTAATATATATATAGAGAGAGATTATACGAAATGCAGAATTGATTGAGAAAGAGAGGGAGAATCGTGTGTATGTGTTGTATTTCGCCAGAATTGGAGGTGAAGGGTGAAAGACAGAGGGAGAGAATTATGGGCTTTCTTCTCCGTGGAACATTTTGCTGTCTTGCACCGGCGGTAGCGTATTAACTCTTATTTTGTTTTGGAGAATGAAAAGCCGACAGAAAGCTAATGTATACTACACGAACAGTAGTGGGCTGCGGGAGGTGAGCTTAATCAAGCCCTGTGAGCTGTATTGGTTAAGCCCAAAGTAAGCTAAGCTAGTTAATGGACCAACTGTAATCGGGCTCAATTTGGATCTATTTGCATGACATGAACATATTCATCTTGTTTAGTTCCACGTATAAATTCTCAAATTTGAATCTCAATAGATAAATGTAGGGAGAGTTTCTTTCAATAGAGGTCTGATAAGGCTCAAATTCAATTTAATTGGCCCAAAATAATTATCACGTTTAAATTTAAAATAAATAAACATATTTTCTCTCTAGTTTATAGTATAATTTTTTGACAAATTTTTCTATTATTTTATTTCAATTGCATAGTCTGTTATTATTAAGGAATTCTACTATATTATTAATATATACATGTGTTCATATCAAATACATAATGGTTGGAGAAAATTATTTGTATTTCGAACTCATCACCTCCATATATCAAATCATAAGTGAGGTTATTACCAATTGAGTTATGTATTATTGATAATATAATATAAAATATTTTGATTATTAATTTTAGATACTAAATTGTATTTATTGAATTTAAGTATGATTAATCTTACAAATAATATTTTTAGTTATTCTCATATTTAAATTAACATAGGATTCAATAATTTTTTAAAATTAATTTAATAATACTACAAATACATATTATATTTTTTATTGATAATAACCATTTTTTATATATAAATGAAGCCGTCAAATTTTCAACTACTAAATATGATTTGGATCCAATGGAGAAATGGCGAGATTGATAAAAACTTAATAAATTTTTCTCAACGGTTACAAATAATATTCTTGATTATTTTCATTTAAATTATTTATATAAAATTTTGAATTATTATAAAATTTAATAATTACTACAAAACAATAACTATTATATATATATATATTTTTTTTTTTTTTGAGGTGGAACTATTTTATATATAACTCAAATATAAATGTAAAACTAAAAAAATATACAATTTTATTATTATGTATAAAAAATAAAATATTATGTATTCTTTTATATAGTTTTTCATATAATTTGAAAACAAATATACCACTATTATATATATTAAAATATTACAAATAATTATAATAAATTTTATGTCCTTCAAATATTAGTAATAATAATAAAGAATACTGAAATCCTATTGGTTGGAACTCGTGGAACAATTCGGGCTTGCCAAGTGTATGCAACGGCGGAAGCGTCTGGATATTTCCACCCGCCAAATCAAATCTATTAAAGAATCTACTCTAATCTCCCTCTTTCTTACATGATCATCTGCTGCTCATTAATCGCCCCGCCTAAAAATAAATAGAATCCAAATTCAAGAACAGAGATTCAATCCAAATATCATTCTATCTTCCTTGAGAATTCTGAATATGAAGACCCAAATAGCTTTAAGGATGTTTTTAATTATGTTAGTCCTTTTATTGTTTGTAGAATCGAAAACCACCGATCTTTACAAGGTATTCTCGTCTTGTTCCTTTCGAAACTGTTTTGCCCATTCACATTCTTCCTCTTTTTTTTCCCTATTGCTAATATATAGTCCTCGGCATTGTTTAAATTTCTGGATTTTATAGTGTTAGATTTTGTTGTGCTGTAGTATATAGTAATGCAATAATGGTATCGTTTTGGTTTTTTAGTATTATAATGTGGAATATTCCCAAGATTTTTTCCTTCGTTTTACTAGTATTCATCTTAGTAGTTAGTAATGGTTCCTTGCTATTTCTATTATTATTTTTTTTTTTTAAAAAGTTGGTTTGTTTGTGTTTTTGAAGCAAAAAATTAGTTGGAATAGGCGGAATGATTGATTGCTTAATTGAAGTTTTGTTCCAGAGAATTTCAGGAACAGGCCATATTAAGAAGTTAGTTTGGCAAATAGCAAAGCAAGGAGAACCTTTAAAAAGTGTCTTTCAGTTGATTACATAGTTCTTTTATTTACTGTTGTTGAATAATTGTCAATCACAAAGATTGGCTGCATTTCTTTCAGGGGATTATGAGAAAAAAAATGGAATTTGGAAAAATACAATTTTGAAGAAGTGATGTGCTTTTAGAATTTAGAAAACGTAAAAAAAGAAGGAAGATTGCAATTCACCTGATCCAAAAAATTCTTTTTGCAAATGAAAATAATATCTTTTGATTACTTCCCATTGCTTTACACTTGTGTGTACCTACTTTCTTATATTTCCCATATTGCTTTCTCTTTTATAGGTACTTGGGGTTGATCACAAAGCAAGTCAACGAGAGATTCAAAAAGCTTTTCACAAGTATGTGCTATATCAAACTTTTCTTCTTGCATATAATGTACATTTTTGAGATTTCTTGCAGTTTTTTGTATAAATGAAGATGGCTTCTTTGATTATGCTTTTGTTCTATTTTTCCTTCCTTGTTATTTCCTATTGTCATGTCATTTAGTGTATTGGACTTGATGCTAAAATGCACCGGAACTTTCGATGAATTTGCTAATGTGAAAAGATTGAGAAAGAGCTTGTGGACGTGGTAGCGCTGACCACTTAGAGCAACAGTGATGATGGTGGCTGTAGTGAATTGTGAATTGATAATCGACAGATACCATTCAAGCAGTAATACCAACCTTACTTGCATAGTCATGTATCTCTCTAACCATGCACTGAAGGCACTGGAATTTGGTTTTAAATATAAATATGAATGAACAGAAATCTAGGGTGACTTATGAAAAATATTGACTAGATACAAAACCTTAAAAATGGTAAATGTCACTGCTTTGAGATGCATGATTGACACATTTCTTATTACTATCAGAAATGTTCTTGTGTCAGGACCAACAAATTATTGGTTATTTGTACTTGTGGCTGGATGAGTGAATGTTTACTTTTGCATGCTTATTATTGTCTCATACTGACACTGCATCACATTCACATCTTTATTGCAGGCTCTCTCTTCAGTATCACCCTGACAAAAACAAAGAAAAGGGTGCTCAGGAGAAGTTTGCTGAGATTAATAATGGTATGGCAATATTTCTATTTTGATTCAGAATTCCTCCCTCACACCAGCTCTCTCACTCAAAATGATTTGCACTGATTTAGATCAGTTGTTCTAGCATAGGAGACACTACTGTTGTCTTCACATGGTCTTTGCCACATCCTCGCATCCCTTTTGGTCTAAATTTTGTTTTACCCTGTTAGTTAGATATCATTATTTTGTTACTTAAAAAGTCTTTTTTGTCTCTTCTTTAAGTGTTTCTAACTCATTTCATCCTTTGCAAACTTTTCAGCATACGATATCCTCTCTGATGAGGAAAAAAGGAAAAACTATGATCTCTATGGTGATGAGAAGGGAGCTCCTGGATTTAACACTGGTGGCGCAGGTGATCATGGTGGATATACCTACTTCACGGATGGTGGACCTGGTGAAAGTGGAGGAGGATCAAGATCTTTTTCATTTTCTTTTGGTGGTCCTAGCAGTAGCAGGAGCTCATTTGATTTTGATGACATTTTTTCAAATTTTTTTGGTGGTAATACAATGGGTGGAAGCCAATTTGGTGGTAATACAATGGGTGGGAGCCGATTTGGTGGTTTTAGTAGTTCAGGCAGATCTAGGTCAGGTGGCACTCGAAATTTCCCCCAGAAAATTCCAGCTGTAAATTCACAAGTTTTTCGAAAAGAAGTAGCTGACAAAGGAATTACATGGCTTCTGTTATCATATATTTCAGCTTCCAGTTCAAGAGGAATGCAATCTTATGAATATCTTATAGGGGAAACTGCAACCTCACTGGAGGGAGCTCTAAAGGTATTTTTCTTTTCTCATGTGTAAATGCATTTATGGGTTGTTGACTTTTTTATACTGTTAACAGGCATTCATTTGCAGGTTGGGAGCATAAATTGTGAAACTGAAACATCTTTTTGTAAGGAATTTGGTGTGTACCCTCGTTATGCACCTAGAATATTTGTTTATTCCTACCGATCAAGTGAGGGTGGTTCTCTTGTAGAGTATAATGGTGAGTTGGACAGGAAAAGCTTAAAAACCTTTTGCCATGAACATCTACCTAAGTTTTCAAAACGAGTCAATTTGGGCCGTTTTGATTTTGAATCTTTAACTGGTGGAGATTTGCCTAAAGTTTTGCTTCTCTCAACAAAGAAGGATACTCCAGTAATCTGGCGCACTCTGAGTGGCTTGTACCGTAAGCAGTTTGACTTCTATGATGCTGAGGTAATTATAATCTTCTGTCAATAGTTTCTGTAGTCCTTATTAATAGTCAGACTAAAAGTTAGCATTTCTTTTTCTTGCCTTCTCTTTTGAGATATGTTTAATGATGGCTATTTTTGTTTAGGTCCATGATGTTTCTGATCCAACAATCAAAAGATTAGGTATTGATTCTCTTCCAGCTGTTGTTGGTTGGCTATCAAATGGGGAGAAGCACACTATAAAAGCTGGAATCTCTGTGAAAGATTTAAAATCTGCCATTCAGGATTTAAGCAGTTTGCTTGATAAATTTGAGAAATTGAATAAGGCAGCTTCAGCTCGTAGTAAAAAGATGGAATCTGAATCAAAGGATAGAAGGATATCTTTACTTGCTGGATCTAATTTTGATGATATATGCGGAGAAAAGGTTCCTGTGTGCATAATCGGTGTTTTCAGGTCACCCAAGGCTAAAGATGAGCTGGAAAAGATTTTCGTATCGGTATGTAGAAATTCTGATTTATGCTTTAAAATATCCTTAAGATATCCAAATATTCTGTGACTAGATCTAACCAATTACTCTGGTTATGCAACTTCATATATTAATTTATGGGAACATGCAGATCAGATTTGATGAACATGTACTCAGTCTTTCTGTGCCATGATAAGATAATTTGAAATCGAGTAGGACCTTGAGATATTTGTTAAGAAGTTATATGGTCGGATCTTTTATCTCTGCATTGAGATTCATATGATGAACATTTTTGTCCAAAAGAAACCTTAGTTTTGTAAGTGTTATGGGACCTTACTTCCCAGTAGTTTTACTAATATTTGACTAATATGTGTTATGCTTTCGAATAAGTTCTTCTAGAGTTTGTCATTTTTCCTTGTCAATAACATTTAGGGATTTTGTGGTCTGTGAATATTCAGATTTTGAATGACTTGCATTTGATATCTTTAAGGTTTTTTTTCTCTGTCATACTTTTTCTAGGTTATCTTGTGCAATCGATTGGCAACTAAACATGTTTTTTTCCTATGGTTTGTATCTTTTGAAACTTTAGGTATCTGGGAAGTCATTAACTAGGCGTCAAAATGTAGCATCTGGCTTGAAGGATTCAGTTTCATATGCCCTTTTGGATGCTGCCAAGCAGAAATCTTTTCTTACTGCATTTGACAAAACCGGTTTCAAATCCGCGGACAAATTACTTTTGGCCTACAAGCCAAGAAAAGGCAAGTTTGCGACATCTTGGGGAGAAATTACAGGAGAGAAGGCAGAGGATTTCATTGGTTCTGTTTTGAATGGGGATGTACATTTTTCAAAAACCCAAAAAAAGCCTATCCTGAAGTAATAACTGTTCCTTATCATAGTGAAATTGTATAATATCATCTTTCCTTTTCCTATTACACGACTTACATTTTGTCTATATTTACCAACAAAAAAAAAAAAAAAAAAAAAAAAAAACTTACATTTTGCCTATACTTTCAGAAATTATGCAATTTCTGACTAACATTTTTTTTTGTTTTATTACAATTCCAAATTAAAATGTACAAATGAGGAACATTCTTTCTAGATCATTTGCCGTAGTAGTATAAAGAGAGATTTAGTATTGGGAAGAGAAATGCTTCCAGATATATGTTTATTTGCCCTTGGATGGTTTTGCATTGGAACTGCCTCTAGTTAGTGGAGAATGCAGCCACTTGTTTGACATTTGTTCTTTCTTCAGCCATTTCCATCAAATTTGGGCTAAATTTATTTAATTTTAAATTTAAGAAATTATTTGAGTTTAATTTATTTAATAAATGAACTAATGAAAGTTTGTATACAGTTAATATGTATATTTTTTAATATGTACAGTTAATATGTATACATTTTTTTATGAAAAAATTGTTTGAAGTGCACGCGTCAGAAGTACGCATTGGCGTTATTAACTGTAAACATTATGTTTTCGAATACCAACTCCCACGTATTTGGATAAATGCCCACTTGACTTCGACCCGGTCCAACCGTTTCCTTACCCCGAGTGACTCTGCTACTGACCTCCATTTTCCCGCCATTTTTCATCTCAGCTAATACCTTCTGCCGCCGTGTCGCTCAAACCCTTCAAAGCTGCCGTTCGTTTTGCTTCGTCATCTCCTCTTTACTGCTGGCTTCTGCTATCGTCTTTCTGTTTGAGGTATGTATCACATGGAGTTATTGTGATTTTATTTATAATTATTTTTTTGGGGGTTGAAGAATTTCCGTTTAATTCGTGGTTAATCATTTTCATCTTTAATTTTAGAACTGAACCTTTTCTTCTTCCTTTCTGGAAGGATAGGCATGAAGAATTCTGGGTATCCTAATTTTGAAGTTTTTTTCTTTGGATACATTTCCATGATTTTGATACCTTTCTGTGAGTTGTTTTGATACTTACAAGCCGTAGAACTAAAAGCCCAGTGATACTTACCCGGTGCTTTACGGGATAATCTTTTCTTAAGGGTATTATTTTTATGAAGCAGTAACTGTTGGAAAACATTTGCTGTAAGCAGATTATGCTTTTATAAAGATTTTGCTATCAAAAAAAAGAAAAAAGAAAATGAACATATAACTGGGAACCTTCCATATCTCAGGGCAGAGGCTCTAGTGTGTATTATAGAAAGGCTAAAGTCCACAGTTTTTTTCTCACTTTCTCAGGGGACAAATTTCTGAAAAATCAAGAAAAGAGTTCAAAAGATGAGCCGTGTTTTGAGGAACAGAGTTCAAAAAAAGTTCAAAATGAGAGGCTATACATTAAAAGTTGAAGCCCTAACTGAAATCCTCTCTTTCATTGAACGTTTTCCAGAGGATGCTGTAGACGAAGCCGCTGACCTCCTCCTAGATGAACTTCACCACCTTTCATGTAGATATTTCTTTCTTCTTCCTTTTGGTTCGTTTTGGTAGTTATTTTGAATATTGGGAAAAAAAAAGAAGCAATGGTTCTTTGTGCTTTTGTGGCAGTGAGGTCTTCGATTTTGGATAGGGAGGCAGTTAATCAAGTCGTAAGTAGTTTACTGGAGGCCGATGCGGCTGCTGAGGAAAACCCTAATAGTTCTACTGGATTTGGGGGTTCTGCTCTCCGCATTATTAATACTTTTGATGTCCTGAAGTTTCACTATGATCCAGTTAAAAAAACCTTCTATGAGTAAGAAATACTTACCAGAATTGCCTACTTCATTTGATATATTAGTTTTTCATATTTGTTCATCAAGGTTTGTTTGTCAATTTATATCTTGCAATTCGAAAGAAACTTATGACTGGGAAATCTGTTGAACAACATGCTTTTCTAGTTTTAAATTCATACGGAGTTATCTGTTTATGTACTTTGCTATGCCTGATTAGATAGCACTTTACTCTTTTATTATGTTTGATTTCATTAATTCATTTTTGATTAATGCCCAATTCTGTTTTTCATGGAAATTGGAAGTGTCATACATCCTGCAACTGGGGAAATGTCTACATTCTCTGATGGAATTTACATGTTTTAAACTAAATTTGCTATCTAAATGGCTTCCATCCTATTTCTAATGGTAATACTGCTTTCCTTTTTCATTTTAAAATGTAGATATTATGGTAGACTTCCACTTCATGGTGATGCCTCCGCAAAAGGTGCTCTATATAAAGATAGGTTTCTCTTATTATTTCAGAGGATTTCTCGTCTACCTGAATTCTCTAGACCCGCTTTTGGTTCTGACTTCTCTGAGTATAGAACCTGTGAGGTACCTTGTCTATTTTCCTCGTGTCAAAACATATATAAATTATTTTTTCGAAAAGCTATTGTTTTTCTGTGTCATATTTTTCTTTTAATATAATATAAAATATGTCACTTTGCAGATATCTCCTATACAATCTTTGGTTGGTCAAACTGGAAAAAGATGGATCATGGGTTTAATATCTCAGTTGGAAGATGGTCATTTTTACCTGGAAGATTTATCTGCTAATGTGAAATTTGATTTCTCAGATGCAATATCCTTTAAGTAATTGTCCATTTTTATCTTTGAAAGTTTAAATTCGGTTGGTCTATAGAGCAAGGATGCTTTATGGGATTTCAAAGATTTCTTGTTCAATGCCTCAATTTATTTATTTTGGGTTTCTGCAAATCATTAGTTCAGGAGATAATTTTGCACATATTGATGTTCTACCCATTTCGATTTCAATAAATGCATGTTGCTCTCTAGAGATTCATCCTTTTCTCTTCCACTCTTCATTTTTACACATTTTCATTTAAATTTTTATCAATCTGATAGATTTTTGTTGCATCATCTGATATTATGCTAGATTGTTGTTTAGACATACCGTAACATGTTCAAGTTAGAGGTTTTAACTGACTTATTTGTGCAGAAAACTACTCAGTGATTTAACGGAATTTAAGATTGATCTCGTTGGATAATGAATAGTATTCTTTTCTTTAACCTGAAGTACAAAATAACCACAGGATTCTTTCTGGAGAACACGATTGTTGTGGCAGAAGGAGAGATGCTCCCAAATGGTGTTTTTAAGGTTTGCAACCTTTTTGCCTCTATATTTTTATTTCTCATTTTTCAAGAACTATTTTGATAATATTATGACAGTAATAGAAGCACTGTTCAACAGAAACTCAAAATTTCCATGATACCCTTGGTTCTGCATCTGAGGTTCAGATTTACTTGTCAAGGCTTATAATATTTCCTTTTCCCTGTTCCAGTCAACTTAATAAAAAGATTGAAAATATAGGGCAAAAGTTGTTTGTGAGCTTTGGAGATGATATTGTAAACTTTCCTGTTCACATTTTGAAAACATAAGTGGAGTTACATTGAATAGCTTAGAAATTTTGAGCAGCCAAGAATTTTGAAAAATTCAACATAATTTATATATAATATTACTGGCATAACAAAAACAGTGAAAGACGAATGTCCTATTAAAATTTATTTACATGACTTTTTATGATATTTTTAGTTAAATCTAAAGTACAATTAGGCCCGTTTTCTTTTTTCACATGTCATGTTATCCTATTGCATCTCTCCGTCTTTCCGATTGCACTTCTGTATGTAAAATAATCTGTTATCTGGCTATTACTCTAGTTATGGTAATTGTCTTTTGTGGTATTTTATTACGGCATTTGAAAGTGTTGAATATCAATTTACTAGTTGTTATGAGAAAAACAAGCAAAATGAAATCATAAGTTAGGTTTGTTTATATTGCAATATGCAATGTTTCAATCAGAGATCATATGAATCATCCTTTTCTTGGGTATGTTTTTCAGCATGACTTTCTTCCTGTGGATCCAAACTTGCATTCACAAGTATTCTTTTGATTACACTTATGAATTGTATTATTAGCCAATTCATGCTGAGATGTTCTCCAGGCCAAAACATGTGGATTTCCTCCACTGGAGGATAGAGAAAAGTCAGTTACCGTTTGCAATGGTCTGGACTTCTTTGGGGGTGGTATATTCACAAAAGAGGAAACTGTATCCTTTTATGGGTTATATTAGTGTCAGACCATAACAACACTGTTTCCTTTGTATATGACAATTATTATCCAGAACTTCTGTATGTTTCCTTGATTATGGCAATAGCTTAGACTATTAGAGATGGAGAGAAGGGCAGTGAAGGACATGTTTGTCATAATTTGTGATATTTGGCTGGACAATGAAGAGGTATGGTGCTTTTATTCCTGTTTGCTAAATGCTACTATTTATTTAGGGCGTCACTTCTAATCCTACTATTCTGTTATCTTAGAAAAGACTATGGGAAATTTGGAGACTGTCCTCAATGGTTATGAGAATGTTGACGTTGTTCCTTCTCTATTTGTTTTCATGGGAAACTTTTGCTCCCGACCATGCAACCTTGCTTTCAATTCGTATTCAGAACTCAGGTAAAGTGCCAGTTTAAATTTCGTACTTATTATGGCTACTAAGGTAGAGATCATAACTGCTGATAAACAACTGTGTATGTAGATTGCAATTTGGAAAGCTTGGACAAATAATTTGCTCCCACAAAAGACTAATGGAGCATTGTAGATTTCTCTTTATTCCTGGTCCTCATGACGTGGGTGGGTCCAGTAGATCTTTCTTTTTTCTAATTTTTCCTTCCTAATTTTTTATTAGATGAGAAAATTCATCTGGTTTTTGCAGGTCCTTCCACTGTTCTACCAAGATGCCCTTTGCCAAAATACATTACTGAAGAACTTCAGAAGTACATTCCACTAGCTATTTTCTCTAGCAATCCCTGCAGGTAAGTTGGAGTGTTACCCACTTTAGTGGCACCTATCCTAACAGTGCATTTCTGTTTTTATTTCACATTATGCAGTTCTAAGTTTTATGACTACGTAAAGTGAGAATTATATATGATCTTTCCAGTTTGACTTGATATTAAGCATTTATGCCTGTAGAGCTAGCCACTGGTTATATGACTTGCATTTCCTTTTGACCGTATGCCAAACAGAGTCAAGTTCTACACGCAAGAAATTGTGTTTTTCCGTCAAGATCTTCTTTACAGAATGCGCAGATCTTGCTTGATTCCCTATTCAAAAGAGGAAGCAAGTGATCCATTTCAGCATGTAAAATTTCAGCAACTGATTTCATTTCCACAGAAGTTCCAAAATATCCTTTTCTTAATCAGATTATTATTTTTTTGTCTGGCAGTTGGTTGCTACTATAATACACCAGAGTCATCTTTGCCCCCTCCCTCTGACTGTACAGCCGATAATCTGGAACTATGATCACTGTCTTCATCTCTATCCAACTCCCCATACGGTATGTTCATCCTTTTTAACATATGATCTGATCTTCAGATGACTGCAAAAGATTACATTAACTAACTCCCTTTTTACACTTATATATACCATATGAGAAATTTGTTCTTTTTACCATGATTTTTGTTTTTCTTTGTTCTTTGCAGATAGTTTTAGGGGATAAAAGTGAGCAGAAGGAATTCACATATAATGGAGTTACGTGCATAAATCCTGGTTCTTTCTCAAATGATGGCACTTTCGCTGCGTATCGGCCTTGCACTCGGGAGACTGAACTCTCAACTGTATCATCATAACCATTATTCATCATCATCGTCATCATTATTAACCATTATTGGCTAAAAATTTACTCATTTTCAATTTTGTGTGATATTATATAGGTCTACAAATTTTTATTAATTTTTTTTTTTGTAAGCTTTTATTAATATTTTTTTTTAAATGACATTATAGATCTTTTTACATGAAAATAGAATATTCTAACCAAATCACTGATTTTTTTTTTTAATTCTTAATCAAATTAAATAATTAAAAATAATACAAAAAAAATACTAAAGCAAAAAGGAACAAAAATACATATATATCTTCACAAGATTTCCTTTGATATTTATAATTCAGAAGGAAGATCCAATCTTTCAATTAAAATCTCTCTTTTTATTTTCCTTGATTCCCGTCATTATTTTCCAATTAGGATTAGATACGTGCATATATATTTTAAAAAAAGGTTGATAAGATGCACGCGCCAGAATTGAGCATTGGTCATCACCAAAGGCCCGATCTTCCCGCACATTTGATTTTTGCAGAGAAATCCGTTTACCCACAGTACACGCAAAACATTTGCTTTTTTGCTGAGAAATCCACATCCTTTATTTCTCTCTTTTTTTTCTCTTTTTCTTTTTCTTTTTCTTTTTCTTTTTCTTTTTCTTTTTATATTGCTTATCAAAAAATTTAATATACGAGTCATACTCATAGCAGTTAATTTTTTTTTCATTAATGAAATATTCATTAAAATAAAAATATTATAAAAGTGAATGACTAAAATTATTCACGGAAATACAAAGTACCAACCTAAAACAAGTAGCGCAAGAAGCAAACTCAACTTAAAAAATTTAGGTGAGTCGAAAAAGCCGAAAATAAATTCGGAAATACATAAAAAGGAAAAATAACATATATTATGTCTAAATCTAGGGTCTTCATACTGTCAATTTCAAATTTCATTTGCGAAGAGAGTTCGATTCTGTCTTCTTTCTTCAACAGTAGTCTAATCCATCATGGACGCATCAAATAATTCATAGAATACCTAAAAAGAAAACTCAAATACGAATACGAACAAAGAGCTCGGATCTAGTCTGAGTTTAAAATTCTTTTCTTCTAACAAAAGAAGAAGAAAAAGCTGATATTTAAATATCGGTAGGAGACTAAACATATGAGATGAAAAAGATAGCAATAATATCAAATAAATAGATGGAAAATAAACAAAACAAAACAAAACAAAAAACAGTAAATAAAGTTATTCATAACTTACATACTCATACAAAATTTAATACTTACATAACCCAGCAAAAAAAAAAAAGCTTATATAGATTAGTTTTCCAAAATTATTTATTAATTAATTTTTAATATTTTAATTTAATTCTTCATACAAAATATATATTTAATTTAATAACTTAATTGTCAAGTAGATGTAGCTCAGTTGGTAAGCTCTCTCACTTATGACATAGGTCATGAGTGAGAGATATGATAGAAGTTAAAATTTTTTTAAAAAATAAAATTTAATAACTTAATTATGAGCTTAATTTATAATTTAGAAGAAAGATCCAATCTTTCAGTTAAAATCTCTCTTTTATAAAAGGTTGATAAGTTGCACGCGCCAGAAGTGCGCATTGGTCATCACCAAAGGTCCTCTGTCTTCCTTGTCATCATAAAAATCCAGGCCATCCTCCTGCTCCGCTTAAAAAAAGGCCCTCCGTTATCGCACTTGCTTTTTTACAGAGAAATTCCTCTACACACAGTACACAGTCTCAAGCCGCAGCAACCGCCATGAACATTTCCATTGAAGTGGTAGACTCGGAGGAGACCCACGATTCCTACTATGTTCAATTCTTCTCTGACAGAATTGACACCCTTGTCACTCACGACCCAAACATGGTTGTCGATTGGCTCTCGTTCACGGAGCGGATACACCGTCGTCGTCTCCACCATCTCATTGTAGGTCTCGACACAGAATGGCGTCCCAGTTACAGCCGCCAGCAAAACCCAGTGGCTATTCTCCAAATCTGTGTCGGCCGTCGCTGCCTCATTTTCCAAATTCTTCATTCTGAGGGTATTCCCAATAAGCTCCGTGAGTTTTTGTCTGATGAGGAGTATACTTTTGTGGGAGTTGGTATAAAGAATGATGTGGAGAAGTTAGAGGAAGATTATGGTATTCTTGTGGGTGGAAAGACTGTGGATTTAGGTAAGTTGGCTGCTGAAGTGTATGATGACAAAAGCATGAAGAACTTTGGGTTGAAAGATCTGGCTATGTCAGTGCTTGAAAAGTCTATACAGAAACCCAGATGGGTCACCATGGGCAGGTGGGATAATGAGTGGTTGAACCATGATCAGGTTCAGTATGCATGTGTAGATGCTTTTGTTTCCTTTGAGATTGGCAGGATCCTCAATGCTTCGGCTAACTGAGTATATTTTAGGCATGAATTTTCTGTTTTGTTAATATAGATTCCGAACCCTAAGATCTTGTGGTAATGGATTTTGTGTATATCTGAAGAAATGCTTTGTTGACCTCATAGGGTTGGCAGATTGCTTTTAAATCTTGAATATTATATGATATGGTGGTTCAAGAATTGAATGTTTTCTTGTCTTTTTATCTGCACAGTTTTATGGATATGGGTATGAAGAGTTTTCCTAGCAAAGTTTATTGATGATATAATTCTTTGATTTCTTGGTTTTTGTTTATGAGTATTTTTCCTTTTCATTTCGGGCTCTGTTTTTGGGCATATTCTTGTTCTTTCCTGATATTTTAATAGCCATCTATTGCAACTTTTTGCTGATGTTTATGGTTTTGCCAGTTTGAAACAGGATGGTCAAAGAACGACATTTTAATTAATTAATCAGAGCAATTTGTTTCAGAATATTTAGAATGCATTATTGTTCTGGAAACATGTTTCTTGTCATCTTTTAGGGCATTTCTAGTTTTAAAAAGCTGAAAATGGTTTTAAATTATTGTATACTTCTTCTTTACTAAAAATATTTATGATAACAGAACTCTCTGTTCATAAGAGACATGAGAAAATGACTAAATGTTGTATGTATTTTCATCTGTTCATCAACTACAGATACAGAATTACAGATACAATCTGTCATTTTGTTTCCTTGAATCAATCTGTTTGTCTCCAGCAGTCTCAGGGATTTTAAAGAATATGATAGCAAATTCATATTTGTATTTAGACTCGTTGTTATATATTACATATTTTTGGAGAGGGGAGATGGATATCACAAATTTCTCACACATTGGTAGATTGATTAATGGTTATGAAAGTTTACATCATTCTGATTTGTGCTATGAAGTTGACAAAAGGGCTCTCTAGCATTGCCTTTTGGCAGACTGTTATAAATCAATAATCATGATGCCTAGGCCAAAGAAGTTAGAACTAATTACTTGGGAATAAAATTCAAGGAGATTATTTTTGAAATGTTTTAGGGTATATATTTATTTGTATATATTTTTCAATGAGAAAATTTAAGCAATTCAATAATAGCAAAGTAATAAAATTTGAAATAAAGAATTGATTGTAAAATTGGGGGCCTAAATTGAAATATTGAAATCCTCCACCATCTGAAACTTCACACGCACGCACGCACACACACAGAGACCACTTTCTGACTCACAAGTCTCTCCCCTACCCCCCAACCTGCCTTCTTTTCTATCTCTTTCTCTACCGGTGGGCTCACGATGGCGGAGGAGAATAAATTCCACCAACTACCTGCCGACACGAACACAAACCTAGCTGGGAATCCGGAATCCGACGAAGATCTACCACATCACACCACGGTAAACGACGGAGCGGAGTTGAGAATTAATGATGATCCAGATACAGTTCGGGAGTCAAAGAGGAGAAAAAGCTGTCCGAGTGCACTAGACCAGTGCGGAGCTATATTCAAATCTTGTATTAATTCCAGCTTATCGTTCAGTTTCGACCCCAAATTCTGCAGCGGCGCCACTACTCCAGAGGTCACCCCGAAGTTTGGGTCATTCAATTTGGTGGCGGCCATGACTGCCGCAGAAATTAAGGAGCAGATTGAAGAGAAAGCAGAAGAAGAAGAAGTAGGTGTAGAAGAAGAAGAAAAAAAAGAAAAAGAAGATGGAGAAACGAATCAAGTAATCAAGAAGAGAAAACTTGTTGAAATTTCTGTTGATGGGATTAAAACTGCAGATTAGCTTAAGGAATTAAAAATCGAATTTCTGTTTTTTTTTTTTTTTTTTTTTCTAGTGATATTTTTTCCCTGATCTTCTTCTTCGTTGTATGATTGACACTGAACACAATGAAAATATGATTTTTACTTTTACCCTTTTTTACTTTCTTTGAACATCATAGTAAAAGTATCATAAAGTAAGAGCACTCTCAATCTCAAAACTTCTGTATGTTCGCCATAGCTCACTCTATTTTGAACTTCTTATGTAACCTTCACTTTTAAGATTTCTAATAGCAAAAAAGAGTGAAATTGTAAGATTTGAAGTTCGAATATTGTAAAATATATTTTTATTTAGATGATAAATGGATATTATTTATGATTCATGAATTTGAATGGTTAAAAAAAATTCAAAATTTAAAAATAAAATTATGGACAATTAGATTTTTTGTTATAATCCTATGTTACATTATGTATGTGTTAAAAGATAATTGTATTAAATTTAATAAAATAAAGTCATTAATTAGAGATTATCGGATTTTTTTTTTTTTACGGGAACCGCAGCCGCTACTCGTCGAGTGCGCTCTAGGTAAACTCTCGGGCATAGCGCAATAACCTGCAAACTACGTCAGCCGGATAAACTACACTGGATAAAATCGTGTAACAGACTGGATAGTTGGAAATTTTATCGGAAATTTTACTTTTATAGGTAATGGTTACCTGGATAGTTGGAAAAGAAAGGGGAAAAAAAATCTCTTTTTTAACCTAATAGTAAGTTTTAGGTAAATTTTAGTGGGTAGATTTTTGTGTATGGTGTGGATTTAGATATTCAGTTAAATGAATTAAAAGCATAAAATTGTCCGAATAAGGCAGTTAATGATTTTGTTTGGATACAAAACAAAATTTCTAAAAATAGAAAATTGTTGTCGAAAAGAGCGGGTTTTCAACAATGGAAGAGGATTTAAAGGCAGGCTGTCCAAATGATGAGGATGTTTCAGTGGAATAAAGGGTAGAGGAGGAGAGGAGGAAGTTCTCGTCTCTCTCTTTATATATATATATAGGATTTTCGGTGACGGAACAATTCTGCTCTCGCGCTCTCCCGTTGCCGTTCGTCTTCCTGAATACCTCACCAGTGTTCAGGGTCAGCCATTCTCTTTCCTTTCATCCTTTCTCTTTGTTTTTGGATTTGATTTTTACCTTTTCCTTTTCATTTCCATCCCCTCCGTCCCCGCTGGATGTATTTGATGTTTAATGAATGTTATGAGAAACATTTTCCCTAAATCAATCATGTTAAATATAAGAAAAAATGAAAAATGGAAATGATGATTCATTTTCAGTCTCTGTTTCTGTTTGTGGTTTAATTTATGTCTGTGTATATATATATATATATATATATATATATCTGTATAGAAACATATGTTGAGTAATTTCTCTGATGTTTGCAGTCAATTTTGGCGACTTTAAAGCGGAGGAGCGAGGGATTAAGAAGAAGAAGAAGGTATTTTGTGTTTGTTTTGTCATTATTTCCCCCCTTTTGTTTTCGATTCAGCGAATAAGAATCGTCTTACAATCACTAATTACATGATTTTTTTTTTTGCAGGTGTTCGGAGATTAGCATATGGCACTTTAATTGAATTTTTGCAGCAAAATATAAGCGAATTTCAGGTTACCCTTTAACTTTTCTTTCTGCATTGTAAAAATACTGAATTTCTGATAAGGTTTTGATTTATTGATAAGGGTCGATTTCTTTTTTTTAATGCTCCAAATTTTGTGATTGACTTAATGCAGAATGTTGATTAATTGCAGAAAGGCGATGGCTAATCTCCCAAGACAGATTAACCCTCTAGAAATCCTTTAGGAAGCTGCCTTAGCATGTATTGTAGTATTTCTCAACTGCATGAAACACTTGAACATGGCTGTTGCCCTTGATAAATGTCATGGATTCAAGCCTTTTTTACGTCCTCCAAGATGTAAACTACCGTCCTTTTCCCAAATTGATTACGCTATGCTGGATTCTGGCCGTCCAAATCTTAATCCATCCATCAATAATCACCAACATGCTCTTGAATTTGCATCCCTCCAAAGAAGCGTCTCTACTCCATGCCTATCCATTTCCACTAAAATGGAGGAGGAAAATGATTCGAATTCCAGAATAGACATTATTGGCGGACGCGGCGCTCCAAAGGTACATGCTCTTGTTGTCGAGGTTGCAGTAGCTATGGCTTCGGGTGTCAATCCCGAGCCAATATCATCTGGACTTGGTGGTGCGTATTTCATACGATCTCGAAATGGTGATATAATGGCCGTGGCAAAACCTATGGACGAGGAACCTCTTGCCTTCAACAACCCTAAAGGCTTTGCAGGTCGAATGTTGGGACAGCCTGGATTGAAGCGCTCCATCAGGATCGGTGAAACTGGCCATCGGGAATTGGCTGCTTATCTTCTCGACCACGGTGGCTTTGCTGGAGTTCCTCCCTCTGCTCTTGTCAAGATGTCTAACGCAAAGTTTCATGTGAATGAATCAGCAGAAACTCTCCCAACCTTGCCTTACAAGATTGCCTCACTTCAGCGTTTTGTGGAACATGATTCTGATGCAGGTGATTTGGGGCCTTCTGGCTTTTCCGTCAGCTCCATTCATCGGATTGGAATACTAGATGTGAGGTTGCTTAATCTAGACAGGCATGCTGGGAACATTCTGGTGAAGAAAGGAGGAACAGAGAGGTATTCAGCTGGAGCAGCAGAGCTTGTTCCCATAGATCATGGTTTTTGTTTACCAGAGGCGCTGGATGATCCATATTTCGAATGGCTACACTGGCCTCAGGCATCAGTACCATTTTCAGAGTCAGAAATCGAGTACATCTCCAGCCTTGATCCCTTCAAAGATGCTGAGTTACTCAGAGCCAAGGTTCCATCTCTTCGGGAATCCGCCATCCGAGTTCTTGTGCTGTGTACCATATTCTTGAAGGAAGCTGTTGATTCCGGGATGTGCCTTGCGGACATTGGTGAGATAATGAGTCGAGAATTCCATGGAGGAGTAGAAAATTGGAGTGCTTTCGAGAATCTCTGTATGAATGCTAAAGGAGCAAACTGCTCTTCTATAAGAAGCATAGTTGATGAAAGTAATAATAGCAGTAGTAGTTATCAGCAGCAGCAGATAGAAGAAGAAGATGAGTTAGAGATTGAAGAAGTTTTTAGATTTGAATATGCTCATGAAGAAGATTGCTCTGATAAAGTAGTAGTAGTAGGAGGAGGTACACCACCGGAGATCCCCAGAATTTCATCTGAAAAATGGATGTCAAAAGTGAGTGACATGATTTTCTTCTCCTCAAATGAGGAAAACAATCGTTACCAAAACTACAATGGAAAAAGAGATCAAGAAGATACAGAAGAACAACCCCCTTGCAATAACAGCACCGGGGACGACGATGACGGAAATTATAACATAGGTGGACTGATGAAAAGCATGAGTTTTGCAGTACCAAATCATAGCAGTGATAATGGATGCATTTCTTTTGCAGAAATGAGTAATGAAGAATGGGAATCATACTTGGAGGTTTTTAAAATGCTTTTACCCAATTTTTTAGACGGAAGAAAGACCGTGTGCTTGTCTAAGCAGCAAAGGTTAGGACATTCTTGTGACTTCTAAGCATTGCCTATACATACAAACATATATACATAATATATATTTCTAGTGTAGAAAAAGACAGAAAAAAAAAAACCTATCTGTATTTAGGCGTTGAAATTGTATATTTTATATAATATAAAACAAGATGACATAGTGGTAGAGAGTATTGTAGATAAGCAGACATCTACGGCGGCAACCGAATGGAACAGCGATGTGCATAAAAATGGCAGCCATCCTTTCCATCTCTTCCTCCATCCATATGCTCTTTTTATATAATACACCTATATATTTTTCTCTATTCTGTTTTTATTTTTTATTTTTTTATTTTTATATTTTTATTACTCTCTATTTTTTCTTAACTTCTTCTTTAAGAGATTATATAGTCCGATGATTGAAACAACAATGAATTGAACTATTCATATCCAAATTTGCATTACTTTAAACTTCTCAAAATGCCACAACAAGAACAATAAATTGATTTTGATTGTCAGTTTGAAAAAGGATAAAACTAAGTAGTTGAAGTTTAATCCTTGCTTATTTTCTGGTGATGATGGTAAAGAAGAAGACAGGAATGGGCATTATTAGTCTAATTTGTTGCCTTGAGTGCAGGAATCTTCTCTCCATTAGCAGCAACCAACACCTGCTTCATCTTTTCTGGAATTGCAGATTTTTCTTGAGGGAGGTGGTCTTCTGCAGATGGATGAGATCTGCCACTGCTGCTAATAAGATCTTTTATTGTTTTTATAAGATCTTTATCCTTCAGTAACGTCTCCAATGTTACATGTACACCTATTATTATTCATATCATCATCAATCAATGCAGTCATTCAACCATGGAAGAAATCAAAGAAAGGAACATAAAAAACATACGATAGCGCCAATAGTGCTTTGGATTTGTTGGGTCATTGATCGTCTCCTCAGCTGCAGGTCGAGTAGCATACTCTTCCTTTACTGCTAACAAGTCCTGCATATTCAAGAATTATAAATTTGAGTTTTATTAGTCTGTTTTCTTTGATAAGTCTACTACATACATACTCAGCAGAAAAAAGAAACCATAAATTAACCTGGAGAGGAAAAATGGACCACATTGAAGGAGCTTCAACATGTTGCCGCAAAATGAAGTACAAAATTTCAGGAATACATTTTACAGGTGTTGAAGTGTTGGATCCGATAAATGTCTGGAAATATCTACGGCTTCTGTCTTCATCTTCTTCCCACCAAGCTCGCAGTGTTGAACAGTCATGGCATGACGGAGCACATACCTGAATTTCTCACACGGTCACCCATTGGAAGATAAAATTCATATTGATGAAGTAGGAACAAAGAACAATGGACAACTTACTGTCATATATGGATATTGAGATGGAATCCCAAATTCTAGATCAGGTTCACTTGGCATCCGTTGAATACGCAATCCTATTAAACCTAGTTCTTCCATAACCTGAATGAATGAATCATCATAGTATCTGAAAGTATGAGAGACATTTCTGGAGAAGTGACAAAAAAGCAAAGAGATAATAAATAAACCTTAGCAGCATGCTGCGAAACCAATAGAGATTTCTTACAGGATGAACACAAGAAGGAATTAGCCCAAGATCTTCTCCACAAGCTAGCATATCTGAGGAATTCAGAAGGACAGGCAGAGTTTTCATTGCGTTCTGACGCCAAAGACTCTCTTGCCGGTAAAAGTAGTAATCATAATACATCCTTTTAAGAACATCCTTGCTGCATCACAATCGTTTTCCAGAGGACAAAGGGGGAAAGAAAATTCTCAGAGAAACCAAAGCTTTTCAATCATTTCAAGATCATACAGAAAAAAGAAAAGAAAAAGAGAGATGCTGCAAGATATATATATATATATATATATATGTATATATATATATATATATTATGTACCTGTGCTGATCTAAACTCTTGAAACTTGATGTGTCATCAATGTTGAAACGTGGATAAAACTTTTTCGAATCTTCTGGATCTTTAATAAGTACTACATTCTGCAAGAGAAATTAATCACATCCAAGCTAGTGTTACAAGATGGAATTGTTATTCTTTTGTATGTATATTATTTTTAGAAGATAAACTAAAAAGGACAAAGTAAACTCCAGACTTGCATTATATACCTTAATAAGATCAAAGAGCTGTCCCCGAAGTTTCTCCTCACTTTCTGGCAACATCGACTTCTCTAAGAATGATTTCAATTTGGAAGCAATCTTTTTCTCAGTATTGCACTCCTCCTTAAACTACACCAACCAATGAAAAAACATGTGAAAGATATCAAGCTTCATATAAAGCCCCTCAAACATTCTCAAGGATTTTACATTTTTAAGTAAAAACCTAATTATATGAGCATTTAAGTCACTTGTCGAGGAAAAATATGATAGAAACACTTATATAACACAAAACCTCAGTAAATAAGCTAAAGAACTGGAATGGTCACCTCGTAGAGATCTTTCTGGAATTCCTCAAAAAACACAGAAGCTATGATAGTCCAAGAGGTACCAAATTTATCCTGCCACGGATAAGCAGAATGAACTATAGGAAGCACGAAGGCAATATATGTGACTGAGAGGAGCAAAAAAAGTGTTCTATGTACCTGCAATAGCTCCTGTGTAACAAAGGGACGGGTCAAGCGATTAAAGTCCCATACTCCTTCTTTTTCAAGCTCTTCCTGTTGAAAACATATATCAAATTATGAAACCGAGATGAATTAGTAGCAGTAATTCACTGCAGATATGGAAACTAGGATACACAGCCCTACCTGACTCAAAGCAATAGAAGGTCGAAATTTTCCACAAAGACCAGTCATTGCATGATCTGGGAGCTCCCAGATTCTAAAGAAACCCAAGATATGATCAATCCTGTAAGCTGTAAAATACTTTGCCATCTGTGTATTGAATGTAAGTATATGAGATGCAATATCCAAAGAGTTGATAGAACAGAAAATGCCTGCCAAAGAAATAATACCTGTGTTAGACGAGCACGCCACCAAGCATAGTTGTCTTTGGACATCTCTTCCCAATTATAAGTGGGGAAACCCCAATTCTGTCCATTTTTATCAAAATAATCTGGAGGGGCCCCGGTAGCTGTATTCATCCGGAACAGATTGGGATAAACCCATGTATCCACACTATTCCTGTCAACGCCAATAGGGAGGTCTCCTTTAAGAATTACTCCTTTCTTTCTTGCATATTCAGCAGCTTCCGACAACTATCATTAGCAGAGTAGATCATGACACTTTTCCCTTGTGCACAGCTGAACATAGTACTTGATATAAAATGCAAAAATCAAATTGACTCACTTGGATATGGAGATGGAACTGAAGATAATAATGGAAACAAATTACACTGTAGTGCAGGCTGTCCGGGGAAACAAGTTTCTCAAGCTGAAAAAACCTAAGTTAGGAGACAAATGTGAGCCCAATCAATCCCCCCCACCACCACCCCCCCCACACACACACACACAGATGAGACCGGAAAAAGGAAGCACCTTGTTCTTTGAAAACTGAGAATAGCGGCCCCATTGGCTGTGATCGGATGTCTCAAAGAAGTCACGTAGAAAACAGAAGGCTGCATAGGGTTTAAGCCAATCCTGATCCAATTAAGTAACAACAAAAAAAAACGGAAAGGGAAATTTGCATCACTGAACTGCAAATATAAATAGCTACTTAATTATGAATGCCCAAGCTATAGAAGAACGTAATAAAGGCAGAATTATTAATTCTGTACTGGCTCACAATTGACATATTATAGAATGCTTGAAAAAGATTCTATCATGAAAGTTTTAAACTCAAATTTTAAATAATGTCTGCATCTCATTACAATCTCACCTCATTCTCAGCAAAAAATTTCTGGAAGGAACTTGAGTTTAGACTAATTTCCTTCTCCTGAGCAAAAATTTTCTTGGCAATTGAAAGCTTTGCATCCATGGTAGCCTCATAATCTACATGCTATAAACACAAATACATACAAACACAGGTTCAAACAGGCTAATTATGAAGCACAAAAATGTCTTACTTCCAGAAAATAAGTTCTTAGAATCATACATAAACAGTGAAATTGGAGAAGAGGATTGGTGTTGCTGACACAAGATAATAATATTCAATGGCACTCCATTGAGTGCCACCAATCCTTGTGTAAGAATGAGACGAACCAAAGAAGTTTAAAAAAAAACTAGAACTAGAGAAGTAAGATGTTACCTTTCCATCTAACTTCATTCGTGCTTGGTCTATTTCTTGCTGAAAAACATTAGAAAGATAACAAAATAAATCATTATTAGGTTAGTAAAATTATTAATAAGCACATATCTTTTTCACCAACTCTTCATTATGCTACAACCAAGAAAAAACAACCACACTACCACTACCTTGATGTCTGCAGGAATACTTTCAGAAAGTGCCTCTACTCTCAAATACAACGGATGCAATGCAAAAACCGAGAGAGAGCTGCATAAACAGAGAAGCATAGGATAGAGAAAATGTCAGCCAAGCAGTATGGGCCAGTTTAAGTGGTAAAATTTTCCTTGAATCTCCAAAAAGGGAGCAAAAGAAATGAAGAAATACAAACAAAAACACACTATAGAAACTTTATTAGCAAATTCAGATAATGTAGGCAGGTCATTAACAAATTTGTCCTTTTATTTGAAAAAAAAAAAGCACATAGCATATCTCAATTTGCAACGGAAATAATGAGATAATACTGTATTAGGCAATAATACGCAAAAGTCAAGAGGAATTGACTGCTAGTACGTAATCACGTACGTCCCTCTTATCAACAGTATAAGGTTGGAAAGATAATAATACTTTCAAGATTAATGGCTATAGAAAAGCTTGAAGGCCAAACAGCACCTGTATGGGTATGAATCCCACCACATCCCATGTACAGATGTATCATTTATTGGCAATAGCTGAACCAAATGAAAACCCGATTCAACTGCCCAGTCCACAAGTAACTTCAGATCAAGGAATTCCCCAACTCCTAAATCTTTTTCCGATCTAACGGAGAACATGGGAATGGCCACACCAGCTCCACACCAGGGGATCTCCTAATAACAGGGAGGAGTAAGGAAGGGAGACAAAATGCAAATTAGACCAATCTTAATATATTATAAATCCTTAGTGTATATATAGCTAACATATTGCAATAGCTTACTCTCATCAAGCCATCAGAGCGAACAATATACTTTGGTTGGCTACCAGAAAAGTCGCCAACAATCTCACGATTGGAACCAGTTTCTACTGAAACTCTCTGAGTCTTGTCAGATTTACCATATCTGTATGTAGGATAGAAATTAAGGGCCCACAAATAGACATGTGCAATCAACTACAAGCAACTTCAGTATTCATAATGAAGGCAACTGAAAGGATATTTTATAGGGAAGTCATCTTTTTGCATCACAATATCTGCTTTCCAAACTGATTCACCAGCATAATTAAGTTGCAGTCCACCATGAGTCTTCCATTGTCCCAGTTTCAAGGAACTACCATATATATAAATCTACAAGAGTTTACAAAGCCATCAATTGAAACTCAAAAGGACATGTTCATTTAAAAAAACAAATTATACACCTTTATGTTTATAAAAATCATATGAGCTGAATAGAACTTACAGATGTGCCTTGATCGACATTAGGGCAGCAAATGTTGAATTGCACAATGACTGAATCTGTTGATAATAATCATTAAGAAATAAGACTCATTACATGCGCATATAGCTGTTCCAAAATCTTACAAGACAAATTCTCACGTTGAGATAATAGCTACCTTCATGGTCCAACTTGTCAGTACTGACCCCATGAGGTTTTTCAACATCCAAACTCCAACTTCTTCGGAAAATAACATCCTTAAATGCACTTCTAAAAGGGAGACTATCAGAGGCAATCTGCAATGATACTAAAATTTATTATTTCTCAAAATCAAATTTGAAAATCATATATATATAAAGAAAGGAAAAAAGAAAATCAATAACAACAACAAAAAAAAAAAAAAAAACAAAAACAAAAAACGAAATAATCCAATAAAGGCTTAAAAATATGTAAATGACCAAACCACCACTTCTTTTTTATTTTTTTTGCATTGATATGTAGGGAAGAATTTTGTATTCAAGAACTAGCAAGTGGAGATATTTGTAAATTCAGCACTCAGAAGAATACTCACTCTGAATTCTTAAAATTGATGAACATATAAACAATAAATAAAATATAATGGGTAGTTTAAAACATGTGTAGGTGAGAAATTTAGCTCACAATCCTCTTGTAATAGTTTAAAACAAGTAGTTAGTTCATGTATGATCCTCTTGCAAACAGGAGAGTGTCCTATTATCAATTATCTTAGAATATTGAAGGAAGAAAACTGAATATTCACATATATAGAGACACCTTCCAAAGATCATGAAGCTCCACCAAGTGACCATTCTGAACCCCATCAGGGAGTAAAAATTTTCTTCGTTCGCCAACCTCCCATCTCAAGACATTCCTCTCGTCATCCACCACAAAATAGCTGTACTCACATTCAAATCCAACTGGAACAGTTATACTCCCAGACCAAATAAGCTCTCCTTCTCGGTGATAAGGTTTCAGTAGCAGACCTTTCTTTACATTCCACGAACCAAGAACTGGCTTAGAACCACAGACCAGAAGTTGATGCCCCCAGTGGGTAAAATAGGGTATCCTAAAGGTCACTGTCACTGACGTCAGATCTTTAGAATCAGAAAGCAAAGCCATATTCAAATTCACCATTTTTCAGGAAGAATAATTCCCTGAATCAATTAGTCAAAATCAGAACTCTTCCATCCAAGAAAATGACAAGACAAATATTGGCGACATGTTGAAATGTCACTGAAACTAGAAGTCTCATGATAAATTTGGCATAATTGAAAGATACAGACTTTATCAAGAAAATTAGCATTGCAAAAGAATAGGATCCAAGAATTGGCTATCGTAAATTATATTGAGATAGATTTAGTGAGGTTCATCTTTTATGTCAAAAATCGCAATGAAATTCATAACAGACATCACTGATATTCAGTGATAAGGACATCCTCTTTTTGCATTCAATCACATAGCACTCAAGAATCGAACATTTTAGATAGTACAGAGTTTACAAACATTCAATATCCCAGATAAGAAACCTAAAAGATAACCAAAAAATATAAAAAAAAAAATACTGGACCTGGATGCAAACCACTTTTAAATCTCAGTGAAGATACGTTACAGGAATTTTCAGTAAAATACCTCAACTATCAGAAAGAATGATCACAGCCCAATTGAAATAACGTCTATCTCCTATCTGGGGTACCTTTGCTTTCAGAATTTCCAAGAAAAAAGGAAGAAGAGATTTATCAAGAAATGAGGAAAGCCATCAAACAAGAAAAGGTAACACAAATTAATATGGGTTGCACTTGTTCTTTTCTTGAAATTAGTAGTACCGCAAGAATCAAGTGTACAGACAAAACTTTTTTTTTTTTTTCTCCTTCCTATTTTGGACACAATCAAGAAAAGATTTTTATGGGGCTAAACCGTCATGAATGTATGAAGAAAATAAAAGCAAGAACGAAGGATGGATTCAGATACGCGATGATATGATATTTTCACTTTTACAGTGGGCCCTTTGATTTGATTTCGATTTGTGACTCAGTTTTTAGTGTAAACAAAAAGAAATCAGCAGATGACATTATATGAACTGAATCTTGCCTCCGATTTCACCCGAGACTACGACACCTCACACTTGCTCAACGTCTCTTTAGATCACGTGTACATCCTCGATTTCCTTTTTTTTTCATTTTTTTTTTTTTGGTAAATTCTTTTTTATTTTCATATATATATATATATATATAATTTTATATAATATTTTTTTCAATAAACTATCTAACATTCCAAACTTTTACTATAATTAATTTTGATTTAATTTAAATTGCGCCATTAAAATTCTTGCTCAAGAGAAAGAATTTATCTAACTTTTATATAATGTTTATAATTAATATCAAACTCGATTTTTTAACTTTTACATAATATTTATAATAAAGGTATATAAGTCTTGGCACGATAAGAAAACGTATTGTGAATTCTACAATAGGTCGAGGGTTCGACACTCGTTGTGAGGTCATTTAAGAGGGTGAGACATTCTCTTGAGTAAGAGTTAAGACTTTGCTGAGACAACCCCGAATCTGAATTAATTTGATAGCTCTAAAAAAACCCACAAAACTAAAAAAAAATAAAATGTTGAATAAAATAGAATGTTTGAAGAAAAACTATTGTCATCAGTCAAAATCTTTCAAGTTTTTATATATTATATATATATATATATATATATATATATTGGACAAATCTATAATATAAAGTTGCATGAGTATAAGTATTTTGTACGGATGCAAATTTTACCACTCATCCTTTATCTATAATTTCCAAGTCCTTTTTGTCACAATGTGCTTTTTATATCTTCTTCCCCTCAATTTTTTTTTGTTAATGAATCCTTCCCTCAAAAAGTAAAACCAAAGAGAAATATCCAAACCACAAAAAATCTCATCCAATGCCAAATCTATCCAAGAATTTGTTGGATGATAATTTGTAGAATTTATATGTAATAAAACTTCTCTTAACATAATATATAAATATATATATATATATATATATATATATATATATTATGAGTGATCTAACAAGTAAATGTATGGTGATGTTTATTTGCCTCATCTTTTAACTATAAAAAAAATATAATACACAGTGTTCAATTGTTATAACAGTTTCACTTATAATTATGAAATGTCATAAATTCAAGTCGTGCTACATATTTGCTTATATATAGGGGACTTGGAAGGGAGAGATGATTGATTGGCAACAAAAAAAAGGGCAGTGTTATACACTTTCTTGTGGGTACAATTTATGCGGGAAGATCATACATGAGATAAGATAAGCCGAAATGCACATCTTCATTGGCCTGTCACCTCTGTGACTTTGACCTGAAAATGCATATCGCTGCCGGATTTTTCCGATCAACTATTTACATGCACAAAAAAGAAGAAAAAAGAAAAAGCCAACATATATCCACTTAGTTGTGAGGCGTGCCCTTTTGGGCATTGCTCCCACTGGTGACATTCCTCAGCTGTATCTATATGCATGGAATGATGCTTCAAAGTTCAGGTCCAAAATTTGAACACTTAATAAAGAGTTGATGATTTCATTTTTCTTTTCTTTTTCTGCTGTACTTAAAAGCTTCCATTTTGATGCTACAAGTACAGTGCAAGGAATAGAAACAGCAGGAGATACCACAAGCTGGACAATGTAATATCTGCAGACGCTGCAACCAAAAAAAAAAAAAGTAATTTATAATAGCAGTCAAAAGAATATACTGGAGAAATTGTGGAGGGAAAAAGAAAATGATAAACAGAGAAAATTGCATTCAACATCCATTTATTTTTCTATCATTTGAATGATTTTGGCACTGGAATACTAGAAAATCAGTAATTATGAAAGATGCAGAGCAATTTATCATTTGCAAACAAAGAAAGCATAGTTAAGAATGTATACTCACATGAGGATGGTGAAGGGGAAGTTGAAGATGGTAAGTCAGGCGGAGCTGCATTGAATCCCCTCCCTGATGGAGGTGGAACACGAGAAAAGACTACATTTGGCAATGGGCTTGAGGCGGGAATATGATGCACTGATGGCATATGAGGATGAGGATGAGGATGAGGATGAGGATAAGGACGTGTGTGTAGCTTAGGTGAAGGAGCAATATTTGGAGACAGTGCTGGTGGAGAAATGGGAGCTAAATGGGAGCGTTGATTGCCATTCTTGTTTTTACTTTTGTCCCTGAAATGGCAACCAGGAGGAGGCTTTCCCTTGTGAGTCATTCCATGTGTTGGAGTTGGAGCAGGAGCATGAGCAGGCACAAGTGAAGGCGCTGTTGAGCCTTTGCCAGCAACAGATCCACCATTATCAGTTTCAGGTGAAGGTGAAATTGCAGGGACAAGACTTGGATCGTGATGATGGTGATGATGGTGGTGGTGCTGATGGTGAATATGAGGCATGGGAGCAGGAGATGGTGCTCCTGTACCCCCTAGAGAATGCTGCAATATAGATGAAAGACGAACTTGCTTAACCCTTCCAAACACTGTGTTATTCAGGCCAAGATTTTTTGCATGGGAACCAGTAATTGTCTGAGCCAATTGCTTTATTCTTGACATCGAGGGATTAATCCCGACTCTCATTAGAACTTGACACTGGATAATGGATGGGGGAGCCACAGTTGAACCTCTTAGATTTGTGAAGATTATGTACAAGTTCTGCAGGAATATAAGATGCCAAGAAGACATTTCAGATAGTTAGACCAACTACAAACATATATCCAAAATTATAAAAACAACTCATTAAAGAAAAATAATCGTTATTTACACATCAGATAAAGTTGTTTTAGTTTTGTAAACAAAAAAGAGCTGCAACATCACATGAATAAAGAAAAAGGAAAGTGTGTATGCAAAGAGTCATGCATGATCATGATTCTCTTCCAAAATCAAGCAAGCAATCCAAACTTATGCATTAATCAAAATTTAGACAACTCTTACCACTGATCATCAAAAAACAAGTGGTAATTGCAAGGATTCCAAAGCTACCCAAATGTTAAAAAAGGACACATTTTACCAAGTACTGAAAATTTCAGGTAAAAAGCCGATAAGTAAAATGTTTAAAATTGTAGTGTCCTCCACCTGAACAAACCTGGGCGAGCCCTAATTCTTCTGTTGTATTGTGTGCTCATCCACCCCGCCAGCAAATCAATTCAAAATTCTAATCTCCAAACTTCCCCCAGCCTCCCAACAAAAACATGAAGGTCATTTTCTAGTGTATCATTGATATTCCCACAGTGGAAAGAGATCATATGTTAACTTGTCAGTATGGTCATTAATCCAGTTTTACTAAACCCATATCTTAATTAGGAGTCCCAGAAACAAGCCAATCCATGTCAATGTTTCTACAATATCAAACTTAGGAGTCAAGCATGACAGGAAGAAAATAGAAGGTGAACAGTACTCCCTCAGTTTCAATTCATGTCATCTTATGCATATGTATCTTTTTCGTGGGATGTGTGATACTTCAAACTAAAGTTCCTGCAAGTTAAGCTATTAAAACTATGGAAGTAGATATCCTATGCAGTAGAATAAAAGAATTAAGCATTCTCAGGAAAGACCTCAAAAATGTAATAAAAGAACACAATATATAATCAACAAAAATTAATGAATTAAAATTAATTTCTGCTTCACGTAGATGTAAAACATTATTCTCAAACCTCATAAGGAGCAAGACGTATTCCTGATTTCAACTGCTCGCTCAGTTCACCAAAGCTATTTTGAAGTTGTTGAATAGAGAAGTTCAAAGTAAAATTGAAATTGAGGTGCACTTTTTGCATGAGAAATGCACTCTGCACAGGAATAACTGTAATCCCTCCCATGAATTTCAACACTTCAAAGGCAAATGGATCACCAAACAAGGATGCGGTCAAGCGAAGAGGATATTGATGTGTAAGGATGGATACAAAAGTATCCCTAATTATACTTCTTGTTGTTGCATCAGATTCAACAGCAAACACAACTTTTGTTGTGTTTGATCCATCTGAGGATTGCAAGGATAATAGTTCCACCTACATAAACAGGCAATGAGATCAAAGCTATGCATTTAATGTAAGTATAGGTCAAGAGAGAAGGTAAATAAAATCAAACAAGACAGAGGGAGGAAATACTTTGGTTGAGTTAAAGCTCATTTCATCAAAAATATCATCCTGAAGTCGCAAACTGTAGTCTTCCAGAAAGGATGCTGGCTTATCAAGCAAGAAGCTTGCCACTATAGCATGACCTGGTAAATGTCATGGGAAATTGACAAAATAAAGGAAATTTAAGTGAATACATAATTTCCATTGGCATTAATGACAAAAGTCAAAATATTCAATACAAGTATAAGCATCTAGTCACAAATGGCACATGTCCAAAATATTTGTCTTATGCTATCAGATCTTGAATTTATTACCATTTTAACCCAGCACATGGACTGGTAACCTTTCTATTAGATTTTCTGCTTAATAATTTGTGCACTACAGGTGCGAACTGTTACATGTAGTCATATAAGACAACTATGTAAAAGATAAAAAATGAAGTTAGATAAAAAAAGCTGCAGCAGAACGATCCATAACCAACCAGAACACCCTTCCCCTATCTACCATAGATATAAATTTTACATGCTAAGACTCACTTTTCCAAGTAACTGTTCTTTAAGTTCTCAAGTGTTGTAACTATCCCCCTCAAGGCTCTCAAGTTTATTTTTCATCCCAACAAATAGACCTAATCATAACTCCTCCTATTTTGATTTATCCTTGGGTAAAAATTGTAATTCCTTTTAGAATCATGTTTCTAATCATCTAGTTCTCACTTTCACTGTTAGTTTTCCCATTATGCCCCAAGATTGATATAAAATGGCATATTTTATCTTTTATCCTTACATAAGTTTTGATACACTTCCTTAAACCATTCTATTTAGTACACAGGTGAGTGGGAATGTAACATCACCAGCCTTCCAGAATCTAGAGTTAACTTTATGCAGGAAAATTACATACAATGCAAGGAATGGGAACAATAGAGCATGTAACAATTAGATTTAAACCATATCCCAACTCAAGCTCCTGCACCAACCTATGTAGATAAGAACAGAAAAAGGTACAATTGGCAATAATTCAATATGTCACTCCATCTTTAATTGAAATGTTTGACAATAAGCACACATGCTGAGAAGTCATTCAACGTCAATTAATTGATTTGACAAAGCAATAAGGAGAAAGAAGGATTTATCGAAATATGAACTGCAAGATTTAGGTAACTGAAATAGAAGATCAATTTCGTCATCCTACACAGTAAATTCTACTCCTCCTTGTCTAAAATGTTGTCAATGTTTTGTACTTCTATAAATCACATACATTGATGGGTAACTAATGCTTTTATTCATGTTTTATCCTCACACTAAACGGTAATTAATGACTTGAGTTTGTATGCAGGGTTGATGTGGTTGTTTTTAACCTAATTTTAATAATTTCTTTTATGCCTATGGACACTGAAGCTCTACTCGGGGTTATAAAAACAAAAGTTTAACTGAATAAGAAGTAACGAAACCTAAACTGTCCACTTTCATTGCTTCTGATATTTGAAATTCCAGAGGCAGATTAACAATAAAATAAGTCAAGGGGAATTAACCTAGTCAGGGTATCTCGTTTTCACATTCATAACTTGATGGGTTCAATTCATCTGAAATATTAGGAAAAAAACATACACACTAACAAAAGATTCCTTAAGAATAACCAGATGATTAGACTCAACCTATCTGCTAATCAGAAAAAGGGATAATCAGAAATAGATGAAATTTCCTAAAAGAAAAATAAACTCCAGTTAAAACAACCCAACATCAGAAACTTAAAAATCGCCAGAATCGGGAAATGCATAGTGAAAATCACATAGTGATGAAGAAGAATTTCTGCCCTCGATACAGAAATTGTTCGGCAAATGCAAACTAAAGAAGGACAAAATCCCTCCTGAATTCCATATGTTAAAAGAAAAATACAGCATCTCCAAGCCAATTTCGAAAAAGCACCGACAAAAAGAGTAGAATTTCACTGAGCCAAAAAATGCGGAACACCAAACGGACAGAAAATAAAACAAAAAAACCCAAACAAAAAAAAAAAAAAAAAAAATTCACAAACCAGTCCAAACCTAAACCACAATCAACAAAAGACACATACAGATCTAACAATACAAATCAATGCTGAAAATCCCAGCTTAAAAAAACCAATAAAAAGAAAGAGTTTATTACCAGCATACTTAGAATCTAGATCCAGATCCTTCTGATCTCCAAAGTGAAAGATTGGCAACCAAAAAACAGCAGAAAGAAACACTGCCACACCCAACAGTAAAGCAAAAACACACCTAAAACTGAAACTTTTCTTAAATATACAGCACCCACTTCTGTTACTATTTCCTGCATTTTGGTCTGCACTTTGAGCTTCACCAATAACAGATATCGGTAAAGGCTGCTCTTCCTCTACCTTTCCCATTGGGAACAGTAGTAATAGCAATGTGGGACTCTATTTTTTCTTTCCCTTCTGCTACTCTCCATTACTGTTGCTGCTATTTGGTAAGTATTCAGAACCCATTTTCTCCTTTCCTTTCCTTTCCTTTCCTCTCCCCTTCCCCCTTTCCTTTTCCCTTCTCTTTCTTTGTTTTTGTGTGGGTGAAAAAAAAAAAAAAAAAAAAAAGAAAGAGAGAGAAAACAGAAAAACACCCAAAGAAAATTCTTCACTTTTTTATATAATTGTTGAAGAAGTAGTAATAATAATTCAAGAATTTGATTAGGGCTATGGATGATGATGATGATGATGATGATGGTGGGCTGGAAGAAGAATGGAGTAAATTCTTCTGCTTATTAAGTCTGCAAAAAATCAACAAACTACTGTTACTGTTACTACTACTACTTTTATATGTTTTTCACCATTGTAGAGAGAGAAAGAGTGAAGTGTGTGCGTGTTCGCACTTTTGTTGGGCTGCGACTTCAAAGTGAAAGTGGTGGTTTTTGAGGGGATTTAGGGATTAGAATTTTTTTGTTTTGATTCGTTAAAATAAAAAATATTATAAAAGTGAATGATTAAAATTATTTAAAAAAATATAAAATATTAATTTAAAATTAAGTGGTATAATGAGTAAATTTAACTTAAAAAATTTAGGTAAGTCGGAGAAAGCTAAAAATAAATTCAAAAATACATAAAAAAGAAAAATAACAGATATTTTGTCTAAATTTAAAGTCTTCATATTGTCAATTTCAAACCTTATTTGCGAAAAGAATTCAAAACAGTGGAAAAAAGGAAAAAATTTACACTGTTTTTGATATTTATCAAAACCTATAGGTGGTTATTTTCCTATTTTTGCAATTAAATTTAATCAATATTTTTTTAAAAAAAAATTATTTTTATTTATCCAATTAAATATAAAATAAAAATCTGATAATAAAAAAATAGAGACATTGATTCAAATAATAAGAATACAGTTATTAATTGATTAATTTTTGTTAGTTTAATATTTATAATATATATTACTTTTAAAAATATTACTGACAAACATTAAAAATTTAATTTATTTGAATATGGATATGATTTAAGATTTTGTATAAATTAACTAATTAAAAAAATGAGAAAAAAAATTTATTTCTTATTTAAAAACAATCAAGCTGGTCTATTGATTATAAATATTAGTCGTACAAAAGCTTTTTTTTTTTTTAATCGCTATATATTGTGAAAAAAGTATTTTAATAATTTTCGTTCTACCAATAAAAAAATTCGTTTATCACAATTTTAAAAAGTTAACAATATTTCATTCAATTTTTTTTTAAGAAATTCTAGTTGTTGTTGTGTCTCACATTCATAACTTTCAAGTCATAAGTGAAGATACTAACAACTGAACTATGACTTTTTAATAATACTTCATTAAGTTAATAATTCATTTTACTTCAAATATATTTGATTTTATTTTAAAAATTAGTCGAGACGAAATAATTATTAAAATATAAAAAAGTGTAAATATATATTATATATATTTAACCACCTTGGATTGGTGACCAAATAAATATATATATATATATATATTTGCTAGGAAGAAAACCAAACCATATTTACAAGAAAAATAAGAAAACCAAAAGAAATTCCTACCCAAAAGGAAGGAGAGAGAGAGAGAGAGAGAGAGGACATATTAAAAGCTATGTAGCTTTTCTTGTATTGCAATCAAGAGGAATCAGTCAATTTTAGTGGAAGCATTGTTAGTATAACGTTCACTTCCAAATAGATGTTTCCATTATATATATATATATATATATGTATATATATATATATATATATATTTTAGGTTTTATTTTGAAGGAGACGCTCAACCAACCTAGAACTCTAACTCTTATGATCAAGAATGTTAGCCTAACCATATATATATTTTATATATTTGTTGGTAAACCTATATAACCACTAATTATTAGCCATTTGAATAATATATATTGTTGTCATTTGAAATCTTACATCGCTAGATAAAGTGGTTATTAAAATCATTGAGTAGTTTATAACACGATATAAAGTTCTTTATTTAATGACACGTTTTAAACATGAGGTCCACCTACAATGGTTTAAAGCAGGCAAAATTATTGAGCAGTTTATAAGATGATATAAAGTTCTTTATTCAATAACACGTTTTAAACATGTGATTCACTTCAAATGGGTCAAAACAGATAATTTATTGAGCAGTTTATAACGTGATATAAAGTTCTTTATTCAAAGACACTTTTAAACATGATCGGGTCCACTTGAAATAGATCAAATCGGATAATATTATTGATTGTTTATAGTATATATATATACATATTAAATCACACTATTTAACCCCTTAAACAATTTATCCTAATGACATTAATTCCCTCTTTTTACCTACTTTTGTAATTATATGCAAAAATAATCTATGACATGGTTAGATGGATCTTAAAAGTGTCACCACCATAATATATATATATATATATATATATATATATATATATATATATATGTATGTATATATTTGTAATTATCTTTTCAAGCACACAAAAAAAAAAAAAAAATGATCGTTTCTAGAACTAATTCGTTTTGAAAAATGGATAATATGTATCATATATATAGTAATGCTATAAAAACTAAAAAGAATACCACTTACAAATCTTTATATTATTTAGCAATTTAAAATTGATCGAAATTAATTAAAAATTATTAAAAATAAAACACATGTTATGCCGTTCATAAGTATTTAAATTGTGATAAATAAAATAAAATTTTAATTAAAAATTAGTCCGATAATTTTATCAAATTTTTTTTTTGATAAGTGGAATATTCATTAAAAAAAACATTACAAAAGTGAATGACTAAAATCATTCACGGAAATACAAAACACCAACTTAAAACTAAATGGTGCTGAGAGTAACTTCAACCTAAAAAATTTAGGTGAGTCAAAGAAAGCCCTAAATAAAATTAGGGATACATAAAAAAGAAAAATAACAGATATTATGTATAAATCTATGATCTTTCATACTGCCAATTTCAAACATCATTTGCGAAGAGAGTTCGATTTTGTCTTCTTTCTTCAACCGTAGTCTAATCCATCCTGGACGCATCAAAGATTTCATATAATACCTAAAAAGAAAGTCAAATACGAATACGAACAAAAGACCCAAATCTAGTCCGGGTTTAAAAATTTTTTCTTTTAAAAAAATAAGAAAAAACCGATATTTAAATATCAGTAAGAAACGAAACATATGAGATAAAAAAGATAGCAATATTAAATAGAAAATACACAAAACTAAGTTCCTCTAATATTGTAAAATTAAAAATTTATTTGACTAACATAATATATGGTTAAATGAACTTAATTGAAAAAAATTCTTTAAAATATATAATTAGTGATAAAATCGTGTAATTATCCTTGTTAATAAACATTCATTTAAAGAAAAGAGAGAAAAATAAATAAATAAATAAATATGTATAGGGTGAAAGGAATTCACGTGCAATAAAATAATAATATTAGGAACGAAAGAAGTCAATTCCGAAGCCTAACTTAATTGATAGTGCACCCAAAACCCATGTTCATCGACATTTCTATCTATGCTTGCTGACTTGTCAAGTCTTTTTCTTTTCTTTTTTTTTTTTTTTTTTTATAAACATTTTATTATATATATATATATATAAAATATTTACTTTAACATTTTTAATTTTAATTATATCATTTCAACTACTATTCGATAGTCAAGAATACGTAATTTTATGGATAGTAACCATCATTTATGACCATATATATTTATTAATTAAAGTAACTAGATGAAATTTGTAATTTTAAAAATATTTTAAAATTGAGTGATATATATATAATAAATGAACTTGATTTTTATTCTTTTTTTAGATAAATATTATTTTTGGTACTTAAAAATGGAATATAATTAAATTACTTTAATTATGAATGTGCAAAATAATAATTTTTAACTGAATATTTAAATAAATAAATTCCTTTGATTGTGATGTATTTATTTATTTATTTATTTCCTTATCTGAAAGTGAAAGCATTCCTTCAAGTCTTGGGTTGCTTTTGCTTCCAATTGAGTCAACTTGAGATTCAAAGAAAAAAGGGTTTTTGTAGGCTTATATTAATTAATTGATTAATATATGTGTAGAAATAAATATTGATATTTGTTTTTGCACAAAATTAATGTTTATTTGTCATGGCTAAATTTATAAGAATTTTCTCCTCACACAATCATTATTTTATTTTTTAAAAACATTTTGAGCTTCTCCTTCGGTGACGATTATGTATCACATTTTTTTAGAGATCTCGTATCCTTATCGACAAATTTATGAAGAATCTGTGGAAGGAGACTTATAAAATTACATCATAAAGTTAAAATTGTTGCATAGAGTCGTCAATGGTATGTGTGAAATTTATGTATTTTACTTTACAGGTCAAATGAGACACATAAATAATATAAGCCAAATCAATAATATTATCACATTTTTAATTACGGGCTATAGAGTTTCTTTATATAAATGTAATAACTCGTTTCAAATCGAAAGTTAAAAATAAATATATAATTATATGTATCTAAGAATGATTTTAAATACTTATAATAAAATAAAAATATGGAGAGAGAATTGAACGGAGGCTCACGTTAGCCAGTAAAACAATGAGTCAAGGCGATAGTCACGGGGAAGGGCCAAGAAGATGTCCTTATGGGCTACGGCGTTTGTGGGACGCACCGCTTTTTCCCGTGACCATTTTCAATTTCTATGCGGTGTCAAAACATGTACCTTTTTAAAATTAATCAATAAATAAATATATCGAGTAGCTAAAATAAATTTTTTATTTTTTTATATTATTATTATTATTATTATTGAAAATTTACTAATATATATATATATATATATATATATATAGGAGAGAGACTCAAACATGTAATCGCCGGATGGTTGATGGTTCGAATCCCTTTGGTGATTAGCGTTATGTTAAAAGTTTTGGGTCAGATCTTAACTCTCGAGTAAAAGTTGAACTCTGTGAGTGCTCCGCAGACCAAGTTCGGATTAGTCTCACCGAAAAGGTGGGACACCGGGCGACTCAAGTGATTAAAAAAAAAAAAAACATGTAGTCCCCAAAAAAAAACAAAATAAACAGATATGGATTGTCTGAGGCCCATGCTTCTAGATCTGTTTTAAATTTGGGCGGCCCAAAAGTGATATCATCCAATTTATGTGGATTTTCAAAATATTATGTTTTCTCCCCCAACCTTTTTTAATTACCTTATTACACCTTCAATTGCATTGACAAATTAGTTTTTTATTAGGTGTTATCCTAGGCCCTTCCGGCCCAGCTTAATCTATTCAGGAAGGCCCAAAACTTGTGAATATATCTCGAACTATGAAACCCGAGTGAAGTTTAAACCCTTATCCTCTTGACAAGCCAAGAGGTAAGTGAGAAACTCCTAAACCAATGACCATGAGAGATTTAGAGAGACTCGTAGACCATTAGGCCGGAAGAGGAACTTCCATTGATAAATTAGTTATAAATTAAGATAATGTGATGAGAGCTCTTTACGAGTTCACTTACGCCTTGGAATTAATAGTTGTTTAATATATATACATATTATGTATAGAAATTTTTATTGAAGGAAAATTCTAATATATAATGTGTTTCAAACTCATGATCTCCATGGATCATAAGTAATGTTGTTATCAACTGAACTACAACTTTTTGACATATTATATATATAATTTTTATATATTGTAATCTATATGGAATATCTCAATAAGTTTAATTATTTATAAAATTAAAGTTTACATAAGAAAAGTGTAAATTAAATATGTAAAAGTGCAAAGCATAATTAAATTAAGAAACAATTTTAATTATAATTTAAATGATATGAATTTATAATATGTTTATAGACAAAAATATTCTATAATATTTTTTTTTAAAAATTGAATATATTTGTGGAATCAACTCCAAAATTTTTTAATTAATTATAAAAGAAAATGTACGAAATTTAAAGTTAAATTTCCCATGCATATCTATAATACTCTGCTATGAGCTAACATTTTATAAGAAAGAAAATACTCCACAAAAGCATGTCCACGTAATACAAGAAAGGGTATATTTGTCCATTCATATGCGCTTGCTGTTATTCTGGAAATGAACTCGCTTATTTTCTTCTCCAAATACCCAATAGAAAACGAACACGTAGCAATTGTAAACTTTTGAATAAGTTTATGGTCACATTCTATTATTTATCGTTTCTGCTATGAAACGCGAACCGCCTCCATATCATAAATATATATCTATATAAATATATATACTCGTACGTGAAGAACGAGAACTGGAGCGAGCGCAGAGTGTGTGAAGATCAGAGAAGAGAACGGGTAGCTCTAGCTGTCTGGAACTCGAGGGATTTCTCCCAATAATCTCTCGCATTTCAGTCTCGCTGCGTGTCTATTTTTTCTCTCACAAATTTTTTCTAGGGTTTTTTTTTTTGTTTCGTGAAAAATGGTAGGGAAAGCTGTAATCTCTGATGACGAAGGTATTGTTCTTGATTTTCTTCGTAATATATGTTGGGTGACTTGGAGTTCAATGAATTTAATTATTTTATTATATTATTATTATCATTATTTTTAAATTTGAAAGATGTTTTTTAAATTTTCTTGCTTGATTTTTTGATGGTTTAGATGAGGTTGGAATGGAGGAAGAGGAGAGAGACGAAGAGCAAGAAGATGGGGACAGAATAGACAGGGAGGACGACGACGAGGATGATGAAGAGGATGGTATGCATTTGGATTTTTTTCTTTTTCCCCCAGTTACTGGATTTTTCTTTTTGGGGATTGATTGTTGGATTTTGTGAGGTGTGGTGTAATTAGGTTTAGGGTTTGATGTTGAATGTTAGGGTTTTAGTTGTGGCATGGATGGGGCGTTTTCATTCCCTGGAGATATGACTATTTTCCTCTGAAATAGAGGCTGGGAATTGCTGGTTGCTGTTTTATGTATGGTTATACTCGCAGGGTGGTTTCCATATTAGTGGAAATTGTCATATTGTTCTAATATATTGATTTTTTAAACTAATTCAAACAAAATTGTTCTTTAGTAGCTTATCATAAGCAGGCTTCGATTATTTAAGGACCTTTATGGTTTTCTTTGTTGCAGAGGAAGGGCAAGATGAATATGAGAAAGATGGCTTTATAGTTGATGATGTTGATGAAGAAGAACCAGAAGAGGAGGAAGAAGATAGGGCTGACAGTGATGAGGAGAGACAGAGGAAGAAGAAAAGAAAGAAAAGGTGAACTTTTTGGTTTTCTTGTTATCACCAGGTGAATTAGATTATTGTGTTATTGTTCATGTTTTGGTTGTTAATTACAGAGAATCAGAGAAGAGTTTTACTCTTGATGAAGATGATTATGAGCTTCTTCAGGAAAGCAATATCACAGTCCCTCGACGAAAGAGTGTTAGTGTGGTCATCTGTGTCCTATGTCCTTTTTGTTTAAATGTTGCATTCTAATTCGTACTTGTAATTCAATTAGGACAAGAAATTTAAGCGGCTAAAGAAAGCTCAGCGGGATACAGCAGAGCATTCTGGGTTCTCTGATGAGGAAGAATATGATGACACTGGAAGGAGAGCGCGCACGGCTGAGGAAAAAGTGAAGCATACCTTGTTTGATGACGTTGAGGGTAAAGGCCAATTTAATGATCTTTGATATGTTCTTCCTATAGCTTTCATAGGTGATCTTTGAGATGTTCTAGTCACGTTTTTTGGTTTACGTGTAATTCTGCCATAACCTTGCAGGAGAACATCTTGAGGATATTGCTGAGGAGGAGGAACTGCCAGAAGAAGAGGAGGATGCTCGAATAGGTGAAGATGATGAAGATGAAATGGCTGATTTCATTGTGCATGAGGAGGAAATTGATGAACATGGAGTTCCTGTTAGGTAGCTCTTGTCATTTTACTTACTAAGGAGACCCTTCATTTTATTATAAAGATTTTTCTCTTTGTTAAATATTGCTGAATCATCATACAGAAGGAAGAAGGTAAACAAAAAGAAATCCAGACAGGCTCCAGGAGTTTCCTCATCAGCCCTGCAGGAAGCTCATGACATATTTGGTGATGTTGATGAACTTATAAGGCTCCGCAAGCAAGGTTTGGCAAGAATGGGAAGGCAAGATGAATCAAGTGAATGGAAGGGAAAGAGGCTAGAGGACGAATTTGAACCAATAATTCTTTCTGAGAAGTATATGACCGAGAAAGATGAAAGGATACGGGAAATAGATGTCCCCGAAAGAATGCAGGTCTCTGAGCCACTTCGAAGTATATAAATATTCTATACACAAAAAAGAATCTCATTTATTCTCTGTTTATTGAGGTTAATATAAATTGTATTATTTGTTTCTATAGATATCTGAGGAAAGCACAGGTCCACCACCAACGAAGGGGATCAATATAGAAGAGGAGAGTGCATGGATCTATAACCAGATTGCAAATAGCACGTTACCCGTGTTTACCAAAGGAGGCATGCTGACAAATGAGGAAGGGAATGAACTGTTAATTCACAAGGATGACATTTCGCGATTCTTGGAGTTGACGCATATTCAGAGATTAGATGTGTGTAAATTTCAAAGCAGTTTCGAGTTTATTAAGTTCTCTGTTTAGAGTAGCTAACTTATTTTTTGCACTTTTAGATTCCATTCATTGCTATGTACCGGAAAGAGGAGTGTTTGAGCCTCTTCAAATATCAAGAACAGCATGATGTTGATAGTGATAATCACAACAATCTTGAAGAAAAACCCAAGCTTAGGTGGAATAAGGTATATGTTTCTCATTTTGATGTAGTTTTGGGTGTCTAATGAGATCTTGGAAATTGACAATTGGATGCTGCAGGTTCTTTGGGCCATTCAGGATTTAGACAGAAAGTGGCTGCTCCTTCAGAAGCGGAAGACTGCTTTGGAATCATATTACAGCAAACGATATGAAGAGGAGTCACGAAGAATATATGATGAGACAAGGCTCAACTTAAATCATCAGTTGTTTGAATCAATCACTAAATCACTCAAGGCAGCTGAGTCAGAGAGAGAGGTCGATGATGTTGACATGAAATTTAATCTGCATTTCCCTGCGGGTGAGGTTGGGGCAGATGAAGGACAATACAAAAGGCCAAAGAGAAAGTCTCAATATAGTATATGCAGTAAAGCTGGCTTGTGGGAGGTGGCAAGCAAGTTTGGTTATAGCTCCGAACAGTTTGGATTACAAATATCTCTAGAAAAGATGGTAAGCTTTCTTCATCTCTTGAACTGAACTTAAGCCATTTGGGTGCGGAATTTGATGATATACTTTTTATACCTTCTCCTATGCAGAGAATGGATGAACTGGAAGATGCCAAAGAAACACCAGAGGAAATGGCATCCAATTTTACTTGTGCAATGTTCGAAACACCTCAAACTGTGCTGAAAGGAGCTAGGCACATGGTACTTAAAATATGTTTGCCATTTTTATCTATATTGATTCTAGGATAAGCATTATTCGTTTAGTGAAGGTTACTACTTGTTCCAGGCAGCAGTTGAGATTAGCTGTGAACCTTGTGTCCGGAAACATGTTCGTAGCATTTTTATGGATAATGCGGTGGTGTCAACATCTCCAACCCCTGATGGGAATACTGCAATTGATTCTTTTCATCCGTTTGCTGGAGTTAAGTGGTTAAAGGACAAGCCGATTACCAGATTTGAGGATGCTCAGTGGCTCCTTATTCAAAAGGCTGAAGAAGAGAAACTACTGCAAGTTACTATTAAATTGCCAGAACATGTCCTTGACAAGTTGATTAGTGATGCTAATGATTACTATCTCAGTGACAGTGTGAGTAAATCTGCTCAACAATGGAATGAACAGAGGAAATTGATTATTCAGGATTCCTTTTTCAATTTCCTTCTCCCTTCAATGGAAAAGGAAGCAAGATCCTTGTTGACTAGCAGGGCAAAAAGCTGGTTATCCTTGGAATATGGAAGGATTTTGTGGGAGAAAGTTTCGGTGGCTCCCTATCAGAGAAAAGAAAATGATAGCTCTGACGACGAAGCTGCTCCAAGAGTTATGGCTTGCTGCTGGGGTCCTGGGAAACCTGCCACTACCTTTGTAATGTTGGATTCATCTGGCGAGGTTTTGGATGTGTTGTATGCAGGGTCCCTTAGTATCCGTGGTCAAAGTGTTAATGATCAGCAAAGGAAGAAAAATGATCAGCAGCGAGTTCTTAAGTTTATGATGGATCACCAACCTCATGTTGTTGTTTTAGGAGCTGTGAATTTGTCCTGTACAAGATTAAAGGAGGATATATATGAGGTATGCATTCTTTTCTATATTTGATTGCTGGCATAATTTGATGTGTCAATGCTGTTTAAATGGTTAAAATCACGGTTAAGTATTTGATCTTCTTTTGCTTAAGCTGATCCTATTAAGAGATATCACTGATGCTTCTGCAATTTTTTCCATTTTTTTTTAAATTGCAAATATCAGATCATCTTCAAGATGGTAGAAGATAACCCAAGGGAGGTGGGTCATGAGATGGATAACTTGAATATTGTTTATGGTGACGAGTCTCTTCCACACTTGTATGAGAACTCCCGTGTCTCTGCTGACCAACTCCCAGGACAGTCTGGTAAAAACCTTCTGTCAAATCTTAGAAAATAGATTGAATTAATACCTGCTGATTGTGCTTACTATATGTTATAGGTATTGTTAAGCGGGCAGTGGCTCTGGGTCGCTATCTTCAAAATCCATTAGCCATGGTTGCTACTTTATGTGGGCCAGGGAAGGAGATATTATCTTGGAAACTTAATCCTTTAGAGAGCTATCTTACTCCTGATGAGAAGTATACCATGGTTGAACAAGTTATGGTAGATGTTACTAACCAAGTTGGTCTCGATGTGAATTTGGCTGCAAGCCATGAATGGTTGTTTGCCCCTTTGCAATTTGTATCTGGTCTTGGACCAAGAAAGGCGGCATCTTTACAAAGAGGATTAGTAAGAGCTGGAGCAATCTTGTCCCGGAAGGAACTGTTGACTCAGCTTGGGCTCGATAAAAAGGTTTTTGTCAATGCTGTGGGTTTCCTTCGGGTTCGGCGAACTGGTTTGGCTACTAATAGTAGTCAGTTTGTAGATTTATTGGATGATACAAGAATCCACCCAGAGTCCTATGTTCTAGCTCAGCAATTGGCAAAAGATGTTTATATAATGGATGTTGGGGACGAAAACAATGATGATGAGGATGTACTGGAGATTGCCATAGAACATGTCAGAGAGAAGCCTCATTTACTTAGAGCTGTCAAACCTTATGAATATGCTGAAGAAAAGAAACTTGAGAATAAAAAGGAGACACTGAAAGCTATGAGGTTGGAGTTAATGCAAGGCTTTCAGGACTGGCGCCGACAATACGTAGAACCAAGTCAGGATGAAGAATTTTATATGATATCTGGGGAGACTGAGGAAACACTCTCAGAAGGAAGAGTTGTGCAAGCAACAGTTCGCAGAGTGCAATCCCAACGTGCAACATGTACTCTTGATTCTGGATTGACAGGCATACTAACAAAGGAAGATTATACAGATGATTGGAGAGGTATTGACGATTTGACTGAAAAACTGAGAGAAGGAGATATCTTGACCTGCAGAATTAAATCTATCCAAAAAAATCGGTACCAGGTGTTTTTGAATTGTAGGGAAAGTGACATGAAAAATAATCGTTACCAGAATCATCGGGAACTCGATCCTTATTATCACGAGGACCGGAGCAACTTGCAGAGTGAGCAGGAAAAAGCTCGTAAGGAGAAGGAGCTTGCTAAGAAGCATTTCAAACCAAGAATGATAGTTCATCCTCGCTTCAAGAACATCACAGCGGATGAGGCCATGGAGGTATGATGGGAGCATATATTTCAAAACATAATGTGATTAATCTGCATTAGTGGATGAAGCATTTGGCTTCGTTCCTTTTGGTACTTTGTATATATTGTGGAAAAATACATTTATCTTCCAATTCTGGACAGCAAGCTGGTCCTTTTATTTCGTTTTTATTCCTCACAGGAGGCAATTTTAATAGAAGACTTGTTGAGTTTTCTTTCTGTATCTCTGTAATAATTCCCTTATTTTCTTTCTTTTTGTGTGCAGTTCTTGTCTGACAAGGAGCCAGGTGAAAGTATCATTAGACCAAGTTCTCGCGGGCCTTCATTTTTGACTTTAACCCTCAAAGTTTATAATGGTGTTTATGCCCATAAAGACATAGTAGAAGGGGGAAAGGAGCACAAGGACATAACAAGCTTGCTTCGTATAGGAAAAACATTGAAAATTGGGGAGGACACATTTGAAGATTTGGATGAGGTAAGAGATTATGTGATTTGGGCTTTTTTATCTTGTGGCCTACTTTGTAGACGATGTCATATCTGCTGAGTAACCAGAAGACTTTGGTTGAATTTGGATATGTTGTGGGTTAATGAGATGCATATCTTTGAATCTGTTTCATATCATGGTTACAGTGCTTCCTCTTGCTTGGTTTCTGTTTTGCATTCTGGTAAATATTCTTTTTTCAGGCATTGTGCAGTATTGCTTCTCATTCTTTTTTTGATGGGGTTCCCTGTAGAAAAAAGTATTTCATGATCCTTTGCAATTTGTTGTTTTCAGATTCCGCAATTTCAATTTTATAATTCTGTTCTTAGATGTTTTTGATTATTTATTTTAGGTTGAATGGCAAAATAGTAGCATAAAATGTCAAAAAAATTTCTCAATTCAGTTTTTTTTTAAGAGAAATTCTATGAAGTTCCTCATGTTTATTTTATTTTTTTGGGTTTTTTGTCTAAAGTTACCACTAACAGTTAATGGGTGACTTTTTTTACAATTTAGTCTTTGTATCTAACATTTTCTATTAGAGTGATGTTCTTTTTAATGGTTAAGGACTTATTTTGAGTTTTATGAAAAATAAGTGACTCTGCCTGCAACCTTTTATTTTTATTTAATTTGACTTCAGCAACTGGTAGAGGGTTTGACTGACTTGTATATCCTCCATATTCTACTTATGTTTAGGTGATGGATCGCTATGTTGATCCCTTAGTGGCTCATTTGAAGGCCATGCTGAACTATCGCAAGTTCAAGAAGGGCACTAAAGCTGAAGTTGATGAGCTCTTACGTATTGAGAAATCTGAATATCCAATGAGGATTGTCTACAGCTTTGGTATATCTCATGAACACCCAGGGACATTCATCCTAACTTACATAAGAAGTTCAAATCCACACCATGAGTATATAGGATTATATCCAAAAGGATTTAAGTTTCGGAAAAGAATGTTTGAGGAAATAGATCGTCTTGTGGCATATTTTCAGAGACACATTGATGATCAACATGACTCCACACCATCCATACGATCAGTTGCTGCTATGGTGCCTATTCGAAGCCCTGCCTCTGGGGGCTCATCTGGCTTTGGTGGTGGATGGGGTGGTTCATCAAGTGATGGTGGCTGGAGAGGTGGCCAGTCATCAGAGCGAGGTAGAGGACCAAGATCAGGTGATTACTTTTGTGGTGTTATAAAAAAGTTAATACTCTTTGTTTTTGTTCTGAAATGTCTGTTTTGGATAACTTTTCCTGTAATTATATCTGGAATGGCATTATGGTAGCTGCAACATTAGCATTATGGGTTTCCTTATTATCTGTTCAGAAATTCCTATTGGGTATTGGTGCTAAACCTGGGAAATATCATCCTAGGTTTTTTTACTTCCTTTCAATGGGACCTCGTTCTTCGTCACGCTATTTTAATGTTTCATATAATTTATAATCGTATTCATTAGATGACCTATTAGAAATTTTGAATAATATGTTTCTTCTACTGGCTAGTGTTGAGGTTTGAACTAGAGCAGTAAACGAGTCGGACCGAACCTCAGAGGTTTGAGCATGGTTTATTTAATTTTCAAACACTTTTGAGTTCGCTCTTTTAATGTTTCGAACAAAAAATTTTGTTTGAGTTCGTTCGATTATTTGTTTGTATAGCTCAAATTCAAAAATTTTTAAAAATAATAAAAATAAAAATAAATATAGATAAACATAATAAAAAAAATATTTATTTTTTATTCGCGAACGCTCGTTTATGTTGGTGAACAATGTTTAAGTAGGCTTGAAAATTAATTTAGTTTAAAAAATTGTTTGATTCGGTTTGTTTATTAAATGAATGAGTTCGAACGAGCTTTTGTTCGCGAACAACATGGTTTATTTATAGCTCTAGCTTGAACTTGATATATTGATATGTGGTGTTGCCTTATTTTCTGTACTCTTTAAGGTTTAAGTATCCTTGGGTTATATGCCTTGACAGCAGCATCTAGGAAAGATATTTGTGATGTTGCATATATGTTATAACTCCTTAAATAACATATGAACCCTGCAGGGAAATCTTGGCCTTAATCAGCTTCATTTAGATTTTGTTACTTTTTGAGGACATAATTTTGTTGACTAATTAATCATGCCATCCAGTCATGTTACTGCTGGAAAACGGTTCTAGTGCAAAGTGCCTCCGATATCAGCCCTAAATTGCTTCTCTAGCTATTACATCAGCATGGTCCAACTTCACTTAAAAGATGACTGACTTTTTAGAAATCAATAAGATATGGAAGTTATGTGAGAATGTGGTCTAGGTTTACCTGTTTTGAAGATTGCTAGATCAAGAATGCAGGGCGTGTTCTCCATTGTTTCATTCCAATGTTTTGGTATTTATGTAGAGAAAACCTTTTTACGTAGCAGATTCACCTATTACTTATTATTATTTGAGTAAACAGAAATATCTGTAGTACTTGTTCATGGCTTACTAAAATGGACTGCTAGCTCAAAATGCTGAATTCTTCCCCCGTGGTATTTGCAGGAAGAAGTGATTACAGAAATGGCGATAATCAGGATGGGCATCCAAGTGGTTTGCCTAGACCCTATGGTGGAAGGGGCCGGGGCCGGGGTCGTGGTTCACATGGGGGTGGTAGGGGAAATCGGGGCTTTGGTGAGAGACAGGAATCAGATCAGGGTTCTCAAAAATGGGGTTCCAGAGACAGTGAGGATGGATGGGGTAGCTTACCAGGTGCCAAAGTTCAGAATTCACCCAGCAGGGAAGGTTTTCCTAGTAGCTGGGGTTCTGGTAATACAACAGATGGCGGTGGTGGTGGGAGCAGCAGTGGTTGGGGCAACAATGGTGATGGTGGTAACAGTGGTGGTAGCTGGGGACATGGAGCTGGTAATGCTGATGGTAAAGCAGATGCTGGAAATTCTGGCTGGGGTGGAAGTAAGAAAAGTACTGAAGCTGGCGGTAGTGGGTGGTCAAGTGGTGGTGGTGGTCGGTGATTCAGAGTGATTGCGCTTTAATGGTTGTCGCAGAGAAATTTTGTATTGCCTCTCTGCATACTGATGGTGCTGATATGGGCCTTGCATATGCAGTCTGGCAATTTCGATGGAAGTAAGGCTGGGTATGGACCAAATCTTGTCTTATCGAAACAGAAATATGCTTAAAGAAAAATGCGGAGCAAATATGTCATCATATTCATCCTTGTGATTTGCTTTGCTCCTGAAAAGTTTGTGGAAAACATTCAAGGGAGAGCTAGAAACAATACTGATCTGTTCTTGCACCTGAAATGTCTTTTATGGGTCCCCACAACTTCGTCTGGAATTAAAATGCTTTTTATTTATGTTGGAATTTTTAATGTTAGGCATGCAACTGAGATTACGTTTCTTTAAATCCTCCAAAATTAGAATTAGGATAACTTTTACTAGAAAAAGTCTTATGATAATATTAAAGAAAATTGCTGGTTTCCTAGTCCTTTAACCATTATTTCTGATGGACTCTATAGATTAATTATTGTTTAATTTTTTTTTATTGTCAAAATTTAAATTATTGCTGCGCGCCCTTTCATTCACAAATTGAATGCAAGAAGTCAATTCGGTGGACTCCTAATGCTTTCTCCAGGTGAATGGTGTTGGGGTTTTAAATTCTCTTGGGATGGTTTTGGGCTTGGGTCAGACTCTTATCTGGAGACTTTCATCTCGAATCCGGATTAGTTTTACCAAATAAGGTGGGGACACCGGGTAGAGTATATATATAAAAAAAAATTGAATGCAAGAAGTCGACTTTGATCAACAAAACACATTTACAATATACATTTTTTTTTTAAAAAATTTTTGGGATAGGAACAATATACATATTTTATACATATATATTCAAAATAAAGTAATTTGTTTCTTCTACAGTTAGAAAATTAGGGAGATGGACTAAGATTTTTAATATTTGATTTCTTTAGAATAATACTCCTCCATTTTTTATTATCTAGATATGAAAGAAAAAAAAAATGTTTTAATTAATTTTTATATTTTTTAACATCGTAACAAGTAACAAACCTTTTTTGAAAAGAATAATAAATTTAAAATTCTAAATAAATATTATTATTTTTTAAAACTTGATTAAAAACTTATTAAATTAATTCTTTCGATGTTATTATTTAACAATTCTTAATTTATATTGGAGTAAAATGAAATGAGCTATTTGGTGGAAAAATATGTATATTTGAAATAAAAAATATCTGGAGAAAATATAAAATTTTTCATCCCATAATTTATTTAAATAAAAATAATTTAAAAATTAAAACGATTTGAAATTAGAGCCCCTCATTCTTGAAATTCCAAAACATTTGGGGACTAATTTCCAATATTCCGAAAAATAGGTTACTTATAAACATCTCTTTGATTAGTTAGGGTTCTGAACTCGGACCCTTTCTCTTCAATCCCTCCTTCTCCTTCCTCCTTCATTCTCTCTCTAAAAAAAGCATTCAACATGACTGCCCAGTCTCAGGAAGAACTCTTAGCCGCTCATCTCGAAGAGCAAAAAATTGATGTAATATCTCTACCTTTCAATACATGTTTCATTTTTGCTATGTGCATACAAATTTCGAGATTGTTAGGTTTTTTTTTTTTCCCCTTAAATTAAATCTCTTTTTCCTCTTTTTCTTTGTGTTTGAGTTGTTTATAATTATCTTTCGTGTTAAATAGTAGATGCGAAAAATGTTACTTTTATTTTTATTTGTTTCTAATTTCTGGTTATATGGTAGAGGCAAAAAGGATTTACCTGAAGAAGATTCTTGTTTCGTTTCTTGTGGATCTGTGTAAAGAATTTGTATTAGAATGTAAAAAGAAGGATTAACAAATGGTTCGTCGCCCATTATTCTACCAAAGGAATTTTGTTATCCAGTGAAATGAACAGACATTCACATCCAGGAGTAGTGATTTGTAACTTATCTTGTTTAGTAGGATTTTGGTACCCGAACCAATAACTTTCTGAAGAAATTTTAGGCTTGGCTTGTTATTAACTCTATTGGACTAGGCATTAGAATTTTTGAAATGGATTATAATTATTATTATTTTTTTTTCTAATTCATCTCATATTAGTTAGTTAAGTAGAAAATGGTAAGAGTACATCAATTATAATGCTGGATATTGCTTCCATCTCATTCCTTCATCGAGCATATATGCTTTCATTTTGATATTATTTTAGTTTTTAGCATGAAAGTAGGAATATTTTGTGGATTGATGATGATGAATTGTAGAAAATTTCATCTTCTATCTTTCGATTTTGATTCTTTTTAGTGATGAAATTAATTGGGAGACCTGCAATAGTATTTTCTTGATGTCCTTTGGTTTATTCTTTATGCGGCTTTAGAATGGTTACCTACCTTTTAATCTGCACTGCACTTCAATATCTTGTTTTTAAGCTGAGTGTTCATGCTTTACTGCTATGGGTTTCTCTGTGTAATAATTTTTTATCATCTCCCGTAGCATGATGAACCAGTGGTCGAGGATGAAGATGATGATGAAGATGAGGATGATGAGGATGACAAAGATGAAGATGATGCTGATGGTAATTGTGAACTTATGGTCTTGAATTTTCTTTTTCATCTTAAAAGTCATTAATTTGTTTTTTTCAAGAAAATAAAATTTTGCTTGGCTTCATCCCTACTCAAGTCTATCATCCTATTTGAAGTGAATTGAACTGATTTGTTTGACATTTCAGAAGTGGAGACAGAACTAAGAGTTCATAATGTAGATTTTTTACTTTGTTCAAATACATTTTCATTAGTGTGTTTTAGTAGTTACTATTATTTTCTATTAATTATATTAATCTAATTTCTTAGATAATTGAATTATTTGTATCTCTTGAATGTGACTGGGATGTTTTGTCTTGAATAATTAATAAAGGATGTTCTCTTTCTCCCTTTCCATAGCGTTAGTTATGAATGATTCTTTTTATAAGTTCAGATTTTTTAGCTCATATACTTAAACTGGCAGGTCAAGGAGATGCAAGTGGAAGGTCAAAGCAGAGTAGAAGTGAAAAGAAGAGCAGGAAGGCTATGTTAAAGCTGGGAATGAAATCTATCCCAGGGGTCAGCCGTGTCACCATTAAGAAGAGCAAGAATGTTAGTATTCGATCTCTTCTTGATCTGATTTTTAGAGGGTGCTAGGTCCCTTATATATTACTGAAGTTGCAATAAAAAAAGAATAATACCTGAGTGAAAGGTTTGGGCGCACAGTCGTATATCTTTAACATATATAGTGGATTTAACTTTAATTTTAGATACAATAGTAAGCTTACCTCAAGAAACTTATCAAGTCCAATTAGTCTCTGTTCTCCAATGCAAGGAATCTGATTTTCTAATACTTTGATAAATATTACTAGCTTACAAAATTACCTAGCTGAAATGGTAAAGTTCTGTGCTGACTTAGACATTCTTCACAAGTTAAGTACTTCCTTTAAGGTAAGTAATAAAGAGTTCTAGATAGGCATTTTTGGTACCTCCCTACACTGCACATACCCCAATTAGGATATTAAATAGTGCAATCCATCTATTCCTAATATAATAGACTAAGCACACACCCAAAAAGCACTATAAAAAAGCACAAATGTGTTGCCCTTAGAGGCTGTGCTGTGTTGTGCCGTATTTGTGCATCGCTCCTTTTTCCTACCTTTGTCTCTTCTCTTGGAATCTATGTATTAGCTGCTGAATTTAATATTTTGACCAAATTTTTCTTTCAGATTCTGTTTGTTATCTCAAAGCCAGATGTTTTTAAGAGCCCAACTTCAGACACATATGTCATATTTGGCGAGGCAAAGATTGAGGATTTGAGTTCACAATTGCAGACTCAAGCTGCAGAGCAGTTCAAAAACCCTAATCTCAGCAATGTGATATCAAAGCCTGAGCCATCTACTGTTGCACAGGATGACGAAGAGGTAGATGAAACTGGCGTGGAACCAAAGGATATAGAGTTGGTTATGACCCAAGCAGGTGTTTCTAGGGCAAAGGCCGTGAAAGCTCTCAAGGCTACAGATGGAGATATTGTTTCTGCTATTATGGAGCTTACAAATTAGGGAGTTTTTCTTGGAGCTATAAGTTATGGTATTTCTGCTATTTTTGAGGTTTAAAATGCTATTATTGTGGACTTTACTCTTTTCAGTTCTACATTTTGACTTTGTGCTGATTAATGTGTTACGATGATGGCATATGATAATGGCTTTATCATACAATTTTATGCCCTTACATTCAGCTGCCTTAACAACAATTGCCATCTTTAGAATTGAAATGGGTGGCGTACTTTTTGATCAGCTGTCTATTAACAGCTAGTCTGGTGGGGACAAATCCGTTTCTCGTCCCCTTATAATGTTTGTACAATCTTCTGAAGCAAACAACTCACGCCGGAGTACCAACGAGTTTCATTTTAGAAGCTACTATACATCTGTACTCTCATGTTCTTGGCCATATTGCCACTGCTCTTCAATCATGCAACCGATTCTCTCATTTTCTCTCTCTATATATATGTAGTAATAGCGCCGTATTGAAGATCAAGTATGATACAACTGGGCACATGGGGTGTGGGTATGCAATTACTCAAGCATTATGACACAAGGTATATATGCAAAGAGACTTGCTTATCAATCTATAATAAACTCAAGTAGAGTTGGTAGAAATTTTGAGTAATGGAGAGAGAGGCGAGGTACTATAAAATCATGGAACTGAAAAGCATTCAAAAGTTTATGCAAGATGTCCAATTTAGTGTGAGAAGGCAAAATAAAATAGTAGAGTTTTGGAAAATCTGGAATAAGTAGCTGAACAAAAGGATTTTCATTATGGATGTTGCAAGAGAGCATTGTATGGGTGGCAAAGAGATTGATTACCTCCTCTACAACATGAAAACCAACTAGAGAGAAGAACATTATCATTACAAAGAATTAAGAGAAAAGTAAAGTTGAAAGTTAAAAACTAAAACGATCAAACTTGTTATTCGAAAGGCCAATTGGAGTACTCTGTATATTGGTGAGCATCTTGGTGATGGTTGCTGGCCACAGGGCTGGCTTCAGAAGTCTGATGATGGTTGTGTCGTCGAGAGCGAGAGCGTAAACGCGAGCCCGAGTGTTGTGAGTGGGAAGAGCCAAAAGGCCACAAGAAAGACCATGGCCTGCGCCTTTCTTGATTCTCAGTTCTGTTTTCCCTTCCACTTAACCTCCTACTACTTTGTCCTCTAGAATAATGCTGATGATTACTACCCTGCTGCTCTCCTGGTGTCAACTCTTGTCGACACACAGGGCACGAGCTTCGTTGCTCTAACCATGGAACAATACAGTCCGAATGGTACAAATGTTTGCAGGGCAACTTCCTAGCTTGAGAACCTAATTCAAACTTCTCCTTGCAGACAGGACAATGAGAGTCAGAGCGTACATCCTTCTTCGTGATCTTGACAGTAGGAAGGTTGTCAATGGAAGACCTTGAAGCTGGTGGTGGTACACGTTGATCGCTAGTAGAAAGATGTTCAAAGAACTCTTCAACTCCAGGACCAACAAAATAGTCACCACCACCACCATCATTGCCATTACCATTTTCTCTCCTTAATCCCAGAGCTTCATTAAGAAACTCTACAATTCCACCATTTCCAGGAATCCTAACAGGCATATCACCACTGAAAATCAGCAATGGATTCCAAGCACTATTACTACCACCTTCTGCTGTGACTGTACCCCAACCCCAATCAGGTCTACCTCGATTATTAGAAACATTTCCTCTTACTTGTTGTTGTTGTTGTTGCCGCCTCATCAGAATATTTGAGAATGCTTCCACAAATCTAGGCCTGTGATTCTGATCTTCAGAATTCATACTCAATATCTCATCAAGATCGTGGACAAAGCCACCATTACAATTGGAACAAACTGCATTTCGCCTTTGAATAGCTACAGGCTGCCTGCAAGTATAACACCAATGGGTGTTCCCCTCGCTCGACGACATCTCTAACTCAACTTTTGCCACAGACTTGAAGCAGACTGCGACCTACCCAATTGAAAATCATACACATTAGAAATTGATTTCATACCATGGCGTGAAACTCTAAATTTAGTTGTAAATCTTTATTTTACTTGTAGAGCGGATCATATAACAAAATCTAAATCCCCAATTGTCAACTCTCCACAAGAATGAACAATATCAATCGAAAAAAAAAAAAAAAAAAAGTTCAATTTTCCCAACAGATCTTAAATCTTAATCGAAATGGAACCCAAAAAAGGAGAGAGAGATCAGAAGCCAGTAATCACATCCCATCGATTATAAATTTTTAATTCAGAAAGTAAATCAGATAATGAGCTATGCACAAGGAAAAAGAAGAAGAAGCAGAAATCTTTACATATGATTTGCAATTTTCAAGAGGGTTGAGCTAAATCAACCACATAATCAGTATACCCATTGTTCAAATCAACAAAAAGCACTAATTTTGAGGCTAATGCAGGCAGTACATTATTGTATCAAACATTCAAGAACAAGAACCAAAAAAAAAAAAAAAAAAAAAAAGCAAAGAGAGCTACAGGAAAGATGAAAGACTACAGAATTATGATTATCTCACCTTTGATCCAATGACTACAGTAACAAGAAAACAGAAAACCCACAAGCAGAATTAAACATCTTAGTGAGTTAATGATGATATTAAGTCAGATGAGAAAGAGAGAGAGAGAGAGAGAGAGAGTGTGTGATGAAGGGAAGTATTTGTTTTCTTTTTCCTATTTTCTTTTGTTTGGATGATAAAATAAAATAAGAGTGAAGGGATGCAGTGCTGTCTGCATCTGTCGCCTTTTTGTTTAATGTTTTTATCTTTAAAACAAAAAAGAAAAGAATGGAACTGAAATGAATGTGTAGTAGAATGGGGGATTGGGCTGCACGTGGTTCTTCATAATGGACCTCTTATTTCTCATTCTTATCCCATCTCCAAATCTACCTTCTTAATTAAAAATTTCTTTACCGGTACAAGTGAAAAGAATTTGATCCGCTTCAAAAGAGTTTCACGTGATTCAATTTTGAATTAGTTTAACGTTCAAAGTAATTATGAAACTCGAACATTATAATCTTGAAAAAGAAGTTTTAGGAAGAACTTTTTATGAAAAAGTGTTTTTACGTGACTCGATTTTAGATTAGTTGACAAAAAATAACATTTTATAAGTGTCACGCTAAAAATGAATTTCTTTTAGTGAGCAACCAAAAGTGATAGAAATAAGAAAATATTCAAGCAAAGAGTACTTAGTCTAGTCACATCATAATATTTATTCTATAAAGATTTTCATCCATCATAAAAATTTCGTTCCTTAATGAAATTATAGTTGCGTCATGAATTTATGAGTCAGATTATGATAAATAATATTTTTCTTAGTAACTAAAGACATTATTAATGTGTATGCATTTATATATATATATATATATATTTCAAAATTGAATTGAATAAATAAAAATTAATTTTAATAGAAAATATGAAATCTTAAAGTCAAAGCTACCCCATACTAGTTAGTTAGTAAAAGCATATATGGGGGTTTCAAATTCAACTTTAGCTAAACCAAAATTAGTCATTGGATTTAGGGTTCCTACTATATATATATAGCTAACCAACCATGGGAACTGTTTAAATTGGGAAAAAGGTTGATTTTGAGGTTTAGTAATTCAACTAGTTGGTTTAATGATCAAAGACTCCATCGTTATTGGTCTTTAGATTGCCAACTCCTTGTCCTACTTATTTTTCTATTCTTTGTATTTGGACTAAAATTGGTCTACTTGTTCTGTTTATTTCATAGGCTAACACACTTTCCAACTTATTTGATAACGCTTTCTCCTCCGAACAAGAGTTAAACTCTATAGATACAACTTAAAATTTAAATTAGTCGGAATCGTCATGTCTCTAGATGGTCTAAAAAAAAAAAACTTATTGGTTATTATTTCTACTTTTATTCCAAATTCATTTCCATTCCATGAAATTAGATCTTTTATATATATATATATATATATATATATATATATATATATATATATAACAATATCGCCAAAGCTCATGAGGGCATATCAGTATTTGGTAGGGTGGGTGAAGGTACTCGTAAAGGAAATCATCTTTACATAGAAGTAGATTTTACCAATACATAATTCATTTCTTATCAATAAAAAGTACTACAAAAAATCATAATAAAAAAAGAGAAGCTAGTAGATGACAAAACGATAATAGCATAGAATATATATATAACTTTTTCCATTAACAAAAAATATCTATTTATATCTATTAACAATATAATATGGGGGAAGATGGAGGCCACGAGTTTACAATTACATTAGTTTAGTATATCACAAAGGACTGATCATTCATTTGCTAACGCCTGATTATGTTTCAAGAGTTCTTGTTCTACTATGTTGCTCATATCCTTTTGTCTTGTCCCAAATTTGTCAAGATAGTATTATATTTTATTTATTTTATTACACCATTTCGTATTTAAAGTTGCTTCTTCTTCATCTACTGATTTAAATTCAATCGAGTTAAACTCATCACATAGAAAGGATTTTCTTACACCCTAATTAAATTCACATAGTATTCATTATACCCTTTCCAAGCCAAGGGCTTAAGATAAGATTATTTACGAAAATAACTCAAAAAAAAAAAAAAAAAAAAAAATTGTGCATACCAAAGAAGAGACATAGAAAGTCTAGCTGCAGACAAATTCAATGATAAGAAACTAACATAGGAACTAACTTAGTTCAGTGAGGTATATGAATAAAACCAATATATTCTCAAGAATTTCTGCTTTGAGATCACCTAAGTTCTCATAAGAATTTTGGATTGTCTTAAGCAAGACAAAAAATTCTTGGTGTTGTCAGGTTTACATTTGTTCAAAATAATAATCTGGATGTTAATGCATAGAGAGATCAACAAGAAAAACTTTGATAAATTACAAATATATACATATCATATCACACCTACCATTTGGCTGCTAGCCCTATCTATATAACCCTTGCTAAAGTAACTTATTTCTTCCTGATTCAAAATCAAACTCTTGCACTACATTTCATAGGGTAAGGTTCTGTAATAATTAATACCTTTTCTATTTTTGGTTTTTCTTCTTTGTCTGAGAGATCTCAATAACAACAGTATACAATAAAAAGAAAAAAGAAAAAGAAAAGAAAAGAAAAAGAAAAAGGTAACAGAATTTTCAAAGTACAACAAAGTATTACTAATGATTTTAATGTTGCATGAAACAGAAGAAGAAAGCATGCCTACTAGACAAGCTCAAATGGTGCTGGTAATCCAAGATGCATCAAGGGAACTCTGCACAGAAGGCTTGAGATATGCCCTGCAAAGTTTATCACTCCAGTCTGGTGATAAAATCAAGCTTCTTCGAGTAGTTCAGCCTTTCAAGACTGCTTCTGCATTCACTCGCATTCTACAACTGAGTAAGGATCATAATTTTACTAAATTTAGATGTTGGTGCAGTTAACAGATTTGGATTCTCCTATAACTCACCACTTGAGATGTGGATGATGGATCATATCGTCCATGCATCATCAAGTGTACGATGTTTTTCTTTTTACTCTCTAAACTCATTTCTTATCAACAGTTTATTTGAATATGAACAAGATGTTGTACACTCAAGGTTTTCCTAACTCTTAGTTCCAACTTATCTGTTGGATAACCTATTCCTCTTATTTGTAAACCTTTTAATATTAAATGGATCACACATATGATGGATGAAGCACAAATGCATTTACTCTCTGAAATATACTATATCTTCTGCCTGACAAATTTTTAACTAATAATTCAACTTCTCAATAGCTCAGCTCTATTCCTGATTGTCCTAATTTTCATTTATTATTGATTTCCATCCAGTAAGGAATAAAAGCAAACTGCACTCAAGTGCTACACATCGAAGGAAACAGGATGACGTGGAAAAAGAAATTGAAGGGAAGAACAAAGAATTCTCAAACAGTGAAAAAATAGCAGAGATTTATAAGCTTGCTGAAGAAAAGCAGGTACATTAGAAGTCATTGATATTTCACTTATTTTTGCTATGTTTTCTTTTTTAAATCTTGAAGATCATCATGACCATAACTAAGAAATTTAACAGCAAGAAAGGAGAATTATTTATCTTTCTCAAATAATTTTTCCTCCTCTCTTTTAGAAAATAAAGAGAAGTAACCAAATTTACCAGGACGTCCTATCTGATTGAGCATTAAGGTGTTATCGCATATTTTAAAAAAAGAGTTAAAATTGTTAAGATGGGAGTCAACCTAAGTTTCATTGCAAATGCACAAAATGAACATAGTATGTAACTATTGTGCCTAAGGATTTCTAGAAATGATAACTTTTACCCTGTGTGTCAATAGGTAGAACTTGAACTAGAAGTGGAAGGAGGCTCATTGAAGGAAGTTGCTCTAGAGCATGCAAAGAATTTCGGGGCCACAACTATGGTCCTCGACAGGTATTATCCGATGCTACTGTCCCATTTTCACTGATTTTAGGGTGATTAAACTTACAAAAGAAAAAGAAGATGTTGATTAAGAATTTGTAGTCTTGCAGAGTTCCAGGATTCTAGCGAAATGAAGATCCATGACAAGCATTAAAAATGTTTTCCAAACCTGATAAATTTCCTGGCAACCAAAATAGTAATATTCTCCTAAAAATTAAAAATTTGTAAATCTAATGAAAGATCACATGTGGTATCATGATACTTTTTTAATTCTCAATTACTGTTTATTAATTGTCATGCACATAAAAAATAATTGTATCATATATTTGTTATACTGTGCAGGAACCTCAAGAAAGATCAAAAGTACTTCATGGAAAATTTGTCATGTGGAATATTAAGAATGAAACATGATAATAGCATCCAGCTAACAAGAGGGCCTAGAGCAACTGAAGATCAGGAAACATACAAGGACAGAGGACAAAACAATTATGCAATTCAGGGAACTTATATGAGTAAGTGAATAATAACTAACTTGTTTCTTTGTTTCTCATATATCCATAAGGATCTGTTGTATAGCCAAACATATTGACAGGCAGGAGCAATTTCTCAGTTGGATTTGCAGGGAAACAGCCAGAGGAGATAAGTCCCCTCTGTTTGTTATGCCAGAATAGAAGACCAGCGGCTGGAAATGCAAAGGAATTCAGTTGGTCTGATCTCCAGCTTGCAACAAGCAGCTTCTCCCAGAAAAACCTATTATCTGTGGATGGCAGCAGGGTTTATGAAGGCTTACTGTGTGATGGACAAAAGGTTGTTATCAGGGAACACACTTCTGCAACAATCAAATCTAAGGAATTTGCCACAATAGTTCAGAAGCTAGGGAGGATTAGGCATGAACATGTGGTCATTCTGTTGGGATCGTGTTTGAAAGGATCCCAGAGGCTCCTAGTCTATGAGTACATCTGCAATGGGTCTCTTAACAGGCATTTATCAGGTAAAAACACCATTATTTACCTAAATATTTCTTGGTCTCTCATGGATTGTTTTTATGACTAAATGGTGAAGCCAATTTTACTTATAAATTATCTTTGTTCAGAGAAAAGCATTGAGTTGACATGGGAAAGAAGAGTGAGAATAGCATACAGCGCTGCTATAGGATTAGAGTACTTACATGGTCTAAAGATCTATGGAAACGTGAGGCCAAGTAATATCCTCCTGACCCATGACCATCAGCCTCTGGTAAGATAATTGAAAAAGAAAAACAGTTTAAAATGTAAAAGGTCCCAGAAATCCATGTCTTATGTTCTGTCTTGTAACTTGGATCAGCTGGCAAACATAGGACTATGCAGAAATCAGTATGATGTTTCAAATCAATCCTCCGACACAAGGGTGCTGAAGACTTTTGAATACTTGGCACCAGAGTGTGAAGAAACCGGGATAGATTTAAGTAAGGCAGATGTTTTTTCCTTTGGAGTAGTCCTTCTAGAGCTTATCACGGGGCGAAAGTCCATAGATGAGACAAAGGGGCAAAGCTTCTTGAGATGGGTAACCACTCCAGAATAGTGATTACTATTCAGAAAATTTGTTGAAATTTTCATTGTTCATATATAAATTAGTGATGCACCATAATATAAAATAGTTCAAACAAAGCTGTTATAAATATGTTACCTTATTGCTCACGGAATATTCATTTTATCTTCTTGAAGGCAAGGCCACTTTTAAGACAGAAAAGGTTTCATGATTTAATAGACCCTGCACTACAAGACTCTCATGACCTGCATCAACTCTACTGGATGGTTCGCCTAACAGAAAAATGTATATGTTGGGATGCTAAGAGGAGATTCTCAATACATAAGGTACCTCTCTTCCTTGTAGCAAAGACATCGGTTAGCTTATTTCACATGAAATTAACAGGAGGCTGCAAAAGTTTTGATAAAGCACCTAATAGGTTCCTTGCCTCTCTTTATTTATAGACAGACAATACTAGACAAACAAAATTAACAAATTAGATGCAGGAATACCATGAGAAGCCGCAGACTCTTCTACATCTTCATGTAATCTTTTTTACTTGTTTTCTTCATCACACAAGTTGACAGGAAACTTTGCCAAGAAACTGACTCTAAAATTGGGATATTATACAGCAATATCATGTGTTTGTATTTCTCACTACATATAACACAAAATATCAAATCTAAACTTATGGATGGAATTTTCATTTTTGGTAACAGGATTTATAATGAATTGGATACAATAGGACAAGGTTAAGCATCATCTTTATTTTTTCAATGGTTTCATTACAGGTGGTGAAGGCTTTGACATGCATATTTGAAGGTAGCAAAATGGAATGCATATCTCCAACTGATTCTGAATTAATGGAACATATGTGTAGGTGATTCTACGTGTGCCAGCAGAAAGAGGCAGTAATTGATACCTTAACTTTTCTACCGATATTATTATTAATTGCTGCTGAAAGTTTTCGACTGATGATGATGCAAAGCCAAACTCCTTGTAACATATGTTTTGGGCTGATAAATGACTCCAAAATCTCAAAGGCAATTATCTAATTTCAGCTGTACGTCTGAAATATGTTCTAGATGTTGTCTAGATTTTCAGCTTATTTCCATGGTTAAACTTCTTCCAACTGATTCAATAATAATATAGACGCACTAAATAGAGATGGTGAAATTGTAGAGTTATCCAATCCAGTGAGTTACTAGTTGGAATCTGAATTTTTATTGTTCATATATACTTAAATTTTGTGACATTGATGATAATAGCTGACCTTGTACAGTAGTTGGTGTTGTGGGGGACTAGCAGCAAAGAGAATGAAAGTTAGAAATCAGCATCTGCAAGTAACCAGAAACTAATTAGCTATAGAAACAGCTTCCTGCTGTATGTGTATCAAAGAAAAAGATCACAAAACAATAAATTGTCAATACAAATTATTTTATTGCAAAGTGATGCATTTATAGTTCAAGTTTCCAACAAGTTGATCACAGAGTAAAAATAAAATGAAACATCCATATGTGCTTTGGTTTTTAAAGCAGACACAATTTGTGAAGTAACTTCAATCATGCAATGAAGAAATTCTGCTTCTTATATAGTAGAGCAACCATAACATTAGAAGTGAAAATAAATTCAGTTTTCAGAGAATAAATCTAAAGAACACTGGAAAAAGAAAAGAAGAAATCCCACACAAGAACAAATTGTAAATTATAAGGAAACCAACATCAAGAAGTAGCAATCACTTGAGAAACCGTTAAATTGAACTCCTAAAAATGGATACTGGAAATCAACAAAACTGCAGAAATAGAAAGATGATGTTGTAATAACAAAAAAGAATATGTAAAATAAGCCAAACAGAAAAGGAAATTAAAATTTTTAAAAAAAAGACGATAAACCCAGTACACTGTACAGAAGAGCTGTTCCTAAACGATGAAATTTCAAGCCTCTCTCTTTGAGAGTGTCAAATTTTCACAAGAATAAATGCAAAGAATTACAGATTTGAAGAATCTCACCAACCCAAATACTTTATAACGGCTTCTTGGAATAAATGCAAAGAATTACAGAACTTTAAAGAATCCCACCGACCCAAGTACTTTATAAAGGCTGCTTCTGGCATCAGATATTGCTACCGTTACTTTCCAAAAATCTGTTGTCGCCGCGCACCATATTGGAAAACTGTTTTTAGAAACTACTGTATTTTTACTTATTCTAATGTGTTCTTCCTTCTCTTCTCTATGATATGATTTCCAAGGAAAATTACGATCCAAAAATTGATTCAATTGATTATTTCATTATTTTGTTTACCATTTAAGATAATATATACATAATACATAGCGTATTAACAGTTACAATATTTAATTTCAAAATAAATATCAATCAAAATTTTGGGGTTTTGGGCACAAATTTAGGATATAGAAATGTTTCCTAATTCTAAATTTAAAAAAGAAATAACTAACTAATAAAGAATGAATGTTCTTATTTGAGTAAGTAAAAAGGTAATGATAAATAATAACAAAATACAAAAAGGAGAAAATGTTTATGATCATTTTATTTTTATCCACCCAAGATATGATCAATGAATTTGGAGAAAATCCTTTTTGATTAAATCAGTTATTATATATAGCACACCTTAATTATAGCGCTTGACAGGTGGAAGAAAGCCTCTTCCTCCGCACTTCTAATATAAGAAGGCGCTTTTTGCTGAAATCTTATAAATAAATTCTTCTGCATCAGTTTGGCCTTCTCCCTCTCTAGCCATGGCAATGAAGATTTTCTCTGCAATTCTCGTTTTTCATCTAATTTGTTTCAACAGTTTCTCGGTTTTTGCTGTTCCAAATTCAGGTAATCTGAATTTACAAAACAGATAAACAACTTTTTTTTCTTTCTCTATGCAACAAATTTAGGTTATTCATATTTTTTTTTGAATACAGGAAGCATTGCTGAGAAGAATGAATTGGTAAAAGTTGAATATTACTCCATTTTTCATTTTACAAATTCATTCAATTAATTTAATTATTCTCTTTATGCTTTCTTGAAAACAGGAAAATGATCCGAAGTTGATTGATGTTGGAAAAACAGACGCCGGAAGGAGTAGTTTCATTAAAGTAATTGAAGATTATGAAGATCCAGGGGCAAATCGTCGTCACGACCCTCCACCACCCCACCGCGTGTAATAAGAAAGCTACTTTTTTAAATATAAAAAATATATATATATATATATATATATATATATAATATAAAAAGAACATTCAAAAAATGTAAAAGCTTTCGACAGGATATATATTATATATGCAAGTATTTCCATTCAACCATTGTGTAAAACCTCATGGAGGATAACAAGTTTAAGATACCAAAATCAAATCAAACTAACTGCCTGAATAAATATTTTATTTAAGAAACGTAAGTTGCTCCAATATGAATTTCCTAGTCAAGTAGTCTCGCAAACTGTAAAAGTACTTCTCCAGGCTATAAAATACCTGGAAAGATGCTGACAGACATTTGCCATTGGTCCTCCTGCTCCTCCCTTAGTGCATGAGAGAGAGAATCAATCGTTGTTATTTCTACCAAACTGATTCTGAAGGTCTTTGAATGATATTGTAGCAGAACCCCTTTTCTTAGCCTTCTGTTGAGAAGGATGCTCCTTCCAACCTGTCATGTATATTACCTACAAGAAAATCCCAATAAAATATAATCAGGATAAAATAGTGTAAGCATATAAAAACCATCTCAGGAAACAAAATGCTTTATGTGATAGGACTAGGGCATGATAATCAATCTAAGAGAAGAACAAATTTTATTTTCAGGAAAAGCTTTTAAAAGCTCTAGCAATCCATGAACAAGCAGCTCTAGGATCTCCATTATTCTTAATTGATTCAAGATTTTCAAAACTTTCTCAATAAAAAAGCAATTTTTCCAATGCAATAATAGAAGTTTATTAGAAACTTTTATTAAAAGTAGCAGCAAAAACCAACTTTGTTTACTAAGTCCTATGCGTATAAATGGTCTTTCTTACATTCATAGGTTCAACCTTTTCAACAAAACAATAAAAGAATAAATATGGGAAAACAAGAAAGCAAGACAACAGTAGCAAAAGGCATGAAGAATATTTAATCAAAATTCTTTAAAGTGCAAACAACATTTAAGAAACTATGATTGCAAGTACTTCACAAAAGAGGTCATAATCTGAAACAGAGAAGTGACAATCATTTTATGTGCCGAAATTGCATTTTAATACTAATGTGTTCATAAGCACACGAATTTCCATAGCTCCCTTACTTGGCTCTGAAGAAGTTTCCTATATTCAATATGCATCATCTCCACATATCTACTACCTTCAACTGATGTAAGCTAGTAAGAAATATACATATATATATATAACAGGAACGAAAATTTGTCCTATACCTACAGCTAACCTTCTTATTCCTAAAGAAAAAATTAATGCCAAAGTAGAAGAAGTTTCACAGCCATAATTTTCAAGTAAATGACAAATAGAGTCACCTGAAATGTCGCTGGGATAGTGCCATCTTCAGCTGCAAACATTGACTCGTATACAGCTGCTGTTGCAAGAGCTGTTTCTCTGTTCAAGAACTAATGGAAAATAATCATTAGGAAATAAACAAGATATGACATAGAGAGTTGTTAAGTCAAGAAAAACAAATCATGAGAGCCTGAATGAGCTGCAGGCTTCTATACCTTGTTACTTTGTAATAGAGCATTAGTTTCACCCATTGTCCGGAGATGCTCAATGAGCTCCAGAGCTATGGCAAAAGGAAAAACAAATTACAACATAAATATCAATTGAAGAAATTGAAGCAAAGAACATGGAGAAATATCTCTTAATTGAATCACCATTATGCTTAAATTAATCACTAGTGCGTAGTCATATAAAAAGGAAAGCATAAACCCACAAGAAAGAATTTTAGGAAGGATGTGTCAATCATTATTCTCCCTTTGTTTTTCTTTATTCAAAGAGAAGTAATATTAAGCGGAAATGAAAAAATAGAAAACCCCTTCCAAGCATAGTTTCAATAGAAAAAATATATTACACACCAAAAGGCAAATAAATATTCAAAGGTTAACAAGCATATGCTTGATGAAACAAGAAAAGTTAATTCTTGAAGTATTTAGCACTCTTTTATTTCCTTCTTGAATACCACTATCTAAAGTGAGATCTTCTTCTTGATGATTAATTCCAAGCTTAAATCATGCTGCAGAATAATATTTCCATTTTCCATGCAAAATTGCTGACTGGCTACATATTATAATGTACATTACATATTTGTCCACTTGAACCTCAAATGAATATTGATTTCCCAACTCAACACAATAACTTAAAATGACAGTTTAGGAAGAAAATTTAAAGAGAAAGATAACTCACGACTTCTATATTTAACAATGTACTCATCAACATCTACTCCAGGAAGCATAAACCCTGCTCTAGTCAAAAGATTGCCAGCATCCTGCACCTACAGAATAGAAAAGGTATCTCCTGATAACTTCACACCAACAAATAATATCATTATACAAGCACAAATAAATACCCTTGTGTAGGGGTAATAGATAAAATCAAGTTAATCAGTTTACTTCATCTAAAAAGATTATATGGCTGCAATTAGCACAACTTTCAAGGAAAATGTCATTGAAGAAAAATAAAATAAAAATCAAGGAACATGAAAACTACAAAAGAGATAACAAAGTAATAGCTTTACGAAGGAAAAAATGTCAGTAGCACAGGTTCCGTTTCAAGTAAATTTTCTACAGATGACAAACAAAATCGAGTGATAATTTCTTCAAATAATCAATGAACTTCCTATATTGCCAAAAATATGTATACACAGACACAAATTTCCTGTAATCAGTCACAGGATGAAATGTGATCTGTATAGCCATAAACTTAAGTATTTACATAAAATGCAGTATTTATAGTAGACAAGTGCTTGGACTAACTAAAACTTGGTGCATGGATACAATTCTGACCGACCAAAAACTTCTCTAGACAAATAATTAAAACCGTACCAAATTGAAATCTTCAACAATATTTATGTGTTTGGACTATAAATAACAATAACTCTGAATTTGGTGACAAGAACTGGTGCAAAAGTTTGTAGAAAAGAAGGAACTATCTACACCAAATTTCATCTTCCCAGTCCAAGTTGCATCGAAAGGATGTTAAGAATTAAAAGTTGACACATTTACACATCTTGCTTGACCATATAATTCAAGATATGAATTGCTCACTGACAAAGTCATAGTTCCATTACATTTCACAGTCATTTCTTGTTGCATACCTTATTTTACTAGATATTAGTCTTCATGTTTACTCCTACTGATAGACTGATTCACCCTCACACTTGGCCTTGCTGGGGGTCTAATCAAGAAGTACAAGTTGCAGGTTAATAAATGAGGAAAAGAACAAATTTGCATAATCTTTTTTAGCAAAAATTAGCATAAGCCCGGGAAGGGTACCACTGTCGGCCACATCAGTATTTCTTTCCCTTGCAATTTGGAGGGATTGGGAGAAATAAATTGAAGAGTTAAAATGAAAAAGAGAGCATGCGGAATAAAAAGCAGAATAAGATAATAATTCTCTTCTTCTACCCTCCCCTTTCCTATTCATACAAAAAAAAGAAAAAATTTTAAAAAAAATAAAATAAAATAAAGAAGGTAAAATGGAATACTTCCCTAACAAAAAGAAGGATTTAGCAAATATCATTAATTATAACAAAAATGGTACAACCAGATCACAGGCAAATACAGTTAGTGATTCAGTAAAAGTAGATATTTTTGCTGTTTTAGAATTTCTTCAATGTGTATCATATCAAAAACTATTTTCAACTTATGCACCAACCAACTGAAGAGGAATTCACATTTTGAAGAAAAGGTGATGAAGAGGCAACGTTAAAATAGTATTTATATTTCCAAGAGCAAATCACTTGATTTCAATTCCCTATGACAGGTAAACATCAGAAGTGGTTATTGATTTGGTAAAATTAGAGATGTGAACACACTTCTTCCATAATAATGATAATTAACAGCATTGAAAAACACAAAGTTAAGCCTGGAGGAAGTTTTATTGCTGTTGAGTAAAAAGGTTTCATAATTAGAATACCCTAAGAATAAAACTTCTTAAAAGATACCTTGGCTAATGGTGATAAATGGGGACTAATACCTCCTTCACGCTCCATTTGTGCTACAGTACATGCTATTCGCAACTCCCTATCCATGACATTCAAAATGTTATATGACGGTACACCCATTGTGCATTAGCAAGGAATTCAATTTGTTTCAAGTATAATTATGAACAAACTTTAAAGTCTCTCCACCAAGAATAGCTGCCAAAAAGAGGCCATCGGGCTTCAACGCCAATCTACACTGCCAGAAACAAGCACAGGTACTTCGAATATAAGCTTCTTAACAAGCCCAACAAATAATAATAAAAACTAGGCTACTAAATCAACAGTGAAGATATTGTTACTTTATAATGGCACACCTGTATCATGGCTCCAGGAAGATCATTTGTCCAATGGAGTCCCAAGCTACTAATGACCAAATCCAGAGAACTAAAAATTCAATTGAAACAAACTTTAGTAACTAGCATTATCCTCATAAAAGTTAAACTATCCATTGGCTTATAATAAATCATTCAGCTATGATATAGATCCATCTTTCTCAACAAAACTTACCTTTCTTTGATGGGCAAAAACTCTTCATCACCAACAATATATGATGTTTCAACACCATCACTAGATATATTTTTCTCAGTATCTTTACATAATTTTACCATGTCATATGAAGTATCCATCATGATTAGCTTTTCAACACCACCTGATCAAGAAACAAATCCATTTTTGTGATGGTGCTAACCACAAGCTCAAGTGCTGAAAATGTTGACCAAAAAAAAAAAAATCTCACCACGCCCACGTAACAAACGCCTAATAGCTTCCATAGAACCTCCCATACATAAGGCAGTGGAGAAAGTTCTTTTACAATCCTACAAAAAAAGAAAATGGCAAGCATTTCAACCATAAAAGTACATAAACACTCCTATAGCTTTCTGAAACAGAACTTCCAAGACTGGGTTAACAGTCTCTTGATACTACTCTACTCTTATTGCTCCAACCACCATTGTTCAGTAAATTATTGAAAATATCAGGGGGATACTATTTGTGTTTCACATCATAAGACATAATGCCAGATCAGAGTCAAGTTTCTGTATCTTTTTTCTTCTTATTATCAGTTTAATAGCAAATAAAAAGTCATAATTTCAAGACAACATCACATTGTTAAAAGCCAAGGGGAAGGTGAAAGCATTTTGTTTTCATCTCAGAGGGCAGATTTCTTTATCTTATTAGTTACTTATATCAAAGGTTTGCTATTTTTTTTTTCTCCTGTTCTTAGAGAGACCGGCAGTAAGCAATTAAAAAGAACTTGTCAAAATCGTTTTAGCAAGGATAGATGGTTTATCATCCCTACATTCATTTCGCAGCATCCAGAGGTCATGAAAAGCCTGTAAGAAGACATACTTCAAAATGCTCCTTCTAATTTCGAAAACTCCAGAGAAAGCACGCCTCAGTTTGTGGATAATAAAAAATACTGTAACTCCCCGGTGCTGTATTTTGGATAGCGTAAACCAGCATACTTGTCAAAGGATCAAAGCATCAAAGTACACCAAAGTAGATTATTAAACTATACTCACTTTTGAATAGATAAACAAATGATTAATGAATAAGGAGCAAAGATTGTGCCCCTACAGCACCTCAAATTCTGAACTGTATCAAGTAACTCAAGCAATCAAAAATTAAACTGAACAAACTACACACACGTTAATGTTCATTACAAGAGTCAAAAAGCAATTTCAAAAAAGCTACTTATTAGGGGAAAAAAAAAAAAAAAAGAGGTACTGATAAATTTCAATATTTCTAAAATTTAGTTACTACCTCTAATCGATCAAGCAGATTTTCAGCCACTGTATCAACAAAGGAATCCTTTGCCCCCATCAACCACGCTGCTCTATCACGCTGACATTAAGGATGAAACAATCAAAACTCAAAAAATGTATGAAAAAAGTGAACATCAGAATATCAAAACTACACATCACTACTCACATACAAATATTGATAAAATGGATAACCTGTTTACGTTTGAGATTGCGGTCGAAGATATTGAATTTTGAATTCTGTAATGCTTCGTCGCTATTTCCGGCTGAGTAAAACCTCCTCCATAGTCCGCTTAGTGGAGATTTCCGGCACAGATTCATAGGTGATGGCTTCATTTCAATGTTCAGTCGGAATTCGGAAGTGGCAACAATTCATTCAGAAGGGAGTGTAGTAACTTTAGCTCCAAATTTTCGATTACTTGTAAATCTCTTACAAGTAAATTTTTGGGAAAAAAAAAAAAATATATATATATATATATATATAGAGAGAGAGAGAGAGAGAGAGAGAGAGAGAGAGAGAATAAGAACTTACAATTATATAATAAAATTAGTTTAAATTTGCAAAATAAAGTTAATCTAAATTAGTTTATAAAAATCACAGAATTTTTTTATTTTTTTTTTTTTTTTGGAAATTGAAAGGAAAAAATTAAAAAGAACACCATACTCCGCCCACAGAACACGAGACAGTTTTGGTCCAACCTAATGGGCCGGGCCTGGTGGACAATGGGCGTCCATATGAACCTCATTTTCTGGAATATTCTCCTTTCGGTCCAAACATACATAATCTTGTAGAACAAGAAACCCAACTTCATAAGGGCCCGCAGGCCAGCCCTTTTTAAGAATGCTTTGAGAAGATATAGGCAGGTCTTCACCAATGGTTTTAAGATGGGATTGGAGTAATGAATAATTTAATATATATATATATATTATTAAATTCATTAATCATTGTTACTTATAATTCAAGAGGTTATGAGTTCGAGAAATTTTTTATTAGATTTAATTTTGGTTCTGAAGAGTCTGAAGTACAAGTCACCTCCATAAGTCTTCTTCTAGAGAGTGGAATAAAGCTCCCCATGGTACTTCGCTAAGCCAGGCCATGTCATCACTAAATGAATACGATTATGAGTATTTTGGTGTTTCACTATTTAGTTGTATTAGTGTGGTCCCCTCCCATACGAGTTATCTAAAGTTTAATCTCACGCATAATAGGTGAGCCTCTATTTGAATTGTATCAATCATTAATGACGTAAAAAAAGGTGTTGACCTATAGTGTTTGGCAAAATGTGTGCCTACTACGGGATCATTGTCGGGGATATCTAGCACAACCCCGTTGGTCAATCCCTAACAAAACCAATATCTCATATAAGTAAGATACATGAGACACAATCTTAAGGCGTAGGTGAGCTAGTAAGGAGCTCTCCTAACTTAAGTAATGTTAGGGGACTATGCTAGTAGTTATATTTTGTACAAGTTGAGACATGAATTTAAAATAGATGTATATATATGATTGTGGATTTCAACCTATAAAATACTTAAATGAAAGAAACACCTATTATTTGAGTTTAGCATTATTGGCATATTTAATTTTGTACCAAAAAGAGGGAACACATCATTTTGATCACATTAAAATTCTAAAGAAAAAGTTGGATAACTATATAAAGGGATATTAGAAGGAAAATAAAAGTGAAATGAAGATTCTCTTCCTTTTAAAAAAATAAAATAATATTTGGGTTCGTTTAATATACTTTATCCTTTTCTTGAATTAAAAGGATACTTGAAGATATCATTATTCATTGGTTTGCTTTATATCCAAAATGATCACTTTGTCTACATCTCTTTTCTTGTTTTCATTTTTTTTTTTTTTAAATTATCAAAGTGGAAATTTTGGAACCCCACTTTAATCCCCACGTCCTCACTATTTAATATATATATATATATATGAAAATCATTATCAATAGAATATTTCCTTTTTTCATATGGTGAAAGATGAATTGCATAATTTGTTGAGTGAAAATACATCCTTTCTTTTCTTTCATGACCGAATTTATGATAGGTTGAGTCAATAAAAATGACCAACTTCTTAAGTGGAATTGATGTGACCTTTTATATATATATATAAATTTGAGGCATTTTCATATTTATTATGTCTCAAATTCATGAAGTCGAAAAATTATAAGTAAGATTATTACGAAATAAATTATACTTTCTTGAATTTTAGATACATAATTAAATGAATAATATGTAATATATTTTATGACATAATAATTTATTTGTTTTATCACGTATATAAAATTATTATTTTAATTAATTCAAATTTATATTGTCTCGTGAGATGGGTAGCATAGAAACCGGCATGACATTGGCTTCTTTAGTGACACAGAAAATGACTTCAATCACTACTTGCCAATTTCTTTTTCTTTATTGGTTTCTCCTCCTTCTTCTTCGCTTTCTCTCTTCTTGAGGAGGAAAAAGATCTATCATTATCAGTTATCTAATTTTTCGGGTGAAACTTGTCGTATAGTTATTTTAAACTTCAGACTAATTTAAAATTAAGTTACATTAAATTTTATTTTGATGTAAACTATTTCTAAAACTTATTTTTTGATATAAAATATTCGAATTTAAGAGGAATCAAACTCGTTTCAATTAAATTAACTATCATTTGGAAAATAAATGAATAAAAGTAATTAATGGTATTCAAACAACTTTAGATCTCGTATGATATTCACAAACTATGTTCAAAAACTTTTTATAAGACATGCTTAGAAGAAGGAATGTGATACTCATCCCACATCGATAACCGATATAAATGTATAATAATATAAAAGAATGAGTTTAATTACTTATAGTAAACTCAAGTATCTTTTTAGTATAATAAAAACAATATATATCATAATCGCGACGTGGACTTATGGGTCCACAAGGAAGGGATAATGATGAACCAATGGCTATCCTTAGAAGTGGACGGAGAGGAAGTATCTGAGTGAGTTCTGTCCTGTGGCCCAGTCGGCAATAATTTCTTTCTTCTTTCTTCTTCTTCTTCCCCCACCGCAGAACACAGTATTTTAATTACTTGCATGACAAGTTAGAGCTTTTAATTTTGGGTTTTCTGGTTTCTTGGAAATGTTCACTGAGTGGGGGAAACACATCAGTACTGATTCTCTTTCTACGATTCCGTCGTCCACGCCTATCATCATCTTTTATTTCGCATATTGTGTATTTGAAGTGATTCGAATCCTATCCAATAGAATTAATATTGGGATTGTGGTGTCAACTTAAGTCCCACATCGAAAAATTAAATAAAAATTGCCAAGTATATAAGGAATTAAATAAACTAATTTTTATGTTTTTGTGTTGCTAAATTAGGGGGTGTAAGGTTATAAGATATGGGAAACCACCAATAATTTGAGCAAAAGAGTAAGAAGAAAACATTGAAAAGGGAAGTGTAATTAATTGTCTTTTATTGGCTATATGATGAGGTAATATATATATATATATATATATAACTTTTTTCAGGTTTTGGTCAAGCAAGCAATGGCCTTTATTCCATCCATTTTTACGATCAAAAAGGAAAATCGAAATCAAGCTTTGATTATTCGTTAGGCAAAAGATAAAGTTGATGAAGAATTAATTATTGGAGCTTCCTTTGATTAGAATGACCAAACAATGATTTTTAGCATTTTTGTTATATATATACTTAATAATCTCGTTTTAAAACTTGTGAAATAGTGAGTATTATTATAAACTAAGTGTTTCATATCACTCGTCTACACGGAACCTAAAATTATTTACTATGTTTTAAAATCGTGAGACATATCGCTTAAACTATATCAAATCGGATAATATCATTAATTTATTTACAATAAATATGAATTCAATTTTTATTTTTATTTTTTCTAAAAAAGTGAAATTTATAATAAATTACTGAAGATTATATCAATGTATATCATGCAAGGGTTTTAGACCAGGTCAAGACCCGTTTAATATTATAATTGTACAAACAAAGCAACCTTAACACATGCAAATCCCCAGCAGTGCCTTATATTATCACAAACGTATGTATAGATTCAGTGTATGTATATTTGTAATAATACACACACATATATATAGATATATATATAGATATATATATACATATTCTAGGGTTTACTTATTTTTTTATCCTTTGTGGAGTCAATGGTTTGTCCCACGAGATCAACCATTATGCAAAGGAAATGAATGTTTTATTATAAATTGAATAGAAGTCTAATAGTGTTCTTGTGGGGTAAAAGGTCTTTTGTTTATTTTAATTCTAACTCAAAGATTTGGTCATCTTATAATGACAATAAAAGAAATTATATATATATTATATACAGAAAAAGATGATTGTTTATAAATTCTTGAAGACTATAATTAGGTACTAATATATATATATATATATATATATATATATATATATATATATATAAAAGATGATAGTCTTCAACAATTGCGCTTCTCTTTTGACTTGTGTTAACACCCAAATTATGCAGTGAAATTCTATAATATATTTGTTCTTCTTTCATTGATTTTTGTTTTGGAAAATAAAAAAAATAATAATTATATTTTAATGAAATTATAAGTTTAAGTAATATTAAACGTAATAAAAATAAAAATAAAAATAAAAATATTTTTTAACCTTCAATCTGTGACACGTGTCTATCGAAGAAGTAAGTAAAGCTCATAATTTTTGCCAATTGCGTAGGGAGAAACCAAATTGGGACTCAATTAGTATACGTCTAACGCCGTCATAACGGAGAAAATTCACTAATCCCAAGTAAACTGCTACGCAATCCAGAGAAAAAGGACAAAAAATGGAGTCGAGCGTGAAGCTGAAGCTGAGAGTGGGGAGCGGGAGCCGAGCCGAGAGTAGAGAGAGAAAGGAAGCTTGGGCATCAAGACTGTCTGAATAACGGTGAATAGAGCTTTAGGTGTAAGCATCAAACCTACGAACCTATCTGTAACCATTCTTTTATTATTATTTTTATTTATTTATTAATATTTTAAACACGTCACGTCCATGTCATGCCAGTCATTCAATGACGTCATCGATGGCGCCCGCCTTTTTTATTTCCAATTTTTAAACTTTTGAAATTTCCTTTTTTTTATTTTTTTATTTTTTTATTTTTATCTTCTAGAAAGGGCGTGTTTGGCCTTTTTTTTTTTTTTTTTTTTAATGTATTAAAACTAAATCCTCTCTAATCTTTCTTTATCTTTTTTTTGTTATTGGATTAGATTCTTTAGTAAATATTAGTTTTAATTATCTTTTTTTTCTCTCTTGCTCACAGCCCCGTCTTTTTATCAAATTTCTTTTAAGTTAATAACTCTAATTCGAGTTAGACTTAAAAATATATATATTAAATTACTAATTATATAAAATTTTATGCGAAATATAATTTTAAATTCTATAGTGCTTATATATATATATATATAAATTCAGTATAATTCAACGTTTGGGACTAAAATACAAATTATAATACTAATAATAAAATCTACATTTAGGTATTATAGAAAAAAATAAAATAATAATAAAGTGGGTGTGATATTCGTAAGTTCCAAAAGGACAAAAGAGAAAAGTACCGTTTGCTTTTTTATCTGTTAATAATCTCTAATGACTCTGTAATTATGCTTACAAAATAAATAAATAAATAAATACCTATAAAAAAATAAATAAATAAATAAATAAATCTGTAATGATAATAAATTCACAAAGATTCTCTTTTAGTAGGACCCACACGGCCAAATTACACTACTCATCCCCGTCGTGGATGGATAGAATACTCATTATGGCCTCAAAAGTTGCACCCTTAATAGATTGAAAGATAATAAAATAATAATTTAAATTTTAAAATATTAATTAACTTATTAAATCAAAAAGTTAAATATTTTATACTAGTTAAAAAAGCGTAACTCAGTTATTTTCATATTCTTCACTCCTGTATTATGGACGACATTCAGTCCGATTGGACCTCTTTGCGTTAAAGTAATGAAATCCATTTTTCTCTCTCAAAAAAAAAAAAAAAAAACAGTTGGTAACACTCTCACTTATGATATTGGAGGTCATGAGTTTGAGACATGATAGAAGTTAGGATTTTTTTAAAAAAAATATACATATTTTATACTAAATTAAAAATATTTTTTTAAAAAATAATAATCAAATTTAATTTAAATGTAATTAAAGTGTAGATATATAAATTTTGGGACTGTGTTGGGGATTGGGCTAACCACTTCTTCTCCAAGTAACTCGTTTTGTGCGGAGATGGAAGCGGTTGTCCAAGCCTTTCTTATTGCGGAAGATCCGAGGATGGAGACTGCTGTTTTTGAAGGGGACGCTTTGCAGGTGGTGCTTACCCTTCGTGGGGTGGATCAATTTGCTGATTGGCGAGCTAGACAACAAATCTCAATTGGTCGTGTTTCTTTTGCGGAAGAAGGCCTTTTGGTCTATTAATTATGTAAACCGCAACTGTAATTTTTGTGCCCATAAGCTTGCTGCTTGGGCTAGAACCTCTACTGTTAGTGGTAAACTGGACTTAACTACTATCCCACCCGAGGTCCTTTGTGACCGTGGTGGTACTTTTGTACTCCCCTCCGATGAGGTTTCTAATAATATATGACTCCTTATTTACCAAAAAAATATATATATAAATTTTATTTATATATTTTATATATTAAAATATTAAAATATTTTACTACTTATATAAGTGACACGTTTCAGCTTCATAATCATTGATTTTCACACATTCTATCTATAAATAGAGGGCAAATTCCCTCAACAAATGGTTACACACAATACTCACACTCACTCACTCAAGTAGTTGTGAAATTGAGAGATATTCGAAGGATACCGAACCTCTATCGAAATTGGCCCTTTCTCTCAAAGCCCAAATCCATTACGAGACAAAGTCCTAAAGTCCTCTGAAGAAGAAATCAAATTGTTCGATATATCGATATTAAGCTCAAAAGTCCTTGACATCGAATCCACGACGGATCAAATTAACAAATCCATAGAGATTGGACCATTATAATTTAAATTATTAAATAATTGTTGTATTCAATTATCATATTTTTTTGTAATTTTAAATTTTAAATAAAATAAAATAAATTATTGTATACATAAAGTTCTAACAGTAGATTATTAGATCAGCCACAAGAAATTAAAAGATAAATGGGCCGCACCAGAGGTGTAGGGATACTAGGAGTAGGATAGCTAGCATCGTAGACCAAGTGTCCCCTCCCTCATCTGATTGGGGCCCCACGGGGTGATCTTACGGTGCATCCAGTCTTTCCATATTTGGAATTTTTCAATTTTTGGAATAAGCTACAAATGGGATTTCCTTTTTTTTTTTTTTTTTTTTTGCTACTAATAAATTTCTTTCAAGAAATCCATATTCCAAATTCAATGGATTTGAGATGCTAATTACATAAACATTTTTCCAATTACATTTTTTTAATAGATATCTCGTAATAAAAAATATATAATTTTTATTACTTATAAAGTTATTAATAAATATACATTAATTTATTAACATGACAAATATGACATATATGGTTTACCATTTATTGGTTGAGTTATTGAAAATATTGCATAACAAACGATCATTATAAGAAATTGATTTTATGAGGAAAACGATGCAAAATCAATAAATAGTAAAATATCAAAGGGACAACAATTAATGCACAATGTCCAATAAAAAAATATTAATAAGTTTAAATAATTATAAATTACTATGTGATTGTGAGAATAATATAGAATAATAATGTGACATCAAAATATTGAATGAAATTTATTATACAGTTATTAAGTAGGAATATAATAAATTTTATTCAATTAACACATTTTAAATATGTGAAGCCCACTAAATAAACAATATTATCGAACTGTTTACAACATTATCTCTCTTGTATAACTATTACTAATTGAATCTTTAATTTTTAATTAAAAATGGGCATATATATTTTTTAAAGTGTAACGTATTATACAAAGAGAATAATAAATAATCGATTCAACAAATTTATATATCATAAATAATCGAATAAAAGAAAGACTTTATATATCATAAACTTCTGGTTATAAGTATTTTTAAAAAAAAAAAAAAATTCTAACATCTAGTATGTCTCAAACTCATGACATTCGAGTCATAAATGAAACTACTACAATTACACCGTATTGAAAGTTATAAGTAAATTTGTTTTATCAATTAAACACAAAAGGAGATTGAAACGGTGACGGCGAAATAGGAACGGCGTCAATTTTCTACTACTACTTGCTTACTACCTAGTAGTAAAATAAAACCGCTAGCGCGAAGCCACGACGACAAAAATTAAAAAAAAAAAAAGAAAAGAAAAAGCAGCAGGATATTGGAACTCGCGCTTACGCGTTAACGACGACAATCAATAAAACCGAGCCGATAACTAACCGCGGCTTGACCCGTCAAACTTCAGCTAAACCCATTATAATAATAATAATAATAAGAAGCTTATAAAAAAAAAATAATAATAATAATAATAATAAGAAAAAATCCCTTCACTACTGCCACTTAACCATCACTACTACTACACTCTCTACAGTCAACCATGGTTTATCTCTCCCTCTCTGTGTCCGTACACACTCGCTGACGCGTGTCCATATGAACGCGTCTCTCTCTCTCTCTCTCTATAATACCAACCCACCCTTTCCCTCTTCTTCCACCGTCCTATTTAATCCTCCCCTTGCCCAACCATTTCTTATTTCCCATTCCCTTCCTCTCTCCTTCTTCATATCCCTTCTCTGTTTTCGTTTCTCCTTTCTAGTCTCCAAGCGCAAATCACAAAAACCTAAGAAGGAAAATGTTATACAGAGTCTGATTTTGACTGAGCTTCCTGTTTAAGTGTTTGAAAACAAAATTTATTTGGAGAACTGGTTGTGGATTTTTTTTTTTTTTTTTATATATTTTGGAATGGCTTCTTCTGATAACTTGATTAGTATGGAGCCATGGGCGTTTCGTCCTACATTTGCAGACTCGTCCTGGCTAACGGAGGCTTTTGCGAGAGACACGGAAACCTTGACTAAAGCCTTACAGAAATCGTTATCTGGCCAATCTGATGATAACGTCTCCAGCGACATGATCAATCCTATGTATAAGCCCGATATGTCTCCGGCTCAGACTCCTACTGCCTCCGGTGGATCGGAGAACGAA